>OY998246.1:12462338-13024237 GCA_963922005.1 Cornus suecica | reverse complement strand
TTAGTCAAGCTGAACTTCTTTCGTCCGTTTGTCAGAACATCTTTCGTCCATCAATCTGAACTTTTTTCGTCTATCCGTCAGTCTGAACTTCTTCTTTTAGTCAGTTTGAACTTTTTTTGTTAGTCTGTCTGAATTGTTTTTGTCTGTCAGAACATCTTTCGTCCGTCAGTCTGAATTTTCTTCGTCTTTTTGTCTTAATTTCTTTCGTCCGTCAGTCTGAACTTATTCTTTTAGTCTGTCTAAACTTCTTTTGTTAGTGAGTCAATGTGAACTTGTTTTGGCCTGCAATTTCTTTGTTCAACTCCATTTCCTTGTCAAAATGATTTTTTTTTTAAACTCCACATGATATTCAAATTCGTGTTGGAATTAGAATTAGCTTACGCTTCAATTTCTTGTCACCGTTCGACTTTGTGTTTTTTTCTGTTTTTGTAACTCTACTCCAACTGGTATTCCAATTGTAATTGGAATTTGAATCAGATAATACACCCATTCCTTTTCACAATTGGATTTTTTTTTTTTTTTTTCATCCAACGCCGACTAAAATTCCAACTCCTAATTCAAATAGAACTGAAATAGGAGTTCTTGCTCTAAATACAACGTCGCCTGTATATACAAGGGTATACCCCCACAATTATGCACGAGTTGCCAGAATCTTCAAAGTAGTAAAGAGTTGTACCTCCGCCATTCATCTAGAGAGAGTAATGAGAGACACCCTCACCTCCCCCTCTCTTGTTTTTTCCTTGTTTGTTTATTTTATTTTTTTCCTTAGTTTTCTTCTTCAACCAACCCATTTGTCATCTTATGCTCTGGCTCAACTTTTTTCTTTTTCCTTGTATCTATTTCTCAAAGTATCCATGCAATCACCAACAGGCATACAAATTTTCCATAGGGCAGGAACTGGAGGCTCTGTGCATGTGATCGACTACGAACAACTTGATCAGTGCTGCAGCGATAAGTGAGAACTCCATGATAGGCGTTGAGGTTTCAGAAAAGTGGGGCTCCATATGGCTGTGACAGACACCATGGTAGACGGAGAGTTGGAATGCACAATGGGGTGACGGAGTCCTTGATATGGTCGACCATGCATGTTGGTGCTGCCGGCAAGGTCCTTGAGACAGAGATGCCGTTGTCGGCAAGAGATGACTTCCTTAGCTTCGTCGGCGGGGGTGCTGTGCGGCGGCAAGAACTGAGGCTTCTTGCAGTGGTATAGGAGAAAGCTTAAGCGGAGACTCACTGGCCAACCCCAAGGTGGAAGATTTAAGCATGCGAAGTGATGAACAAAGTCTTCCCTTAGCAGCGAACAGAGACGCCAGGGTTGACGGTGAGAATTGAAGCTCCGTGCAGCAGCGGCGATTGAGCAGAACCATGCAGCGACGATTGGAAACACCATTGTGGCGACAAATCAGGATTGCGGCATTGAGGGACTGATTTGGGTGCATGAATTGGTGACGATGGCGGTGAACCGAAGTATCCACAGAGTGGCAAGATTGCAGAGCACCATGACAAGTTATAGCTCCATCCATGCGTCGGAAATTAGGCATCTCGCTCCCATTAGGATTCTCCTCCTTCAAACAGGTTGTTGGTACCGTGTGTTTGCGGGCGTGTTTGTGTTTGTGGGTAGAGAGAAATTGGGTTTGGGTTGGATTCTAGTGTTTTTTTTTTAACTCTTTTTTTTTCACCTTTTTTTTCACTATTTTTTTGTTGGGTCATGCCTTTGTCTCGCGTTTCTCTGTCAACAGACATTACGTCCTTCACAGAGATAGCGCGGGCCGAAGTTATTGTTGCAGGGGGGTTGTCCTTGCGAAAACCCTTGCAATGGTAGTTGGTATTCGGCCATTTTTTTTTTTTGGTTTTGCGATCACAGTTTTAGATCATGTGGGCTAGGATCATGATGCAGTTTAGGCTCGTACGATCAGGAGCATGTTGCAAGCCTTGACTATTTTTTTGTCTTGCGACAGAGATAAGACAACTTGAACTTGTGATGGTTAGAGAGGACTTTCTCAAATTTCTTGTGTTTGAGAGTTGATGATTTTTGACGAGTCCCATCTTTTATCGAGATTCTTTGACTTGATGCCTCCTGTGATATAGAATTTTCATATGAAGTTGACGAAGCGACAAACTTATTTTCGTCATGCAAATCTTTAACGACAATGTTCGTCATGAATGATGTTATTTCATTGTCTGAACTTGACAATATATTTTCTTCGTTGTCAGGCTCAATTTCTTTGTCACCAAACTTAATTTCTTCGTCGCCATTGGACTCACTTTCTTTGTCGTCAGACTCAGATTCTCCGTCGTCGGACTTAGTTTCTTCGTCGTTAAACGCAAGTTCTTCGTTGTCAAACTCAATTTTTCTGTCTTTAAATAAATTGTCAAGCACATTAGGAACATATTTTCTAGTACCACGACTTGTTATGCTAAGCTTCATATCATGTGCTCGAGTAGCAAGTTCTTCAAATGTACTTGGCTTGATTCCTTGTAAGATGTAGAGAAGCTCCCAATTCATGCCTTGCATGCACATTTCAACTGCAGAGATCTCAGAAATTTGGTCTTTTCAAGACTTAGAGCTCTCCAGCGATCAACCACACGCTCGTCATTCCTTTGCCGAGTGTTTGTGAGTTCTACAATGCTCACTATTCTGCGAGTACTATAGAAACGATTGAGAAATTCTTGTTCCATCATTTGCCAACCATCAATACTTCTTGTTTTGAGGTCCGTGTACCGATCAAATGCATTTCCTTTTAGGGAGCGCACAAATTGCTTGACTAAGAGGTCTCCGTATGTGTCAACATTATTGCAAGTTTCGACAAAATGGGCGATATGTTGTTTTGGATTACCTCTTCCGTCAAACTGTTGGAATTTTGGTGGTGAATACCCTACGGGCATTTTTAAGTCGTTGATTCTTCTGGTGTAAGTCTTTGAGTACGTGGAAGTACTTTCAGGGACGCCACCAATTTGTTCTTTTATACTTGTAATTATCATGTCTTGAAATTGTTTAATAGAGAGCGAGGCGACGGAGACATCTTGATTTGCTTGACTAGCCATTTGAGCAGTGATGGATGTATGACTTTTGTTGTTAATGAGAATAACATTTGGTGTTGAATCAACAGGAAAAACTTAACATTCAATTGACTCGACAATGCCATGCAATTTTAACTTCTCCACTAGCGAGGCGATTTTTAGATCTTGTTCGTTGATCGTCTTTTGCAATCTTTCAATTTCACGAGTCATACTCGTTAATTGCTCTTCGCTTGAAGTAGTGCTAGTCATCATGACCGGCATAATGACTGAGTCAGGAAAGCTATCTAGTATTGGATGGGTCAACCTTGAGTTTGAATTTTTTGTTCGACCAACCTTTGAGGAGACTTTTGAATGACAAACAGAGATGCGTTCTGACAGTAATTTCTTTGAGAGAATTTGAGCCTTCAAAGTTGGAAGACCATTCTTTCTTGCCCCCAGAGATAAGAGAGGTTCCTCACAAGTTTGAAGGACTTGCCCTTCACCATAATTTGCTTATTTTTGTTTGATTTTTCTTTATCTTTTGCAAAATTCTTCACTGGTGTAGCAACTGTGATGGGCTCTTTGTCATTGTTCTTTCCATTTTTTTTGTCTTGCAGCTTCTGGAAAAATAATGACGAACCTGACGAAGGATGAGTAGTCTGGTTACCTACCTGTTCAGATGTGGGCAATTGTTGACGAACTTCTTAATAAACATATCGTGATCTCGTCTGAAAAGGATTTTTAAACGATTTCGTCATCTGTAAAAGATTTGCATATTGTTTCATCGTCTGCGCAGGATTTGTAGACGATTTCGTCGTCTGTGAAGGAATTATAAACTAGCTCATCGTCTACGTAGGATTTACAGATGAGTCCGTCGTTTGTGAAGGATTTGCAGACGGTTTCGTTGTCTGCGCAGGATTTGCAGGTGATCCGTTCAGCTTTGAATTTGTAGACAGTCTCGTTGTCTTTAAAAGTTTTGCCAACGGTCTCGTTGTTGTTTGCAAAGGATTTGTAGACGATTCCATCGACATAATTTTGGGCTTTGTGCAACTTTTCGTGACAGCCTTGACGGAAGTCTTTGCACCGTCGTCTTTCTAACTCATCTAAACCTTCTGGGGCGCCATAGATCCTAACAAAGAAGTACTTTGCAGATTTAACATAGGAGAAAAAGATGAGGCAGAGGGGTCCCACCGAGCGTGCCAAAAATTTGTAGACAGCAAAATTCGAGTCCGAAAATATAGGAACGAAAATTGCGACAAATCATAATTTTATTAATTTTAAATCAATGATAGTACAATCCTCTGTTTTATTCTTTACAAGAAAAAGAATATTACCCTCTGATTTGATCTCCTTTGTTGGTCTGATCCAAGGGCTGCCTGAGCTTGATCTTGAACCGAATTGTTGAGAAAAATTTTAAGGGCCATCAAGACTTGATCTTGAACTATTTTCTTTGATTTATGGTCGAGGGCTAATGAAGCTTGATCTCGAACAATCTTCTTTGGTTTCTTGAGTTGTCGCGGAAGAACGGAACGAACTTGGATGTGTTTGTTGTTCTTCGTCTTCAGAACTTTATTTATGTGATTCTTTGAATTTGTTGAATCACGGGAAAAGAACGGCACGATTTCGATGTGTTTGTTGTTCTTTTATTTTCTTGAGAGAGAATTATTTATAGAGCTTTTGTATTTTTTCTCTGAGAGAGCTTCTATGATTTTCACGTGAATTCTCTCCCTCCCATTCACAACCTTGTCTATATTTATAGACAACCTGGACGAATAGGATGATGACATATGTCACTCCTTGATAACTATCGAATTATAATATTAAAATAGTATTATAATTCAATAATTATTATTTTTATTTAACTAAGTGGGCTTGAATTAGTTAAATAATTTGAATTAGCTCAATAAGAATTGGGTTGATTAATTTAATTTGCGACCCAATATTTTGTGTTGGGCCTTTGTTTTGGGCTTGAGTCTACAAAATTTTAGTGTCTACAGTATTATGTAGACCGAAAAATTGAACCAGTATAGAAGAAAAGCACAATTAATTAAACAACAAATAAATAATTCTCAAATTTAACCACAGAAACTGAGACTTATATCTATTAGGCATGACAAAGGTTTCTTTCGAACCAGTGTTTCTCTAACATCCCCCACTCCTTTGCTACTTAACCTTCTATTGGGTTTTTATTTATTTTTACGTCCGACAAAACTGTTACGTTCACTAACACAAAGCACTATGGAAACTTCCTTTTCCCCCAATCTAGGAGACATGTTTGCACTATGCAGTTCTTAAACTAGACTACAGGACTGGTACCTTTAGTCATTTATAATGAATTAATCATCTTATGCAGTAGCCATCCCGAAACATTGCAGCTCCAATAATCGGGATAGGATTTTCTGGGCTTGGTTGAGCACTGATGTGACAGTGCATGATGAAAAAAATATGGCATTTTTACATAGCAGAAAAGAGAGCCACAAAGCACTCTCTTCTAAATCAGAGATGACACTACATAATTTCTGTGAAGGGGCAGTACGTGACTAAATTTATGCCTGAATGGCAGAAGGGAATCGATGGCGAAAATTCTTAGCACCCAAACAATACAAATAAGATAGTCAAGAACTCACCCAACCAAAGCAAGCCCCCAGGTGGACAGGGTATAAAACATCATCCCAGCATGCCAAATGTGTAACATCTTGTCCAACTTGTTCATACCGGCCAACGCATTGGTCAGAACTGCAAGGTCAAATCGTCACGTTGAGATTAACATTACTAACCAGGAATTGTGTGTTCTTCTAATTTCCTGATGCTACAAATATAAAAGGAAAAAGCTCCACACAATGGACAAACAGAATATATTTCCTAAAAGTTCCAAGAACATCAAACTTCAGCAAGAAAAATTTAATCATATAATTCATAACTGAACGCCACAGAAAAGTGCTTAGAATGTTGAGAAAGTACCCGAAAGAAATCCAACTAGTGCAATATAACTATTTTATTTCCCAGAAGAACATCTTGATTAATGTACGACTTTCTTCAATGCACATCAAAGTCTCTTAAATGTCTTCATTCACAGCAAGAACCTAGTGAATTTGGTACTCGATAGAAACCCATTTTTGAGGACTTCATCCTTCAAATATTCTAGAACTTTGTGAAAATTCATAACAAACCATCGATAGTTGCACTTTGTTCCATCACAACTAGGGATGTAAACGAACCAATCGCTCGACAAGCAACTCAAGCTCGGCTTGATAAAAACTCGGCTCGCATTTGTTTATTTAATAAGTGAACCAAGCTTGAACAAAATTTTCAAGCTCGCTTCATAAATGAACCAATCTCAAACAATTATGAGTTTGACTCGAAAATATTCACGAACAAAACTCGTGAACAAAGTTTGTTAAAAGCTTACTTATATATATATACACACACATATATATATATATGTATTCTAAATTATTATATTATGTAATATATAACATAAAAGTTTAACATATCTAAAACATAATTCACTTTACACAAATTTAAGCTAATATAGGACAAAGCCCTTCCCCAACAAACATATTAAGCCCAATATTATTATACTAAAAATTATCAAAGACCCTAATCTCTAACAAATAACTCAATCTAGGTGACTATTGGTAAGAGTAGTATATGTTACAACTAAACCGAGTCGTTCGTGAACAGGCTCGAGCTTGACTCACTAAAACTAGCGCTTGGCTCGGGCTCGTTCGTTTAACAAATGAACCAAGCTTAAACACAATTTTTAGGCTCGTTTTATAAATAAACAAGCATGAACATTGCAAAACTCGGTTCGGCTCGTTTACTGCCCTGATTCACAACTACCAAGTTCATATTATCAATGGAAAAAAAAAAAAATCATCTGCAAGAAATTGCTCCAAATTACACTTTGTTCCCTATTCAGCAAGACAACTTTGAATTCATTTTCAACTACATAGACACTAGAAAATTGAAGAACTGACCAATCAATAATTATAAAGGACAAAAAAAAGAGAATATATTAGTAGGTTGTAAAAGCAAATCATAAATTAAGAAGTCATGATTTTTTGGTAATCAATGAACTAACACATCAACTAGGAATTTTGCTCATGCAGCAAAAAAGAGAATTCTAAAAATTTTCAATGACTACCAACCTCTACTTTCCTTTTACAAAGGGGGAAAATGGAAAGGAAAGAAGAAGTGGGAGGTGAATACAGAAAAAATAAAAAAGATAAACAGAAAGGAAGAAGAAAGAGGTCAAAAGCATAAGCAAAACATCATGCCAAAAATCATCAAATCTTCACTTCTCCAGAAGTGAAGATAAATTTTTAAACCATTTCTTTCTCCAAATGATGCCAGACAACTGTGTGCACAAAACTCAAATTCCTAAGGCTTAATATTATTAGTTTGTCATCTATATTCTTACGAACTCTTCCACCCTTAACTCAGAAGTGAAAAGAGGCATTCTTGGGAAGGTTTTTAGCAGGGTGAGGCATTTGCTAGCACTAAATGTGGTTTGCACTTTGTAAAGGATATCCTACTGATATTGCATAGTTGGTTTTCAAGTTAGCTTACAGAGTGACATCACTCACATTTATCTATTTGGGCCCTAATTTTTCTCCAACGGTCCAACCACTCTGAGAGCTGGTCCTTGAGTATAAATCAGTAATAGTTAACAGGAAGAAACTAGAATTGAAATTTCTCAAGCAAGCTATCCCGCCATTGTTTCCGTAAAAAGGTGTCATTCACTAGCTAAGGAAGGGTGTCTGCATGAAAGCACATGCAAGCTTGGTGATACAATCAACAATTATGACTACTCCCAGAGGCAACTAACATAAAAATTACAGCAAATAATCATCTCAACAATTTTGGATTCCCACTAGCATAACTCAAGAGAGATTGCGTATCAAAAGCCCATTGACCTCAAAGTATCATAGTAAGAATCTATTGCAAAAAAATGATGTATTTCTCCTCCACTCTTTCTTTGAAGGATACAATTCCTTGAACTTCCATATTTTCTACAATTTCATTCTGAAAAATAAGAAAAATGGCTTGGGTTTATCTTGTTCTAGTACTTATCCAGAAGGACCACAACAGATGTTCTAAAAGAGAATATAAAAGCCTGCGTAATCTAGTGAAAGGGTAGATAAAGGGTGGTATCAACTGATACTAAAGACAAATGAAGTGCTATCCTTGTTAGGTAACAATGGTGTGTGTTCATAAGGTACACAAACATCAGGGTAAAAATGAACTATAAACTTACCATTTTGAAGCTCCTCTGGTTTCAAATTCTGCAAGTCCATGGACCAAAACAATGTTAGATCCATTGAGTTTAATTCCATGAGAAAAACAACAATGAAATGTACTAGTCACCATATACCTGAGCTTTTGGGTTTGACAGGATGCATCTAGCCATAAAATTGGCAACCCCGTCCACCACTTGTTCTTCATTAACAATTACATAGCTTTCCCTATCAATTCCACTCCTTTCTTCAACATTACCTGGAACCATTTCATCAGTGACCCAAACCCACCAACTCGGTTCTCCCAAGTCAACATTTATTAGAACTTCAGATGACTCAAGATTGGCCCCTAAGTAGAACCAGAATGACATTATCAACACATTAACAATATAAATTGTGAAATAGCATCAACAGAAAATAGAATATTGTCAACATGACTAAAAGCATCACTATATTGTCGGCGGAAGGAAAGAACTGAAAGAACCTGAAACATCCTTGAAAGGAAATTTGCATCCAGTTTCATCTACAGATTCAAGACTCAGAGATTTAAGTTGAGTCAAGAAGTTTTCAGAATCCACAGTAGCTACAAGACGAGCATATAACTGCAATAGGCAAACAGCCATCAGTATGAACTTGGCCACAGCTTATATAATAAATTAGCAAAATACGAATACAGGCTGCAAGTCCACCAATGAACAATATTTCAATAAAAGTAACTCTTGTAAAACCATTTTCCCTAGTAACCCTTTCTATAAAATTCGTAAATAACTCGAATAAAAAGCAAATAACTGGAATGAATTATGTATATTTTCTAAAGGAAAAAACTTTATCCCCAGGGGTTTAGCCCAAGTGGGTTTTCCTTTCTGACTCAAAACCTAGCACATTTTGAAGTTGATATACTATCTACTAGGCATATTGCGGTTCTCTCTAGCCTTCATACTAATTTATTCTATTTTCGACAAAAATAATTTACCATCAATTGCAATAGCATATGCACACTTTTTAAGACATCAAAGTCCATATTTTGATGCATCCTTCCAAACAAACAAACAAAAAAAAGTCTCTTTTAAAGATGAATTTTACTTGCTGTTCAGCTTCCAAATAGTGAAATTTCCAAGCATCCAAATTAGTTCAAACAATTAATCATAAATACGAGTAAATTGGAACAATTCAAAAGGGTTTTAGTGTTTTTATACAACATGTAGTTCCCTCCATGAAATTTTGGGCTAATTCGTCAAGTTAATTTTATAAAGGGTTCAGAAAAACATATATCTCGTCAAACCCACATGTATATCCATAAATTGAGATAGATATAGAAACACAAACTCACGAATTTCCAATCCAGAAATATATATAAATATATATACATATATATGAATATACATACATCAGGAGGGCAATCTTGCGACAAGCAAGGAGAATCGGAGAGGTTTTGAAGGAGATTGAGGTTCGTTTCGAGCAAGTTCCGGAGACGCTGATTTTCGGATCGAAGGGACTCCAATTCGGACTCCGACGGTGGCGAATTGTTGAAATCGGCTGCTGAGTCGTCGTGGTGGTAGTGAGGGTGGTGGCGTTCAAATCGCTCCATGGCGGACCAAGCGACGTCGGCCACCTCCACCACCGTCTTCGCCACCTCTATTGGGTTGCGACCCACCATCTCTCTCGTCTAGTTTTTTTTGGCCCTAATTTCACAGATGCTGACAATCTTCCAAGCTTTAGCCTTTATTGTAACGTTATTGATTCATTCACCTTTTCTATATTTGTGTGGCGTATGTATATATATATATTCAGTTAATCATTTTCCCCGTAGCTCTGTTTGTATACGGCAAATACTAACCATACCCGCCCCAAACACGTACGGATCCGAATTTTCTGTGTTTTTTTTTTTTTTTTGCATTTATTGTTGTTCTTTTTGGCCTGTTCTAAACTCGGACAAACCATTAATCAAAAGTACACCTTTATCATTAAATCTTTATTTAATTTACAGTATAAATTGTAGTCATATAATTTCGAGAGTTTCAAAATTAAAAATATTTGAATGCTAGAGTATTTTGTGTATATATTAATATTTTGTGTACAAAATCTTTTTACACTAATCTAATCAATTGTGTTTATTTTTTATGACAAACATAAATCATCTCTATTTACTTAGGTGAATGGATGTTCAATTTTTTTTAAACAAAAAAAATTAGAATATAATTTCAAACCTTGTAAAAGTTGTATAGTTTAATAATTGGTACATGTAAGTAACAAAAATATACTCACATCAAAGATTGATTGGTCTCCTTTATTAAATGGCAATATTTATACCCATTTATACTCTTGGATCATGGCCTAAGTACATGGTGTCATGACCCACTCTCTCAATAACTACCCACTTAGGTAGTGGGTTGTCACTCCATTTTTTCACGGGAGTGGCCTATTACTGATGGTCTCACCTATACTTGGTGGGTTCAATATATGGGTCATTCATCATTTACATTTTACACGGGTTTAACAGAACTTGGACCTTATAAATGGACTTGGGCCTATAATTTTCACTATTTACACTAGCCCTATTCGGGTCTGACATACGGTTTTGTGGGTTTGACCCGAATCAAGTGTGATTAATGCTTTGCAGCTGTATGCCCTGACGTCACCACCATCATTGCGAATAGACGTGTGGTTTTTGAACTTCACAAAGGCGGCTGTTGGTTCGCTATTCACTGTATTTGAGACATTGGGAATCGTCGCACCTCCTCATCCATTTAATGATGGTTGTTGGCATGTTCGGGTGTATATAAACCCCTTCATGGGCTTCATTCTTGATTCTTCTTGTTTCGATTCTTGTGTGTGATTTACAAGTAGTGCTCAGATCTTCATCGTTGTTCGTATTTTGGGTTGCCGGAAGTTCCTCTTTCCTCCCGCCGGTGTTTTCTGTGTAAGTTGTCATTTTTCTTTTCACCATGTCTGATAGTAGTGCCTCAAGATCTACCGAATGGACGATTCCTCAGGAATATGGGGGGTCTGATGTTCCCAGCCCCCCTTCTGCCAACCCATCTTCTTCATCTCTGCCCATACCTAGTCGTCAGGACCTATCTGGCTTGGGAGTAACTGTTTTGGGGATGAATAATCAGGCAGATGTCCCTGATATTGTTCCTGTTGGGACTTCTGTTGTATCCAATCTGATAGGGACCGATGCTCCTGAAGGCGTTCCCGTTGGACCCTCTACTGAGTCAGCCCCACTTATAGCTGAACCACTTGAAGCTCATAAAAGAAAATCGGTGAACCTTAAAAGTCTGAGGAGGGATTGTAAGATCCCTAAAGAGGTGGTCCTGATGCAATATGATCCTTCGTATGACTTCAGGATGGGGGATGGAGTAGGTCCGAATGAGGTGTTGTTATCATCTCTACAGATTAAGGCGCTTCAATTCCCTCTTCACCCTCTCTTTCACTTCATTTTCTTCACCCTAGGAATAGCCCCTCTGTAAGTCAACCCAAACTTCCTCAGGATAATTTCAATGTTGATCCTGATAAACAGAGAGAAAAAGCTATCCTTGGGTCTGGCAGATCTTCTGCTCAGTTATAAAATTATGGACTTGAAGGATTGTGAGGGGAGGTACAACTTTTACCCCTTCAAGGGTCAGGCGATCTGCCACGGAACTGAAAAAACGGAGAAGTATTGGAAGGAGAAGATGGTTTTAGTAAAGGGGGCTTGGTTTTACCCATATTCTAGGAAATGGACGATCCCAAGTGTTTTTAAGCGTCTGGCCCTTCTTCCCTTTTCTTTTATCCACAAGGAATCTTGCCTCTGCTCTGGGTGTGATCAGCTCAGAGTGGATTTTGTGCATAAGTCTTTAGGGTATAAAGATACAGATATTGTGGCTCAGGATGTAGAGGCCCGTATTTCTTTATTGAAGTCTAAGGTCTGGTCGGACCGTAAGTCATGCGCTGACCTGCTTACTCCTACCAATTTGCAGGGTATATCCAGGTTAGGAGCCAAATACAAGATCATCATGGATCCGATCAGACCAGTGATTGAGGATGATGATGATGATATGGAGGAAATAGCTGCGCCTCTATCTGGTTAAGGACAAGTGCCTCTGGATTCTAATCCTCAGGTTGTGACCGTCGCCCTGGCGGGCGATGCTTCTGGGTCTGCACTTGTGCAGACCACTATCCCTGAGTTGGTTTAACCTTCTTCTGCCCTAACTAGACCGGTGGGGGAAGATAGACCCAGTAAGAAAAGGAAGCATAATGGTAAGGAGAAGAGTTCGGCTTCCTCTGACCAGTCCACCTCCAGCCTTGCGTCAATGTCCGCCATGATAACTCGGGCACAGGGGCTCTGAACGCCGGAGGAGCTTGAGATGCAGAGAGAGGCCGACCCAGACCGCCTTATCCGTAAAACTCAGGGGTTGTTACTGGGGGTATGTCTCTGTTTGATCCCATGTTTTATTCTTGCTTTTGTATATAATACTGACCCATTTTGCCTTAAAATTTCCTTTCAGGCTCTCTTCAGTGTCAACGCATTATGCCTTGCTCACGAGGAAGGTGTGAAGGAGCTCGAACGTCTGAAGGCAGACTTAACTGAGAAGGATGATTAGGAGAAAGAGCTGAAGGCTCAGCTAGGGGACCTCCCTTCCAGGGTTGCTCAACTGGAGGAAGAACTAGCTCAGGCAAAAGAGCTGAATGCTAAGCTATCCAGTGAAAAGAAGAAGCTAGCATCAGATCATGAGGCTCTTGAACACCAATTCGGCATCTCCCAGTCTGCCCTGGAGATGTGCAAGAAATGAGGGCTTGACATGCACCAGCACTATTCAAGGATGAATAATATAGTGGCTGGTGAATTCTGGAGGAAGGGCTTCATTGCAGGAGAGAAGGATCCAGCAAAGAGGAAGACCAAAGATCTTGATGCCATGGATAAGAAGTTAGGGGTACAGCCACCATATACCAGCCCCGAGCCTAGTTATGCTCAGAATCTTTTTACCAAATTCCTCAAAGGGTATCTTCCTGCTGACCCTCTCAACCCCTCTATAGAATTCTTCCCTCTGACCACACATGTAGATTCCTTAGGGAAGGATCTCAGTGGTTTAGGCCATGCTTAGACTCTTCCATATTCCCTCTGTAGTGCTGTATTTTATACCATGCCCTTCGGGCAATTTTGTAATACAAAACAGCAATTTTGCTAATCAATAGAATATGCACTTTTATTTGCTTTTGTCGATATGAATCAGGCTAACTAGCTTTTACTTTGATACTTTTCTCTTTTTTGTAAGTGTGAGTCAGACATGTTAGCCTCTGTCATCTCACTACTTAGGAAATTATTTTTAATTTCATTCCTCTGAAAGAGTGAGTCAGACTTATAAGCCTCTGTCATCTCACTACTTAGGAAATTAGTTTTAATTTCATTCCTCTGAAAGAGTGAGTCAGACTTATAAGCCTCTGTCATATCACTACTTAGGAAATATGTTTTAATTTCATTCCTCTGAAAGAGTGAGTCAGGCTTATAAGCCTCTGTCATCTCACTACTTAGAAATTTATTTTTAACTTCATTCCTCTGAAAGACTGAGTCAGGCTTATAAGCCTCTGTCATCTCACTACTTAGGAAATTAGTTTTTATTTCATTCCTCTGAAAGAGTGAGTCAGGCTTATAAGCCTCTGTCATCTCACTACTTAGAAATTTATTTTTAACTTCATTCCTCTGAAAGAGTGAGTCAGGCTTATAAGCCTCTGTCATCTCACTACTTAGGAAATTAGTTTTTATTTCATTTCTCTGAAAGAGTGAGTCAGACTTATAAGCCTCTGTCATCTCACTACTTAGGAATTTATTTTTAATTTCATTCCTCTGAAAGAGTGAGTCAGGCTTATAAGCCTCTGTCATCTCACTACTTAGAAATTTATTTTTAACTTCATTCCTCTGAAAGAGTGAGTCAGGCTTATAAGCCTCTGTCATCTCACTACTTAGGAAATTAGTTTTAATTTCATTCCTCTGAAAGAGTGAGTCAGGCTTATAAGCCTCTGTCATCTCACTACTTAGGAATTTATTTTTAACTTCATTCCTCTGAAAGAGTGAGTTAGGCTTATAAGCCTCTGTCATCTCACTACTTAGGAAATTAGTTTTTATTTCATTCCTCTGAAAGAGTGAGTCAGACTTATAAGCCTCTGTCATCTCACTACTTAAGAATTTATTTTTAACTTCATTCCTCTGAAAGAGTGAGTCAGGCTTATAAGTCTCTGTCATCTCACTACTTAGGAAATTTTACATGAATCAGGCTACTTGATTGTAAGAAGGATGACCATCTTTTATTATAATCAAGAAATTACAAAGATAACAACATCTGACTGAGTCAGAATAACAAACTTGGAAAATTTTAAAGCATATCAGTAAAGCTAGGCTCGAATGCCTCTGCCTCATTATTCTGAAAGCAAAATAAATGTCAGGGATAGTACCTCTTTAGTCGTAAGGCATTTTGCGAATTGGGTTCCATATTGTCGTCATTGTTCCTGAGGCGGTAAGCCTCACGTCCTATGACCTCTGTGACTGTGTATGGTCCTTCCCAATTCTCCCTGAGCTTTCCGATCAACCCGATCTTCTTTCTTAATACCATATCGCCCACCTGGAATTCTTGTCTTCTGACTTTTTTGTTAAAGGCGTTCCTGACCCTTTGATGGTAAGTTGTCAGCCTGATGGCGGCTTGGTCTCGTTTTTCTTCGAGCAGATCCAGTCCATCAACCAGCTGCTGGTCGTTCAGTTCTTCCTGATACAGTTCTGTTCTAGCTGTTGGCACTATTTGCTCTGTTGGAATGACTGTTTCTATCCCATATGCCATTGAGAATGGTGTTTCCCCTGTAGGGATTCTTGATGTTGTTCTGTAAGACCATAGTACCTCTGGAAGCTTGTCTGGCCACACTCCCTTATGATCTTCCAATTTATTCTTCAGGGTATTCAATATGGTTGTGTTGGATCTTTCAGCCTGGCCATTTCCTTGGGGGTATGCGATCGATGAAGTTTTTAACTGAATCCCATGTTCATTATAGAACTGTTTGGTCCACTGGTTATCCAGATTCGTTCCATTGTCGATCACTATCACCCTCGGCACTCCGAATCGGCAGATGATATTGGTCCATATGAACTTGATTACATGCCTGTGAGTGATGGTGGAGTAGGATTCTGCCTCAACCCACTTTGTGAAATAATCAGTTGCTATCAGTGCTTGATTTACTGATCTGAGGGCCATGGGAAGTGGTCCAACTGCATCAATCCCCCATGGAACTGACACTTTCTGCACCTTCTAACATAAGCTTCAGTATCTTGGGAGAGATAAGGCCAAAAATATCATTGGCTTAAGATTCTATCAGTGCTTGATTTACTGATCTGAGGGCCATGGGAAGTGGTCCAACTGCATCAATCCCCCATGGAACTGACACTTTCTGCACCTTCTAACATAAGCTTCAGTATCTTGGGAGAGATAAGGCCAAAAATATCATTGGCTTAAGATTTTATGGGCCAACGCTCGTCCCCCTGAATGATTTCCACATGATCATTCATGGATTTCCTTCATTATAGCTGATGCCTCTGAAGGAGTGAGGCATCGAAGGTATGGACCCCCAAAAGATCTTCTATAAAGCTGGCCGTGTAACAAGGCATACCTGACTGACTTCATGCGAATTTTCCAAGCCTCCGCTTTATCATCAGGAAGTGTGTCGTACCTGAGGTATTCTGCTATGGGATCCATCCAACTCGGCTCCCAAGGTATTGCGCATACAACATCTGGCTGGTGGATGCTCGGGACATCAAGATAGTCAATCGGGGCGACTCTGGTCAGATCTTGATCATTTACTGAAGCCATGTTGGCCAACCGATCTGCATTTTCATTTTCCTCCCTGGGGATCTGGCTGAGGGTGTACTGCTCCAATCTGTCTAGCTCTATCTGAGCCAGCTTCTTATAGGGCTGCAGTTTTTCCCATGCGTCGTACTCGCCTTGAACTTGCTTCACCACCAGTTGTGAGTCACTGAAAATACGGAGCCTTATAATACAGAGGCTTTGAGACAGTCGCAACCCAGCCAACAGTGCCTCGTACTCAGCTTCGTTATTGGTGGCAGAAAACTCCAGACGGACTGATTGTTGGATACGGGTCCCGTCTGGTGTTACAATTTCGAGCCCAATTCCCGAACCTGCCGAACCAACTGATCCGTCTACATAGAGCGTCCACTCGGGCTCATCTGGGTCCTGCAGGATTGACTCTGGCTCTACTTCTATGAGAAAATCAGCTAAGGCTTGACCTTTAACGTCTGTTCGTGGTATGTATGTGATGTCAAATGTCCCGAGTTCTAGCGCCTATCTGGTTATTCTTCCCGTCAGATCAGGCTTGGACATGATGGCCCTTATAAGCATGGTGGTTGGCACCACGATTGGATGGGTTTCAAAATAGTGCCTCAGCCGCCTTTTTGCATTGATTAGAGAAAGAATAGCTCGCTCCGCCATTGTGTATCTGGTTTATGCATCAGATAGGGACTTGCTGCTGGAAAAGACTGGCTTCTGGCACTTTTTGTTGCGCTGGTTGAGGCTGCTGATACGGCGAGGTACAGATGCAATGGTTCTCCCGGATTTGGTGAGGTGAGGATTGGTGGATTATGGAGATACTGTTTCAGTCTCTGGAGGGCCTCTGCCTGTTCCGATCCCCATATGCTTCCTTTTTCGCCTCTAATGGTCTGCATCGGTCTGTCAGTCGGGATACGAACCTGCTCAGTGCGGCTACCCTTCCTGTCAGAATTTGGACCTCCTTTTGCGTTTTTGGCTCTTCGCAGCTTATCAGAGCCTTGACTTGCAATGGGCTGGCTTCAATTCCTGTTCGGTTGACGATATGCCCGAGGAACTGCCCGGATGAGACTCCGAACGAACACTTAGCTGGATTGAGCTTCATCCCGTACTTTCGGAGTGCATCGAACACTTCTTCCAAGTGCTTGAGATGGTCGTCTTTCCTTCTGCTTTTTACCACCGTGTCATCTATGTAGGCTTCAACCGTTTTCCCCATCTGACTTTTGAATATCCTTCTGACAAGTCTTTGATAGGTGGCACCTGTATTTTTAAGTCCTAAAGGCATTACTTTGTAGCAGTACGTACCTTCCTCGGTAATGAAGGTTGTTTTCTCCTCATCAGCCTGATTCATTGGGATCTGGTTGTAGCCGGAGTATGCATCAAGAAAAGAAAGTCTCTCATATCCCAAGGTGGCATCTACCATCTGATCAATTTTCGGCAAGGGAAAACAATCTTTCGGGCAAGCCTTGTTCAGGTTGGTGAAGTCCACGCAGACCCTCCATTTCCCATTCTTCTTTCTGACTACCACCACGTTTGACAACCATAACGGGTATTTTACCTCCCTTATGAATCCAGCTTCTAGCAGTTTTCCCACCTCCTCGGATATGATCTGGTTCCTTTCTGTCCCGAACCTCTTATGTTTTTGTCTCACCGGTCTTACATCTGGATCAACATTTAGATTATGCTGAGCAATTGAGGGATCTATGCCTGGCATATCAAGATGAGACCAGGCGAACACGTCTGAGTTTCGCCGAAGGAAATCAATCAGATCATCCTTTTCTTCTTTCTGGAGGTATAAGCCGATAAATGTTACTCTGATGTGGTCCGTCCGACTAACATTCACCTCTTCTAGGGGCTCCGTGGTTGCCTGAGTGTCCTGACCCTCAGTGGAAGGGTCTGACTGTAATTGTTATTTCTCGTTGTACAGGGACTCTTCTGGTACTTCCAATACTTGTTTGTTTTTTGGATTCAGATCCTTCACGGATACTGAGTAGCACTCCTTCGTCGCTACCTGGTCTCCAGGGATATTTGTCACGTCCACCCCATTTGGATCGAGGCACCGCATGACCTGATGGAGTGTTGAATGAACACCTTGCATCCAATGGATCCACCCTCGTCCCATTAGTAGATTGTACGATGGCTTGACGTCTACCATGACAAAGGCTTCTTTCAGGGTTCGGCGTGCCGCTGACACCGACAAATAGACTACACCTATTGGCTCAACGCATCGTCTGTCAAAACCGGCCAGAGGTGTCCGAGCCGGGCACAACTGTGATACATCAATTCCGATTTTGTCGAAGGCCCACTTCGTCATGATGTTGGTGTTGCTTCCTAGATCAATCATCACACGTTTGATCAGACAATTAGCTACCAGAAGAGTGATTACCAGAGGATCTTCGTGGGGCGTCTAAATATTCTGCATATCGGCTTTTGAAAACATAATTCTTGATTATCCTTGGATGAGGGTTGTTTGGCAAACTTCACCGATTCGCCTGAGTTTGTGTGTTTTTCTTAGCTTGGACCTTCTGCTTCCTTCATCATCCAATACCTCTTCACCTCCTTGGACCATGTGGATGACCCTCACTGGTTGTCCTGCTGCAGAGTTATTTGGCTGTGCCCTGTGTGGTTTGTCCGGTCTCGGTTGGTCCTTCATTATGTAATCTGCAAGTTCACCTTTGGCGATCATTGCTTCGACCTGCCTTCGAAGATTCCTGCAGTCATTCGTATGATGACCATACTCACTGTGAAAGGCGCAGTGCTTGGTCATGTCCCTCAACTCCATCGGTTGTCTGATCGGTGGAGGTGGTCTGAAAATCCCTTTGTTTTTGTTTTTTTGGAAGAGCTTTCCAAGACTGGTTTTGAGCGAAGTGGTTCTTTCTTTTGTCCATTGATGCTTGTCTGAATTTCTGGATGATGAGATTTGCCGTGGTGGATCGGGACGTTAAGGCTTCTGGTCCCTCATCCTTTCTTTGGATTTTGCTTCCACCGTTACCAGCAAGGTTCTTCTCTGTCTAACTGCTTCCTCTTCTTCTATTCTGAGATACCCTTGGGCTCTGGAGTTGAGCTCACCGATGTTGGCAGGGGGCCGTTTTACTAGTGAATAGTGGAATTTTGTGCCAGGGATGACCGCCATACGGAATGCTTCTACTGCCGACAATTGATCACAGTCATCAATAGAAGACATTTCCACGTTGAATCTGGATAAAAAACTTTTGAGGCTTTCTCCCTTCTCCTGGGTCATGGTAAAAAGGCTTGATATCATTTTTATTTGCCTCCGGTTGTTGAAGTATTGACCGATAAAGCATCTGCAGAGGTCATTCCAACTGCCAATGGATCCGGGGGACTGCTTCCTGAACCACAGAAACGGTGCCTCCGTCAAACTGGTTGAAAAGACTTTGCACATGAGTGCCTGGTTTCTCCCATAAACGGTCATTTTGGTCTGCACCTGGTAGATATGATCGAGTGGATCCTTCCTACCATCATATAATGTAAAAATTGGTAGTACGAACTTCTTCGGGAATTCTGTTGCTTCGATTTCTTCTGTGAATGGAGATTGGGTCATATATGTGGTTGCATGAATGGCCAGATCGTCAGGGGTCTGCATCTTCAAATCCTTTATCACATCTCTTTGGATTTTGGCAGCCATTTCATGCAGGTCGTTCCGGGTCGGGGCATGCATTGTTGGTGCTTCCCTTGTTATGGGATGAGAGGATTCTTCCTCCTCCCTTGGCACTTTGTTCCTTTGAGTGGTTGACACGTTCCGTTCTTGATGGGAGTTGGAAGGATCTGGCTCATCATTCCTCGTACCGTCTGCTGGGTTGGAATTTTGGGGAGGGAAAGGGCCCTGAGCCATTCGCTGGAGTAGCTCTGCATTCTGCTGCTCGAGGGCTGCATTTCTCTGCTCCACTGCTTCCAACCGCCTCATGACGTCTTCGAATCTGGCTTCATTGTTCGTTGACCGTGTGGACACCATGTCTTGTCAAAAAGAGATGGAAAAAATGAAACTATTGCAAGTGGAAAACTATTTTTATCCTTCCCACAGACGGCGCCAAATGTAAGTAGCAAAAATATACTCACATCAAAGATTGATTGGTCTCCTTTATTAAATGGCAATATTTATACTCTTTTACATGGGGTCATGACCCACTCTCTCAATAACTACCCACTTTCTTTAGGTAGTGGGTTGTCACTCCCTTTTTTCACGGGAGTGGCCTACTGCTGATGGTCTCACCTATACTTGGTGGGTTCAATATATGGGTCATTTATCATTTACATTTTATATGAACTTAACAGATCTTGGGCCTAACAGATCTTGGGCCTTATAAATGGACACGTGCCTATAATTTTCACTATTTACAGTACCCAATTCAAGAACATATTTATTGCTAAGAATATAAGATACATAAGTTATACACCATAAAATAGATTTGTTCGTATGTCATAAAAATATGAATACGAGTTTGCACATTCTTAATGAATTTATGTGACAGAGATATTACATTGCATAGAAATAAGATAAATTACTTTTATTTCTCTTTTAGTCAATGAAAACTTCAAAATAGCTCTTTCACAATATATCACGGGAAAGGAAAAAAAAATCGATAATTTGGGCAATCATGTTACTTTATTAGTCAATTAGCGACTAGATACAATGGCCTTATACTTTAAGGATTAATTTACATCTTTGCCCTTTTCTCCCTCAATTAACTCATCAAAGAATCAAGGACACGTTGGCTATCAATCCACCGGTTCAGCACAACTCACTCAGCCACGCTGGCGCGTTGACTCTGGTCTTCCCACACTATTCCCACCAAACCTTCCACCACCACCACCACCATGCCCGCCACTTCCCGCCACCACCACCACTACCTCCCACTCCTCTCCTCCCTCACCCTCCTCCTCTCCCTCTCCCTCCTCTCCGCAGACCCCATCACTCGCTTCCAACAATACCTCCAAATCAACACCGCCCACCCAAACCCTAACTACACCGCCGCCATCTCCTTCCTCCAAACCCTAGCCCAGTCCCTCTCCCTCCAAACCCTAACCCTAAACCTCACCCCCACCCACCCCCTCCTCCTCCTCACCTGGCCCGGCTCCAACCCCTCCCTCCCCTCCCTCCTCCTCAACTCCCACCTCGACTCCGTCCCCGCCGAGCCCGCCAAATGGCTCCACCCCCCCTTCGCCGCCCACCTCTCCCCCGACGGCCGCATTTTCGCGCGCGGTGCCCAGGACGACAAGTGCATCGCCCTCCAGTACCTCGAAGCCATCAAAACCCTAAAAGGAAAAAAACCCAATTTTCAACCCCTTAGAACCATCCACATCTCCTACGTGCCCGATGAGGAAATTGGCGGGAGCGATGGGATGGCTAGGTTTGTCAAATCGAAGGAGTTTGGGGAATTGAATGTTGGGTTTGTGTTGGATGAGGGACAGGCTTCGCCCAATGATGAATTTAGGGTTTTTTACGCCGACCGGTCGCCGTGGAATTTGGTGATTAGGGCTTCGGGTGTGCCCGGGCACGGCTCGAGGTTGTATGATAACAGTGCTATGGAGAATTTGATGAAGAGTGTTGAGATTATGAGCAAGTTTAGAGAGACTCAGTTTGATGTGGTTAAGGCTGGTTTGGCTGCCAATTCGGAAGTTATTTCGGTTAATCCTGTTTATCTGAAAGCTGGAATTCCAACCCCCACTGTGAGTTAATAGTTACATATATACACACATTTACATAATTTGTATATACTGAGTGTAGAATCAGACAGAAGTTTAGTAATTTGGAAGCAGAGGACTAATGCATGTTTGGATATTCAATATGATTTTTTCTGTTAACACAGCAAGTACTTGGAGTAGCTAACTTAAACATATATAAGAAAGAGCTACTATTATTTGCATAAACTATATAGTGTTTAGAAAGAAAAATATGAATGATGAGCAAATTGAGGAGGGAATATATGGAAATGAAGAAAGCAATGCAAAGGAAAATCTTTTAGTACCTTTAGTAGAAGAGAACAGAATTGCAAGTGAATATATTTATGGAAAACTCCTAAATAACTTTTTTGGTTTTTTAATTCTTGAGGTTGGGAAGACTCCTGAATGACAGAAATTCAAGATAAGTATTTTAAAGTGATTCAGGACCCCAAAAAAAATTCGAAGTTGAAAGTGAAAAGTGCCACTGAAGGCAGGTCAAATTGGCGGGGTATGTCTAGGAAGTAAAGCTGTAAGATAGTTGAGCACTTTGGTGCTTATGTAGATATACGAGCACACATTTATATTGGTTCTGATATCTATTGAGCAAAATGTTTGCATGGAAGTTTGTTGATATTAATCCTGGGACTTACTAATTGATTTACAGGGATTTGTGATGAATATGCAACCCTCTGAGGCAGAAGCTGGGTTTAATGTTCGAATGCCCCCAATGGCAGACCCAGATCTTTTGAAGAAGAGAATTGCAGACGAATGGGCACCGGTTACTAGGAACATGACATATGAGGTGAATGATGGAAGCTCTTGATCTTATTTGATTCAGTTTCTTTTATAATATACTAGGTTTGGTGCATGGATATCCCAGAAAATAGTTGCTACATTGGGTTTTACATAAATTATGAATTGAGTTATATGTGATTTTATGGTTCACTCATACTTCAATCTTGTTATTGAACAGGGGGCCTTAATTTGAGAATAAGTTAGTATCTTTTTTAAGAATAAGCCAATAGGGTTTCTTATTATGTGTCCTTACTTGGGTGAATTCTGTTTAAAGCGTGATTGATTAATTCAGTTTTCAGTTACTGAAAAGAAAAAAGACAGTCTGACTCGATGTTTGGGCACCTACATGGGAGACCTAGTGACACGCCAATCGAACGAGGAAAATTAGTTGTCAAGGTAAGGAAAGGATAGGGCGTCCAAAAATAACATGGAATGGGTTATTAAAAGTGATTTTAAAATTTTAAATATAGGAGGCGAAGTGAGAGGTAATAGAAATAATTGGATACGTCATGTGACTGATCCCCATTCATAGGGAGCAAGGAGGAGTGTGATGATGATGAGGACCAGGGGCGGAGCCATGTATTGGCCAAGGGGGTCATGGCCCCTCCCACAACTTTCAATTTTTGATTTTTCTACCACAGAAAATTATATATTATATGAATTTGTTCATAAAAAATGCATATGGCCCCTCCCAAAATTTTCAAAAATTCTTTTACTATCCCAAGAAATTATATATTTTATGAATAACTTCATAAAAATTGCATAAGCCTTCCCAAGATTTTTTAAAATTTCTTTAACAAGCTACAAAATTATATATATTTATAAAATAAACTAACAAAAAATTGCATCTGGCCTCCCCTAACTATTATTTCTAGCTCCGCCATGATGAGGACTGCTATTAATGTCACTTACTCACTCCTGATCTGAATGGAAAATTTATCGTAAATCGTTTTGATATTAAATTGTTGGAAGTCAACTTGGATTATTCCCGCAATGTGTAATTTAATTATTAATTCAATTCTGATGAAAGTGTTCAAGTCACTCTCAAGAGTGACTGTTTGTGAAGCAAATATTGAAAACTCTCCATTGAGTTTGATTAATCAATCTGGTCAGATGACGAGTGATTAGTCCTATTTGTATATTGAGTTTAATTTGTACAAATGTTGCATTAAATAAGAAATGCAATGAAAAAAATTTGGTCTGAACCAACCATGGTTGGACAAGGATGAGAAACACTTTTTCAATGAAATCTTCCTTTTAAGTATATTTTGCTTTCACAAAGTATATGTGGACTGCAGTATCTCACAAGTGATAGCAATGTGATTATTGACACGTAAATTGTTTTAGTTTTCCAGTGCAGTAGAGTTTCTTGATCATCATTAGTGAGAGATCTTCTTTGGCTCTGTGAATAATCCTTTGGGGGAATAGGGGTTTTGGATAACTCATAGATGGAATCACCGACTGTAAAAGAACCAAAGTCTATTTATTCTCTTTGTAATGCTACAAGAATATCTTACAATACTTGTTTCATTATAAAGCTAGATTTGAAGGATTATTTGGAGGCTCAACTTCTGTTTTCCCGGCAACTGAACAGCAAACAGTTTTTGTTTATAATTTAAAATATCTCAGATTAAGGAGTTAGGACCGCTGAGGGACAATATGGGGCGGCCTTTAATGACAGCCACTAATGATTCCAACCCCTGGTGGTCTCTTTTCAACCAAGCTATCACAGCAGCTGGTGGAAAACTTGCAAAGCCTGAAATCTTGCCTTCAACTACAGATGCTCGGTACATGAGACAGTTGGGAATTCCAACTCTTGGTTTCTCCCCGATGAAAAACACTCCCATCTTACTTCATGACCATAACGAGGTGTGAAAAGTTGGTTGATTTTTCATTATATCTCTTACATCGACATGCTTCAATTGCTGACTGTTTTTCCAATTTGTCCTGTTCCGCAGTTTCTGAAGGATACAGTATATTTGGAAGGAATTAAGATATACGAGTCCATCATTAAAACTCTCAGTTCCTTTGAGGGAGCTTCTTAGTTTAGTAGTCGATGGGGCACTTACGAGATTCAACACGATAATGATCTTTACCGGTATGATCTTTCATGCACGTTCGACCTGTTTTTCAATTTATGCAAGTAATGGTGTCTTGTTTCTGTAAAGCTATTGCAATATTATTGGCTGTTAAGGAATGCATTTATATTTTCTTCAGGTTTTTTGCTAAATGTCTAAATAATTTCAATTGTCATGTGATTGAGAAAAGGCACTTTAAATAACATTATCGTACAGGAAGATTGTATTAGAAAGATATTAGTCTGCTAAAGTTTATAACGAATATGGTACCTTGTAATTATATTGGTAATAGTAGAATATGAAAAAAAAAAAAAAAAAAGTGATTTATATTGTCTCTCCTTCAAATCTTGAAGGTTCATTTTAATAAGTATTTGACAAAGTTTCCAAGATGCTTCCTTGATGGAAGGGGATATCTTAGCACACAGAAATTGTAGGAAAGGATTGTCCGTCACATAAGTACACGTTAATGTACAATTAATTGTGTGAAATCAATGTACATTACTTGTTCAACATGCATGTCACTACACATGGATAGGAGAAGCTGTGGAAAATATAAAATAAAGAAAAACCAAGATGTAAAGGTAGTTTCATTTTAATTTTTTTTTTTTTAAAAAGGTAGTTTCCTTTTCTTACCATTTTCTAAGGGAGTGAAAAATAGCTAAATAGGGATTCAAGAGAATGAAATGGGCCCACATCAAATCTAACTCATATAAAGTTATAGAAGGGTGTTGAAGTAATTAAGTAAAAGACACATTCAATATAGAGGATATCCTCCACACCATTGAACCATTAGCCCAGCATGGTATAACATCCCCTCCTCAAAGGGAGGTGAGGTTCGAACCCCATAGTGTGCATTTGTGGGTGTGCATGTAAATTTATTTTATTTTATTTTTTGAAAGTTGCATTTTAAATTTTACCTGATCCAATATACTAATTGAAAGAAAAAGTAAAGAAGAGAAAAATAGGGTGTAGAAAAGACTTTGACAATGTACTTATATTTAAAACAAATATAAATAGCGGATTTATTGGCTACCAGTTTCTTACTTATCTTTGCCTTTATAAAGAGGGCAAAAAGGTGTTATCATAAAAGCAGGGACAATATGGGAAAATGAGGAATTACGAGGTAAAAGGAATATAGTAAAACAATTCTATGTATTATTTTTGGATTATCCGACTTGCTTGTTTCGTGTATGTAAAACCATACAGTTTAAAAACATGTTGCATTTTTGCATATAGTTGTGTACTTGTCTTGTGTTTGGCAAGGTTATTATCTACAGTCGCTTTCCATCAATTATGAGTTATGACAGAAAGGACATGTTTTTTGAAACATGCACTTTCAGATCTATTGAGTTACAGATTTGTGGCCAAGTACATTGGTACTAATATATCTGATGGAACACAAAATAGGCCTCATATCTCAACCCAAAAAAAGGGTAAAACATCATTTTGGGGGATTACAGTTCTGCAGTGACATTTTTAGGATTCTTTATAGAGTATTGTAAGGTCGCGTTTGGTAACGGTGCGGTACGGTGTTAGTTTTTGGTTTTGGGTTGGGTTGGATTTGGTTTTGTGATGTTTTATTTTGGTTCCAAATTATGTTTAGTGCAGATGGTTTTGGTGTGAGAAAAAGTGATGCTGAAAAACCAAATCATGTTTGGTAAAGTTGGTATGGGTTGAAATTCTGAAACCAAATCATGTTTGGTAACTTGAGATGGTTTCACATTTTATTTATAAATATTAAAATTTTGTAATATTAAAATATACTAATATACTAATATATTAATATTAATATATTAATATTAAAAATTATAATATTAATATTAAAAATTATAATATTAAAATTTATATTAATATTAATATTAATATATGAATATTAATATTAAAATTTATAATATTAAAATATAAATATTATATTTAGTGCTACGGGTTGCTACAGTGCTACAGTACCTGCACCATACAAAACCATTACCTTTGATGGTTCCAAAAATGCCTCCAAATGGGTTGCTACATTGCCATTTGGTGCGCTACAGTAGTACCAGATCTAGTTTTACCAAACATGGGTTGGTACCACTATTTCGTACCAAAACCAAAAACTTGGTACCAAAACTAGTTAGAAAACAGGGCCTAAGGGTGGGTTTGGAAAACCTGTTTTTTTATATTTGTTTTCTATTTTCAAATATAAAAACTATATTTGTATTTGTCTTTATTTTTTTCAGCAAAAAACTAAAAACAAAAAAACGTTTGGATCAAAATTTGTATTGAAAAATAAAATGGTATTGGTGGGCGGCGGTGATCGGCGGCGGCGAGGGACGGTGGTGGTGGGTGACTGGCGGCGGCGGCGACCGGTGGCGGGTGGTGGTTAGTGGCGGCGGCGATAGGGGCGATGGCGGAGGTGGTACCCTAAACAGTGAAAAAATTCAAAAAATAACTAAAAGTTGTATTTGGTGTTTTCACCACTTTTATTCACTATTCACAGAAAATAGTTTTCTTGGGGAAAAAAAGTGAACAGTAAACGCATTTGACAAACGTGTTTTTATTTTTAAAATGGGTAAACAATAAAAAAAGAAAACTATTTTCTAGTGAGCCAAACGGACCTAAGCAAATGAAGGCAGATCTTTGAGTTCCTATTCTGTAACTATGAGGCATGGTTAGCTCTCGCGGTATCGGTTACACTTGCAATAACACATTTGGATAATATCAGTCTTAAACATAAGTATTCTCTTATCAGACGAGTATCGGTATTACGTAAGGTATCATCATCGAGCCCTTCCCAAAAGCATTATCAATGGTGAGCCACAAGTTGCATGAAATGTGGATAAAATTAGACCCTATATTTCTGTGATTTTATTTTGCAGGTTTATAGATACACTACTAAAATTGTTGAAGAATTCTTGTCGTTTATAGATATACTATTAAAACTTTCCGGATACCCTTCTTTACTTTTCTTTTTCTTTTTCCTTTTCCATTTTCCGGGAATGTAATATACCTGATGCAGGTTAGTTTCAATTTTATAATGGATTTCTGAGTCAAACAAGTTCGTCTGAAGATTATGTTGTCTCCACAAAAGCCATTTCAAAGCATTGCCCATATTTTTATTTTGGACATGGTTGTTGATACTATGAACCTTTTCCTGAGTCTCTCTCTCTCGCTCTATGTATATGTATATATACATATATATTAGATATGTATATATACATATCTTCATCTTGGATGCTTCTTAGGCCATACCTTTGAGATTGTGTGAATATTAGGCCTTACCCACATGGACCTTACCTGTTAAACTTCCCACAAACTCCAAGATTCAAAGCCTCCACTGCACTTTGGCCCATCCTCACAATCCAATCCCATCCATTTTCCTCAACAAATTGGCCCTACCTAGCCTGGCATCAAACCCACCCCATTAATACGGACTACATTATTGCAATTTTATTTTATTTTTATTTTTTTTGTCAAGTATGATTGGTACGGAACGTCATAGATATAGTACATATATATATATATATAACATATCTTCGTCCATTATTGTGTCAAACAGGATAAAAAAAACTTTTGGGGACTAGGACTAGCTAAAGGGGGAAGCAACAAAGTTGAGTTTGAAATGTGATATCTTCATATATTATTATGCCAGATAGAATAAAATTTGGCGGGGACGGGCTACAAGGAAGAAGCATAGTCTGGCATTTATGGGAAAAAGAGGGTTTAGTTTGATAAAGTAATAGCCCTTGAGACCTGAATTTATTAATGGACAATACTATAACATAATAAATTTTATACCAAATTCATTGTGAAAGCAAGTTTAATTTAAATAAGGGCAATTATCAATTATGTGCCAAATAGAATAAAATTTAATTTAAATAAGTGCAATTATCAATTATGTGCTAAATAGAATAAAATTTTGGTGGGACTAGCCGACTAGCTACAAGGAAGAAGCATCAAAGTTGAGTCTGGCATTTATGGGGAAAATTGGGTTTTGTTTGTATTGAGACTCGAACCTTGGTGTTGGGCCATTAAACTTTTGGTTGATTTTCTAATTTTAGCACGCTAATGGAGATTTCTAGTGGAGTTGATTTAAAACCATTACTCGCCTGAGAATGTGATTTATTTAAAGGGCAATTGTCATAAAAAAAAACCCCATACTTCCAATTTTGTTCAAATAATTCCCTTGTTTCAAAAATTCTTTATACTTTTCATTTGATCAAATACCCCTTTGTCCGTCAATTTTATCCTAACTTCGTTGACGGAATTGGAGAATAACTCAAATACCCTTAACGAAAAGGACACCGTTTCAAACTATCTAAGTGTTGATGTATACAAAGGGTATTTTGATAATAAAATAAGTTAAACCACACGCATGCCAAATAATTGACAAAAATTAAACGGAATTAGGTTAAAATTGACGAACATAGGGTATTTTATAAAGTTGAATAATATAAGGGGGTTCTTGAGACATCAGGGGATTATTTGAACAAAACCGAAAGTATAGGGGTTTTTATGATAATTACCCTTATTTGAATTAAACTTGCTCTCACAATGAATTTGGTCTAAAATTTAATATGTTATAGTATTTGCATACAAGAACTGCTTTTAAACAAAAATTGAAAAGGGGAATTTGAAATTGTTCTCTTTAATAAGAAATGAACAAAGTTTTCTTACTTTTGGTCAAATCCTAACAAACAAACTAGAGGAGGGTGAATTGGGAACCCATGAGCACACAATTTTTAATAAACTAGTCTAAAGACTCTAAAACCACAAAGACCCAAGTTTGTAAGTTATTTTTTATATATCAACTTAGTTGAGCTGAGCATGGTTACTTTTTGTAGTTCCAATGAAGTTGAGCCCTTGGCCAAGGGTTCAACCAAATGCGTTGACAATTTTTGCACCCAGAGGAAATGACACAGCCTTCAAGGTTCCTACCAAGGCAATAAAAATAGTATTAATATTCATGAAATTTCCTTCAAACTTCCAGGAAAGAGAGCTCTTCATTAGATACAACCTATACATACAAATTATACAATAATGGCTGACATTTAGCAGATGAATAATGGAGTAATAATAATAATAATAGGAGTGTGGTCTCAACATGTGAGAACTATTTGAAAAATATAAAAGAATCATTTTGTCAGCCACCTGATGCACCAACATAACAATGTGTTTATTAGATTAATCCAATTTTTTTTCTCTAATCAAGACAGTGATTTGTAGTAATCTGATGCTTTATTTGTGTTCCCATTTGGTCTACAGGAGGAAAGAGGGAGGGAAGAGATGGGCTTGTACGGATTCACGACACGATTCTCATCACGCACGTTCATTATTATATCGAGATTAATGTAGTTACTCGTACGAATATATATATATATATATATATATATATATTTATATATTTTTCCCATTTTTTTCTTGTTATGGGGGAATAAGAATTTCATTTACCATTGCTGGCAAGTCTATTTTTGCACTAGTTTGAGTGTCCCAATGGATGGCCCTTTGCTCATTTGTACGTAAGAATCACAAGGTTGGATTATTGTACTCATACTATTAACCTGTCATTTTTGGCTTTGAAATGACAATTCATGCTGGATAGGATATGATTGGTTATTTATACATCATGATATATATTATATATTGTACTGATTCATCCAGAAAAAAATAAAAGTACATATACATTATTTGTAATCTTGCAAATGAACCGAGTCGTTTGTGAGGAAATTTGGGTTTGATTCATTAAGAGTTCGGTTCGTACTCGTTCGTTTTAATAAACGAATAAAGCCTGAACACAATTTTTAAACTCGTTTAGTAAACGAGCTGAGCTTGAACATTACTAAACTCGGTTCGTCAAGTTAAATAGTCAAATTATCTCATTTTTGACAAAAAAAAAGTGTTCAAATTGAACAAATTATAAAAATTGTTGTGAAAATATTACAGAAATTATGCGGTCATAACATAAAATCATTCATAAAAAATTATATTAGTAAAAATATGTTAAAACAGATATGTAACAACTCAATTCAGACAATTATTGACAATAATCTATGTTGCAATTGAAACGAGTCGTTCTGAACAAGTTCGAGCTTGACTTGTTAAATCTGGCATTCGAATCGGGATCATTCGTTAAACAAATGAGTCGAGTTTGAACACATTTTCTAGACTCATTTAGTTAATGAACCGAGCTTGAACATTTCAAAATTCGGTTCGGTTCGGTTGCAATCCTACATAGCAGCTTATACTCAATTATCTGTAATGACATTCATCGATATGATTGTACTAAAACACTATTCACCATACCTATTCTTCCAACTTGAACTCATTTTGAGTGAGAGAGAGAAATGGAGGGGGAAAATAGAAAAAAAATCGAAGTTATTTGATGTAATTTTACTTCAATATAACCCAACTCGTTAAACACTACATAATTATTTAGTTTAAAATTGTTAAATACTTAATCATTTTAGTTAATTTGTTCTTTCCTTCCTACATTTTTTCAAAGTTATCATATTTATTTTGAAGAGGCATAAATACAGCACTAATATATCTCAAAAAATGATCATTTCTAAATTATCTCTAGTTTTTTTAATGCATGGGCACTTATGCTTCATAATAGGGTGGACATATAATCACCCATTAAGGTACTATTGGAATTCTTATATTATAATTATAATCAAAGAATACTATTCTACAATATAACATCTCTATGTTGTATTATAAGAAACAATAACAAGCAATATTTACATATAATAAAAGAGAGTTGCAATCTTCTTATAATATTTGTGTTATGCTTAGACAAATATCAAACTCATGTATTCCTTTGTCCCATATTAGTTGTTCACTTTCTTAATTTTACTCGTGCCAAAATACTTTTGGAATCCCAATACAATATAATCTTATACTTTATCAAATTATCTCTCTTTATTAACTTAAAAAAATAATGTACCCCACAAAATACTACAACTATACTATATTACCAAATGAAAAATTTGAAAACACAAAATAACCGAAAAAATATTAAAAAGTCAGACTTAAACAACTAATTTAGGACAGGGGGAATATTATAATTTAAAGTCGCGATATCGATTTTATTAGTGATAACAGTATAACGGCTCGATTGATATTAAATATAAATAATATTATTAATTTTTTAAGAACCTATTACCAACTGAATCATTTGTACATTTTCATTGGGATGCAATTAGGGCTGCAAATGAATTGAGCCGAGCCGAGTTTTGAAATGTTCAAACTCGATTCATTTACTAAATGAACCTACAAATTGTGTTCAAGCTCAATTCATTTATTAAATGAACGAGCCCGAACCATATGCTAATTTTAGCGAGTCGAGCCTGAGCACGCTCACGAACGGCTTGGTCAACTACAACCATACCCGACCCTGAGGCTAGGCGACCAAGGCGGTTGCCTAGGGCCTCTGGGTCCGAGGGCCCCCAAATTAATTTTTTTTTTGTATTTTTTTAAAACTATTAGTATTTTTATAGTTTTTTTAAGAATTTAATTAGTTTATCAACCCAATTTAAGAGCTTTGTTTTCTTTTAGAATAAAAATTATTTTACCATAGAACAAAAAAATTTATTTAACAGTCCATTTGTACTAAATTCAAACCCAATTTTCATAATTTTGGACCCCAAAAATTTATATTTCAGTTAGTATAAACTAAAAAAAAAAAAAAACAATCTCATTTTTTCAACTTAGTGAAACGAAAGTCTAATTCAAATCAAACTATTATCCTGATTAGATTTATAAGATTTTTCTCGCAATTGCACAATGTTTGATGACTACACTTAAGGTTCGTGTAACTGCTACACTCGCACAATGATAATAATTTTTCACGTGAATACACTTAAGACTCAAACGACTTTGACACTCCCCCAACAATAATAAATTTTCACGACAACACCAAGAAAGAAGTTATTTTTTATTTTTTAAATATTAATAAATTTAATATGTTTTTTAGGAATTGTTTTTACATTTATAGTTTTTTAAGCATATGAAATCTTATATCTAAAAGGTTCTCACATTTGCTCTTGCCTAGGGCCCAAATTTATTTTTGGAATTTCAGGGCCGACCTTGACTACAACATATATTAATCTTGTGAATAGTCACCTAAATTGAGTTGTTGCATATATTTTTTTAACGTGTCTTCATTTTTCGAACACCATATTCTTTGGATATTATATATTTCCTTTTCTCTTTATGTTTTTTCACTAATATATATTGCTTTGAACTAGTATCTATGAAATTATTGCATTACTCCTATTATTATCAACAACTCTCTCTTTACATTTTTTAAAAAATATGACACTTCAGGATCTTGTTTATAAATTTGGCAAACCGAAATCAACAAAATTCAAACTCGACTCATGATGAGTCTAAAAAATACTCTAAAACTTTATTCATTTATTAAACAAAAAAATACAAACAGATCTAATCCCCTCACGTACAGTTTGATTTGCAGCCCTATATGCAATGGCACATGCAAATGCTACCAACTTGAAAAGGACGAGGTTTCAAGTGTGAATGAGTTGAAACCATGGCCCACATGGGAAAGGGACAGTTATCCCAGACGAGGTACTAAATGTGTGCTGGCATATTTTGAAGTAGGACGTAAAGTAGTACTAGTCAATTCTTGATTGTGCCGTACCAATTTTGAGAATCACCTTCAATACCCAAATATACGTTTTTAGAGAGAGAAAGTGATACAAAAGTCAAGCTATGCAGGCGTCACCCTTAGCCATATATATATAGAGAGAGATATATAGATAAAAGACTTTTTTAAAAACACACAGCTTACACACCTATCCCATAACGCGCTTTACAAGCCAGAGAAGCACCAGCTGTGTTGTTTACAGAAGCAATCAATCTCTGTTTCATGCGCGTCTTTATTAGTAGTATAGTACGAGTATTTACTATTCCTTTTATTTTTATTTTTATTTTTGTGTTTTCCTTTTAATCAAACTAAAAATAACATTTTTATTACAAAGTGGGGAAATGTACAATAGGATAATTTGTAAGGAGAAATCCTAAATAAGTTTTGATTACAGAATTTGTCACGTAATGCTCTGCAGTTGCGAGATTGATAATGGTAGGACGAATTTCAACAATATCGATTTATAAAATGTAATATTTTTTTTGTTCTAAATTATAAATTTTTTTGGGGAAATCTAACTTTTTAATATGATAATTTTTATTGGTGTGATAGTGAATAAAAAATTAATTTTACCCTTGATCCCACACTAACTGATGTGATATTTATAATTTAGATGTTTTATAATTTGAATGATTGAGAGAGTATTAGATAATATTCTTTCAAAATAAGAATGATTGTTTTTATGAATTAGATTATACATAATATTTTAGATGATATGTAAATTTGAGATAGTAACATATTAAAACATAAAAAATACCCATGTAATATTTGATGTTTAGGCCGCTTGACATGCATTTTGTTTTTGGTATTTTTGAATAGTTGAAACATTTAAAAAAAAATAAAAATACCAATTTCATATTTTTTTTCACTGTCTATTTGCTTTAATAACATAATTAATATATATTTAAATTTATGTTTACGGAATATAATTCTGATTTTAACTAAAAACCAACTACAACAAAATGTGAAATTTATTTCAATACTGTTTAAAATACTATGGCCAATACTAGTAGTATTCTTTGAACTAAAGACAACATAAAAGATGAAACTAAACAGCCTTCTGTTTCTGATTTACACTACTGATTCACTCAAAGCCCACGCATGAAGCATCTTTCTCTCTCCTCACAGCAAATCCTGGAAGCTGCCTAGTTATGTTTGTTCTCTCTCTATCTTCCATTATTGTATTGATTTGAATTTTTTAGATACAGGATATACATGTTTACCCAAATTTGACATGAAAGAGATGTTTTGTATATAAAATGAAGTGAAACCCATGTGCCCAAATGACCATTTTACCCTCATTAACTTATTTTTAATCCTCCATATCAAATATTTATTATGAGAGCTCATTTTCCGTGTGTCCAATGCAGTGACTTGTTTGGAAGTCAAAAATTAAAAACAATTTCATTTTTTTAAAAGAATTCAAGGGCATTTAGTTGTTGAGAGAACATTCCTAGAAGGTTAGTGAGTGAATGGTGTACATATGGTTCCAGGCTGCCAAAATCATTGCATTTTATCCATGTCACACTGGTGACTTGCTAATACAGAGTTGGTGTTGCTAATTAGAGAGAAAAAGTCTGATTTACATGTAAATTCAAAAATATAGAGGCAAATACTAGTTATTGCTTCTATCATTTTCATAATTTTTAGTTTTTGAGAGAGACTTTATATACATTTTCCGCGGTATCAAGCTAATTATAACGGTTTTATCTTATTTTCTCTTTGAATTGCAAAAATGATAAATAATAATAATAACGCGTGCATTAAAAAAACCCGGATACATTCAAAATAAAAAACATGTACATATGACAGCGGAAGCGCCAAAACAGATACTTAGATTGGCTCGCTCAATCAAATTGATTTTTATTATTATACATTTATTTTTTGAAAATATCTATCTTATAATATTTATTCAAACACCAACAATGTACATTGATTTGATGTACAGACAATGCTTGGGTCCTCACCAGTGAGGATCAACTTGGTCATTACCCCTTATTTGGACCAATAGAATTAAAACACGTGGCATATATTAATTAAAAAACATAAATGGGTATTACCCATTATTTATGAAATTCCACCCGGATTTGAATTATTCTTTTTTCTCTTATTCACTTAAAAAAATATATAATAGGCAGTTTAACGTCTACTTATGCGTGTACACTTATTTGTATATATAGATTGATATATACGTGTACACTTTTATTTATATATAGATTGATACATACATATATATATATATACATATATATATATATATATATATACTATGTATATTGCAATTGAATTCAAAGGATGATAAAAATTTTTATGTTATTTCTGTAATATCATCAATTTGGTGCGGTGAGCGGCACTTTACACACGATATTTCTGACTTTTTTCTCCAATTTTCTATACTTCAATCACTTTATTTTTATTTTTTCTTATTTGTGTTCATAATATTTTGTATCCAATTCATTTATATATCTTTGGATTTTACGAAATATGGAGAAGTACCCATCACAATATCGAATAATATTCGTGGATTGTGACTTTTTTCTTATTTGTGTTTAAGGAAAGTGTACATGCATATGTATATATGACGTTAAACTGCCCATTAGATTTTTATTTTTTAAAGTGAATAAGAGAAAAAAAAAAAAAATCAAATCCGGGTTGAATCCCATAAATAATGGGTAATACCCATTTATATTTTTTAATTAATATATGTCAAGTGTCTTAATTCTATTGGTTCAAATAAGGGGTGAGGAGGACCCAAGCATTCTCGTTGATGTACCCCAGATAAAATTTACATTGAAGGGCAAATTAGTCAGTGTCTGAAAATGAAGGGATATAGTATACATATTATAGATACACACACATATAATAATGAAATAAAAATCTGGAAAACATCTGTTACCCATTTCATTTTTCACTCACATAGAACCTTAACCAGGGGGGATCTGCTTAACTAAAGCAAAAGTCCAAACCTCCCTCTATAAATACCCACCTCTCCCCTCCTTAACAATCACTTCCCACCTGATTCCTATACTCCCATTCACAACAACAAAAAAATCAAAACAACAAATACATACATATATATATATACACATATATATCATAGCCAATGGTGAAGAGTGAGAAGGAGATCCAATCTGAGCCGTCCAAACAAATGCCATCAAGGAAGTACAAGGGAGTGAGGATGAGAAGCTGGGGCTCATGGGTGTCTGAAATTAGAGCGCCAAACCAAAAGACAAGAATATGGTTGGGCTCATACTCAACCCCTGAGGCTGCAGCTAGAGCCTATGATGCTGCTCTCTTGTGCCTCAAAGGCTCCTCAGCCAAATTCAACTTCCCAAACCCTAAAACCCTAAATCCCAATCATAGTGAAATTACCACTATGTCCCCCAAGTCCATCCAAAGAATTGCAGCTGCAGCAGCTGCCAATAACAGCAGTACTAATTATATTCCTGCTATCTCTACTTTTCATGGTACTAATGACAATGCCGCTGCAACCACCACTCCGCCGCCGTCAGCGGCGCCGTCCTCCTCCTCCTCTTCGTGTTCACTAGTGTCATCTCCTGACAGTTATGTGGCCGATCATGATGAACTCATGTCAGTCATAGCTCCGTGGTACTCCTTTGATTATTCGCCGAAATACAATGACATCATCAATGGCGCGTTTTTGGATCCGCCAAGGATGGAAGATGTCTATGAAGAAAGTGATATTCGGCTTTGGAGCTATTAATTCAGTCGAAATCATGCGAGGCAACAACAATTTGCAGATTGTTGATATTTTGTTTATTTATTTATTTATTCATTGGATGATCTTCAATTAATTGTTCGAAGACATTACTGACAGTGATTAAAATTTATTTATAAGTGTGCCAGTTAATTAGGAGAGGGACATTTTTTTTTGGACTCAGTGAGTTTCTATACAGTTAAATATTGTATAATCTCATATTAAATTTGTTATATGCAATAACATACAGATATATCTAGTATTCATAATTGAATATGAATTTGGTTATAGATATGCAATGGTTACTATGGCTATTCTATTCCAATCACTAAAAATAATTTGTACCTTATTTTTCAAAGGATGTGAAAATTTGATGCTATTGAGAAAGTAGTAGTCCCAAAATAAGTGTTCAAAGTTTTTTTTTTTTCTTTTGGAGATCTCAAAATAATTGTTCATTTTGAAATATTAAAGTGTTTTATTTTTATCAATTTATCAATTTAACCTTCAAATATTAAAGTTATAAAACATATAAACTATAAATTATCATATCATTAACCTTTAAATTGATATTTTTTTCACCAACGCTCCAACAAAAGTCATTCTCTTGGATGTTGTTTGTCAAGTGATTTTGGTGTCATTTATTTTATTTTAGGCTGAAAAGTGTAACCTAACCGATGTTTGGATGGGTTAATTTTGGGTCCACAATATTATCCCATGATGTACCAAATAGAGTTTTTTCCAACCCATTTCAATATATATTTTTTCTCTTAATTTGGTTAATGTAGCCCCACCCCAAAACCAACGAAGCCCACACCATTTCCAAAATTTGGTGTACCATGTGTTCATGCAAGTTGATAGCTTCTTTATCACCTTCACTGTTTGATGTCACTTGTCACCACATTACTAATTTAGGCTTCAATGTTAATAACTCCGTGCACATAAATCTAAATTAATTACTTGTAATAAAGTTCTAGAATCAAACAATTACTATAATTTTCTTGATACATAATTTAATTTTATTTGTGGGATGTTTGTTTATTGCTATAATGCTTCTCTTAGGACACTGATAATGTAAGAATTTAGATTCCTGAAAATTTAATGTATTTTAATTTTTTAGATTTATTATCTGTGACAGGTATAACATCAAGTACTGAATAATTTATGGGGAGCTGCTGTCAAATTTTTTTAAAATGATAAAAAAACATTAAAATTTCAAATGAAATAAAATTATAAATTTGTAAACTACATATACGAACCAATTAAATAATTATTGCAATATGGTGAAATATTATTATCTAATATTAATATTTTTTGTAAAAAAAAAATCATCCTTAAATGTTTTTTTATTTATATATTTTATTTTTTAAAATCTATATATTTACAAAATGTTATTATAAATAAATAAAATGTCAAGCCATTTCAAGTTACCAAACATGATTTGGTTTCAGAATTTTAGACCATACCAACTCTACCAAACATGGTTTGATTTTTCAGCTTTACTTTTTCTCACACCAAAATCATCAGCACCAAACATAATTTCAGTTCAGAATAAATTCAAACCACACCAAACCCAAACCAAAATCAAATCATTTATGAAGCAAACACTTCAAAAAATGGATTCCCTAAAAGGGATGTATAATTTGGGAGAGACGGAGTAATTTTTTTTTCTATTTTTCTTTTGTTTGTTCTATTCTTTTGTGGGCCATTCAGAGCATCTAATTGAACATTGTCACGTGAAGAAATTGATGGGAGTTTTGTAACAATAGCCTTACTTCATGTTTTTATTAGTTTAAGTCAATTTTTCTTGTCCAATTTGAACTCTCCTTTTAGTCGCAAGTAATACAATACTACATAGACATATTGATTTTTATTTTCGTTTTTTACTCGAATAGTACATGTTGTCCAACATTGAAATAACAATGACATCTCTCAATTAATTGAGCACTAGATGAAGGCACTAATTGTTGGGTTCAAATCAATACAAAACTCAAACACACACACAATAGAAACCAAATTTATAGTAGTTCGGTCCAATTGATACCTACTAGGAGTGTTCAAGAACCGGAACCGGCGGTTTGGTTCGGGTTCGGGTTCCAAAATTTCAAGAACTGAAATTTTAGGTTCGGTTCCGGTTCCGTCCCTGCGGAACCGAACCGGAACCGTTTTATATATATATATATATATATATATTATTATTAAGCAAAAAGACTAGCAATAAACCTCTACTAATTTCAATAACAATATAAATCCAAGCTACTTTTTTATTCCACTAATTATATATTTGGTTTTGGGTTTGCTTTAATTCAAATACTGTAGTTTATAATTATATTATTTTATAAAATTGAGATTTTTTTAAAAAATAAATAAATATAGAAGAAACCGGAACCGAACCGATTTTTCGGTTCGGTTCCTTCCCCTTTCGGTTCCGGTTCCGGTTCCGGTTTCTCAAGAACCGAAAAAATCGGTTCGGTTCCGGTTCTAGACGGAACCGGAACCGGTTTGAACAACCCTAGTACCTATGTCCACTTTGAGAGATTTCACTATCTTTCGGTTTGAAGAAAAACTGATAATGGGGAGGAGGATACAATCTCTCTACTCAACCTCACACTCTCACTCACATCACAGAACACTCTCTGTGATTTTCTCTTTCTGTCTCTACACTTGTGTATTACTCTCTTCTATCTCATATATTCAACCTATACAATTCCCGTATATATATAGATGAAGGATATGATACAGCCAAACCCTACTTGCACAGGCGTGGGTTATGTAATCTTCAAGCGTGATCACAAACTGCCAAGACTCCAAGCGTGGCCGCCATTCTTGACCTTGAAGCCATGCGTGATTTGGACTTCTTTGGCTTCTCATGCACAGTAGATGGTGTTGTGTGCATGCGGCGGCTGTGGTTGGCATGTAGTATGAGGGATATGGAACTTACAATTCTCCCACTTCCATATCAATCAGAGGAGAATGTCTTCAGCTGATCTCCCCCTCAGTGCCAATTTGGGGCTGCTGTTAAACCAGTTTCTTCTCTGCACACTTCTAGCCTTTCTCTGGATAGGCTCTTGGTCATCATATCTGATCCATTATCATCTGTGTGAATCTTCTCTAGCTGTAGAAGTTTATTTTCTAGCACGTCACGGATCCAGTGATACCTGACGTTGATGTGTTTGGACCTTGAGTGGAAAGTTGAATTTTTGCTAAGATGAATAGCACTTTGACTGTCACAATATATGACATACTTTTCCTGCTCTTGTCCCAATTCTTGAAAGAATTTCTTCATCCACAAAATCTCTTTGCATCCTTTTGTTATTGCAATGTATTCAGCTTCTGTTGTGGATAAAACAACACATTCTTGCAATCGGGATTGCCATGAGACTGCTCCCCCTGCAAAAGTGATTAGGTATCCTGATGTAGATTTTCTTGAGTCACTGTCTCCAGCCATGTCTGCACCTGTGCAACCTTCCAATAAGGGTTTACCACTACCAAAGCATAAACAAATATTGGTAGTTCCTCTAAGATACCTGAGAATCCATTTTACTGCTGCCCAATGGTCCTTTCCAGGATTTGACAGAAACCGATTGACAACTCCAACTGCATGAGCAATATCAGGCCTCGTGCATACCATAGCGTAAATTAAGCTGCCAACTGCTGAAGCATAATGCACTTTCTTCATTTCTGTTTTTTCTGTCTCACTTGAAGGACACTGCTTAATATTAAGCTTGAAATGGCTTGCAAGTGGAGCACCGACTGGTTTTGCTTTGCTCATGTTGAATCTTTCAAGAACTTTTCCAATATATTTTTCTTGAGATAACCAGAGCTTGTGTTTCTGTTTGTCTCGAGAGATATTCATTCCCAAGATTTGTTTTGTCGGTCCCAAATCCTTCATAGCAAATGACTTGCTCAATTCCTTCTTCAACTTGTTAATCTTGCTACTGTCATGGCCAACGATCAACATATCATCGACATATAGCAAGAGGATAATAAAATCTCCGTCAAGAAATTTCTTGACAAATACACAGTGATCTGCAGTAGTTCTGTTGTACCCATTCTGGTCCATAAATGAATTGAACTTTTTGTACCACTGTCTTGGTGCTTGTTTGAGCCCGTAAAGACTTTTCCTCAATCTGCACACAATATTTTCTTTTCCTTTGGTTCTGAATCTTTCAGGTTGCTCCATGTAGATTTCTTCTTCTAGATCACCATGTCAAAATGCGGTCTTTACATCCAGTTGTTCGATCTCTAGGTTTAAGCTGGCTGCCAAGCCAAGAACAACTCGGATGGATGACATTTTCACCACAGGTGAAAATATTTCTTCAAAATCAATGCCCTTCTTTTGACCGAATCCCATCACAACCAGTCTTGCCTTATACCTTGGTATAAGGCAAGACCAAGTCATATATGTGGTTCTCATGCAACGATTTCATCTCTTCCTGCATGGCTTTCATCCACTCCGCCTTTTTACTGTCTGCAACAACTTCCTGATAGCTCTCTAGTTCTCCCCCATCACTAAGCATAACATACTCTGCGGAGGAATATTTGCAATTCGGTTGCCGCTTTCTAGAAGATCTCTTTGTTCGAGGATCAACAGGATTTTCTTCTGCAATTGGTTCTGGTTCTGCACCGTCATCAGCTGGATAGCTCCCCCATCATTTTGTGCTCTCGGTGAAGGAACTGGGTCTAGATTAGCTAGTAACGCTTCAGGTGAATCTGAATTCTTTTATTTTTCAAGATCTTCAATGGTTTGATCTTCAAAAAACACCACATCTCTGCTTCGGATGACCTTTTTGTTGATAGGATCCCAGAGTCTGTAACCAAACTCTTCGTGGGCATATCCCAGGAAGATGCACTGTTTGGCCTTTCCGTCAAGCTTGGATCTTTCATCTATGGGGATGTGGACAAATGCTCTGCAGCCAAACACCTTCAAGTGTTTGTAGGAAACATCTTTCCCTCTCCATACTTTCTCTGGAACATCACCGTTTAATGGAACTGAGGGAGATAGGTTGATTAAGTCAACCGTTGTTCTCATTGCTTCACCCCATAAAGTAGTTGACAACTTGGCATTAGATAACATGCACCTGATTCTTTCGCAGATAGTTCTGTTCATTCTTTCTGCAAGGCCGTTATGTTGAGGAGTGTTGTGAAATTTAGAGTAACCCAAAAGATAGATTAACCCAAATTAAATTTTACTCGCAAGTATACGAATTATAGTAGTAAAGAGTATAAGTATTGCGAGGTAATTCCCACGAGGATTGATTAAGACAAATTAAATCTAAAAATTACTATCTAACTAATTCAACAAATTATTGATGATTATGAAAAAAATAATATAAATACAATATTACAAAAGGAATACCAAGGCTTTGATTCCACCACTAATCATCACAAATCCGATTTTCAATTGTAAACTCATTAAATATCCAATTAATTTCCACACATCTAAATAATAATTATTATTACGTTCATAGATGGTCTATCCGGGTTAGGGCATATGTTCAGCTCAATATTTTATTATCTTGGCCAAAAATAATAAATAAATCATTGAAGGAAAATATAAATCACAATTATCTATCCATGGTCAGACATAAACAATTATAATTTATTATCTTCTTCTTAAATTGCCAAGTAGATTACATGTTCGTTGTCAGACACAAGTAACCTATATGCTAGGAATGAAATACGTTCAATTTTAGTCTCAGTTAAAGCACATAAAATCGAAAGCATTAACATATATATAATAATAAGAAGAATAACTCATTAACCAAAATATTCAATAATGTCTACAATTGAAAACTATAATATTGAACATGACTAGGGTTTCCTCTTGGCCTTGGCCGAGCGAATTAACTATACAAGAAAAATAAAACAAGAACGACCAAACCCGAAATCATAAGTGGAAGACATCTTGAATTTCTTCGTTGATCGCACAGGTCTTCCCCTTCTGTTTCTTAGATGTCCCTCCTTTGTGCATCCACATATGCCCTATTTATAGGGGTCCTCAAGGTTTCATCTAGGAAAGTAAATAAGAGAATACAATATTCTCATATTTCTTTTCCTAATTGGTGATATCTTGCAGCCCACTTTTGACCAATTTGGAGAGTAAATTTGGAAGATATTGGTGAGATACTCTTTTCTTGTTAATCAAGTCCTCTTCCCACATCCCTTGATTTATTCCATTCCGATCGTTGCTTCAAAATATGTGATTATATTACCAAGCTGATGCTGATTTTCGCACAAAATAGTATGCCAGATTTAAAATGTCTTTTTCGCCCTCTAAACTTCAGAATTAGAGTTTCTATGTGAAATACCAATATTCTTTAAATTGAATCAGCTTTCTAGGAACACTAGGCTCACACAAATCCTAACAACGGGCTGAAATATATGGCCCAAATACTAAGACGTGGTTTAAACAGATTTTGGGCTTGTTTAGATGGATTTAACCCATTTGTACCAGAAATCACCAATAACCTATAAAAATATAAAAACACAAATATTAATTAAAATAATTTAAAATAAATGACTAAAAAATATATTTTTGGAGGTTAATCGTGTATGAATTATGCACTTATCAAGGAGTTTTTGGCACTGATTTTTCCAGTCTGATGCTGAAGCTTCTGCAATACTCCTCGAATGGTCCTCTGTACTCGCCACCATTGTCTGCACGTACGCACTTCAGCCTTTTCCCAGTTTCTCTTTCAACCTTTATATGGAACTGCTTGAACACTTCTAGCACCTGGTCTTTAGTTTTCAAGGCAAAGGTCCATAATTTCCTGGAATGATCAGGTAGAATCTTCGGATGTGAAGTGGACACAATCATCATCTTGAACGATGACCATCTCTTCTCCGGCTGTTGCTGCTGCTTCTGAGGTACTTTCTTCACCTGTTTCTGGTCTGTTGTCTAGACTGTTCGGCTTTTAGCTTCCTGCATTCTCTGATAAAATGGCCTGGCTTGCCACAGTGATGACATGTTTTGTCTCTTCTGAAAGTGGACTTTGATCACCCACGATGTTGTGTCTGATTGCGATGATTTCTGCTTTTGTTTCTACCGCGCCATTCTTTTCTTTCTCATCTTTCAGTGACAAGAGCTTCTCACTCCGGATTATATCCTTCTTCCTTTCTTCTTGCTTCCTCGTTCAACATTCTATCTTTCTCCATTTCCATGGTAATTATACTATCTGGAGCTGAGTTGCTTACAGAGACAACTAGCGTTTCCCAACTTTTAGGAAGAGTGTAATAGGAATACTGCTTGCATCTCATCTTCTATAACCATTTTCATAGAGTTGAATTGATCCAACAGCCCCTGGAATTCGCTCATGTGTCCTGATACACTTTTGTCGTCTTTGTATTTAAGATTTACAATACAGGTCAAAAGATTTACCTTGTTTTGAGATGTTTTTCGTGCGTACATCTTCTCCAATTTTTGCCAAAGAGCATAGGCATCATTGTCGTTGGCAAAATTTTGATAAATGTTTTTTTCGATCCATTGTCTGATTTGAGCGGCACATTTTCGGTTGAGTACCGTCCAGTCTCCGTCGGTCATGTCCTTCGGTTTGCCGTCAGGTGCATCGTCGGTCCTTTTGATCGGCTTTCATAGATCTTTAATATACAAAAGATCCTCCATCTTTGACTTCCACAATGAATAGTTTGCTGCGGTCAATCTAATCATGGCTCCGGATCCTGAATCTTACATCGAATCGGAACCTTTAAGCTCTCCCTGGCTTGTTTGATATGTTCGAAGTAGAATCATGCAAAACGGAGTGTACCGTTGCGTCCGGAACGGTTGAAAACCTTAAGATCGCCTCTGACTGAGCTCAAATCCGACTTAGGATGAGTTCAGAATAGTCAAAACAATGGCGAGGGGCAAAACTGTAATTTTGCAAAGTAGGTGATGACGTGGCAGCAGCAGGGAGTGACACGTGGCAGTACACTTGGCAGCGTGTTAGTGGTGACACGTTGTGGGTGACATGGCAAGACACGTGGCACAACAGCAGAGTGACACGTGGCGTCTCCTGACGTCAGCAGTGACATGGCAGATCGGATGACGTCATCGCTAATGTGTCGGCGCGTGTGGCGCGTGGGTGCACGTGGTCTTCACGCGCGCTGAAGGTTGAAGGCGCGTGGGCCTCATGCGCGCTGGAGGTAGACGACGCGTGACGCCGAGAGCTGGGACGCGCGGAGCGTTGGGCGGCGGGTGGAGGCGCGTGCGTTGGCGGTTGAGGCTGTTCTTTACGGGAAAATCTTCCTTGTTTGATGGGTCGTCTGAAAATATGGGTGGTGTGGTGTTTTGATCTGTACACTGGTTCGAAATAGAGGTTCAAGAAACGACTCTGTTTAGCTCTAATGGCTTTGATACCACTTTGTTGGGTTCAAACCAATACGAAACTCAAACACACACACACAATATACACCAAATTTATAGTGGTTCGGTCCAATTGGTACCTACATCCACTTTGAGATGTTTCACTATCTTTCGGTTTGAAGAGAAACCGATAATGGGGAGGTGAATACAATCTCTCTACTCAACCTCACACTCTCACTCACATCACAGAACACCCTCTATGGTTTTCTCTCTCTGTCTTGCTCTCTCTCTGTCTCTACACTTGTGTATCACTCTCTTCTATCTCATATATTCAACCTATACAATTCCCGTATATATATAGGTGAAGGATAGGATACAACCAAACCCTACTTGCACAGGCGTGGGTTGTGTAATCTTCAAGCGTGATCACAAGTTGCCAAGACTCCAAACGTGGCCGCCATTCTTGACCTTGAAGCCATGCGTGATTTGGACTCATTTGGCGTCTCATGCACAGTAAATGATGTCGTGTGCATGCGGCGGCTGTGGTTGGCATATAGTATGAGGGATATGGAACTTACCCTAATTGTCCTCTTCTACAGTTTTATTGGATCAAGTATACTTCAGCTTCAATATATATATATATATATATATGAATACTTGTGTATTTTCTTTTGCACAGGGAAGTTAGTACTTGAAAAGTAAAAATTGCTTCAAAGTTTAACACTTATTTCATTTAGCTTTCTATCCTATCGTTAAAGCAATTTCCTAAAATCGACTCACCTTATCGATAATGAAATTTTATGTGTATATTTAAATATATTCATATTTCTTTATATGCACATGAACTGTCTATATACAAAGCAGCAATGCGTGAGGGTACATGGGTTCCATGACCAATTGTCTCATTTACATTGTATTTAGTCCATGATGTCCAATTCTGTGGGTCAATGCTACCCAACCCGTATCCTCTCTTTTCGGTATTTAATCTAGAGATTTAACGGATCAGATCTCGCGTTTTGGTCGATTGAGCCCCACTCTATAATTTATCGTGATAAAATCGATTAAATGGTCAAACCTATTGAATCTCTCACTAGACAATTTCAGTGAAAGAGTAAAAGGAGGGAATATTTTTTTTTATGGGGCCCGAGCCGATTATTTTATGGGTCTATAATCTGTATTCGGTCCTAGGACCCTGTCTTTACATGAATTTGGTACTGGGCTTTGGCCCATACACCCTCTTGCTCTTAATTTCAGTGTGTTAAGTTTTGGCCATGGTTCGCTGTCCGAATTTTTGAGTCGCCGATATTGTTTGGGGCTGTTATATCACAGTAGATCAATTCTCACACCCGTAATGATCGTTATAATGGCCGTAACTCCGATTCCCACTGATTCCGAAAATACCTTAATGGTTAATATAGTTGAAATTTTAAAAAATATTGGGTTAAAAAGCTTTTTGTTATGTGTAGATATGATAAATATTACTCCATTATTGAAAAGTAATCTCTGCACAGAAAAGTTAAAAAAAAATTGAACCGGTGAAATAATCTTTGCATGTACATTTTTTAAAATTATTTTGCATTGTTATAAATAAATTATGGGCATGTTTACTAACTGTTTCTGTTTTCTGTTTCCTGAAATTTGAAAATAATATGAAAAACACGTTTCTTAATTTGTTTCTGTTTTTTGAGTTGAGAAAACGTTTCCTCTCATTACAAAGGAAAGAGGAAGCAAAAAAAATGTGTTTTCTCTTTTTGTTTCCTCAAACTCACCATAATCATCAATAATAAAAAGAATAAGAAATATTAAATCAATATTAAATAAATTATAATAATAAATAAATAAAATAAAAAATAATAATTACATAAAATATTATTTAAATTAAAATAAATAAATAAATATAATAAGAAATAAAATAAAATGAATAGATAATTAATAAAAAATAATATATTAATAAACAAAATAAAATAATTAAAATAAATAATAAATAACTAAAATGATTAAAAAATGATTAAAAATAAAATTAATAAAAATAAAATAAAATAAATAAAGATAATTAATTAATTAATTGAATGATAAATAAATAAAAACAAATGAATAGATAATTAATAAAAATGAAAAAATTAATAAAATAAAAATTAATAAAACAATATTATTCATAAATTAAATAAAATAAAACTAATAATAAATAAAATTAATTAAATAATTAAATAAATGTTAAATAAATAAAATAAAATAAAATTTGGAAAAGGTAGCTTAAGATTTTTTTTCAAAATAGTTTTAATGTTTGTGAAAAAGAAAAATTGTAATTATTTTGTTGAACATTGTTTTAATAAACATAGTTTTAATCTTTGTTTTTGAAAAATTAATAAACATAAATTTAGTTTTTGTTTCTCCTACAGGAAACAAAATCTAATTCTGTTTTTTCAAGAATTAGAAACAGAAAGCAGAAATAGTTAGTAAACAGACCCTATATCTTTTGTGATTTCAATTTTTTATTTATTTAAGTTTAAAATTAATTTAATAATATCATAACAAGTATATCATAAAAATCGAAATAACGATGACATCATTATATTTATTAATAACTCATTTTCTTTATATTAAATTTCTTTAAAAATTAAATAAAATTCACTTAAATCTACAAAAAAATCATCTTTATTCATTCATGTTGTCAAAAGTATCCAATTAGAACATTTTGGGTAAGAATCGTAAGATGTGCAAGATTTTAAAAAATTCACGATTGCGATAACTGAGTCCCGTTACTTAACCCCGATACTGACCCGAGTCCGTTACATCGATATTGTTACCGTTACAACAACCGATACCGTTACGGCGAACCTTGGTTTTGACATCATGTGATCCAACTTCTATGAAGGACGGATACTTCGTCTAGGGTTATCGTGCCCGTTTCGGATATGTGGACACATTAAAAATATGTGTTCGACATGCCTAAAATGTGTCGTGTAATTTTTTAAAATTGGACACGGCGGGGACACGTGATGGCACGGCAGGGTAAAATATAAAATATAAAAAGTGCCGGTAATTTGGTAGATCAGTTATGGAACTTCAACACCCTTAATCCAATCTTTGATTTTAAAGATACTTGAAGTTTCTCCTCATCTTGTGAGAGGAATTGTTGAAGAGTAACGAGATTACACAACAAAAAGTTAAAGATTTGGTATTCGTACATTCCAATATTCGTTTTGTATCGAGAAAATTTTCATAATATAACGAGGGAAAGATTAAGATGTGGAATGTTAGAGGATATGCATTTGATTCTTTCGATGGTAGTGGAATACTTGAGATTGCAAATACCTCACTTGATAAACCGGAGTTGGAGGCCATAGTATTCACCGATGTAGGTTTTTGTTATTAAAAATTTGTTATGTTATCAAAGAAGATGAAATAACATGTTACAAGTTTATTTGTCATTCAATTTTTTATTTTTATTTTTTTGTATGGAAGAATTTTGACCATATTAGACATTTCCTTTAACCTATTTGTTTATTTTTTTTTGTAAGTTTATTTAGTTCTTATTATTTAAGTGATAAATGAAGTATTTGTATAATTTAATATGTATATATAAGAAATTTTTTTGTTTTTATTGACGTGTCCAGGACTTGTCGTGTTCTATTTTTTAAAAATTTATTGTGTCATTGTGTTCATGTCGTGTCATATCCATGTTTCCGTGTCCGTGCTTCATAATCCAACTTGAATCCTCTCCAACCATATTCAAGAACTTTAATTCATGAGCTCTCAGTCCATGTATTTTTTATACACTTGTATATACAGTTTGTTTTAGCTTAAAAAAATGTTATTAATCTTGACTGTCACAATTATACTACTGCAAATTAATGAGTAGCCGAGGTAATCAAAATGGTGCATTTTATTTGTTGAGATTATGAAAGTAGTAATTCTATCTCTTTCTATTAAGTTGTTCAAATGTATGCCATCGTATTTAAGTTGTTCATAATGTTTTTTAATTTTAATAACTATTATTTTCACCTAACAAAAACTTGATCAAATTAATTTTTATATTTACAATTTAATAGAAACTAGCATCCATTATTAAAGCGCCCAGTCACTTGTTAGCATGTTGGATTGCAATCTCTTATAGTGTTTTTAAATTAATTATTTTTTTCAAAAATTAATTACTCTTATTATTTGAATGTGTTGGTAAGTAATCCTTTCGCTACAAGTTTGATGGTTTAGGTGGGCTCTCACATTTTTAAAGTAACAAATGAACTCTTACCCTCTTATATTGTATAAATATTTTATAATGGATGCTACAAATATATATTGGTAACAATATATACTGCAAAATGCTTTACAAAAAATATTAGAGAGATTCATATCATATGACTTTAGAATCCTCCACAAAGATATTATTTGTTTATATTTTTAATGTAGACAAGTTTAGAATGTTTAATACAATTTTAGACAATATGATACATCTTTCTTACTTATTAAACTTCTACCTAAGATCACAAAACACTACAAATGATGAGTATCACGTCAAGCACCAAAACGAATATATATTTGGGTCAATCTGGATTCATTTTTAAGAAGGACGAGCAAATAAAGTGGACTAACTGCAACAAGAGTTTCACTAAATTTGAGTACATTATTTTCATACAGTTACTTAATAGTTTAAATTTTTAGGTCACTACTGAACCACGCAACCTATGTCATAAGAGGGAGATAGCTAATAGCATGAAAAAATAGTTTTTATTTAATTTTTATTTTATAAATTTACTAAATATTTTTCTAATATCCTTTTCATAAAATTTGTTATCAAAATGTATATATATATACATGCCCGGCCTGCACCCAGGCGGCCGCCTAGGCCCTAGGGCTTCCACGCGTCCCATTTTGTTGGTTTGTATTTTTTTTAAATAGTACTGATTTGGGTAAAAAGTTATATATATATATATATATATATATAAAAGTTTTCTAGTCTAATTCTAATGGTTGGTTTGGATACGAGAAAACAGATCTTGTTTTTTTACTGTTCACCCAATTAAAAAAAAAAAACACGTTTGACAAACGTGTTTACTGTTCATTTTTTTTTTCCCAAAAAAACTGTTTTATGTGAATAGTGTGTAAAAGTGGTGAAAACACCAAATACAATTTTTAGTTATTTTTTGAGTTTTTTCACTATTTAGGGTACCACCTCCGCCACCGTCCCCACCGCCGCCGCCACCAACCACCACCACCGGTCGCCGCCGCCGGGCCCCACCGCCGCCGCCTCCGCCAGTCACCCACCACCACCGCCCCCCGCCGGCCACCACAGCCGCCCACCAATATCATTTTATTTTTCAATACAAATTTTCATCCAAACGTTTTTTTGTTTTTAGTTTTTTGCTGAAAAAACAAAAACAAATACAAAAACAGTTTTTATATTTGAAGACATAAAACAAATACAAAAAACAACTTTCCAAACGCACCCATCTAAATCCTATTCTATTTTTTTAAAAAAGTAACACTACTATAATCCCCCCCAAAATAATTTGTTTCCTACCGAATTCAAACTGAAACTTAAATCAATTCCATAATTTAGGGCCCCTAAAAAAAAAATTCACTTATTGAATCCAATAAAAACTAAATTCTAATACAATCCAACCATTTATTTTGATTAGGGTAGAAAAATTATTTTTAATGTGTCACATTATGTTTCGTGACCACACCTAGTACTCTCACCGACTGTAACACTCGCACAACAACAATAAATTTTAATCACAACACCAAGATGAAGTTCGTTTTCAAAATTTTTAATATTAATATATATAATTTAGTTTTTTTAATATTTTTTTTTTCACACTAGTACTTTTAAATACGCGAAGTGTTATATATAAGGAGCCTCACATTTGGTCTTGCCTTTAGAAATCTCAAGTCCTTGTATATATATATATTATTTCCTTTGCAATAACTTTCTCGTGAAATCCCTGCACTTAATGCCATGCAATTACAAATATACCTTAGTTAACGGATTGAAGTGAGCATACAATTACAAATATATATATATATATATATATATATATATTTATATTAGTAAAATGCGCGTGCTTTGCACGTGATTTAAAGTCTACATAAAATTCAAAAAATATACTATTAAATTTTTTTTAGTACAATCATAAAATAAAATTAACCATATCATAAATACTCAAATTATAAATATTAAATAAAACAGTACCTTAAAAAGATTGGTTAATAAAATTTTATTGAAATAGTATTGTGAAGAAATTCATATAAATTCAGGCATTAAAAAAAAATAAAAAAAATAAGTTTGATCAAACCACGATACTTATCAAGATATATATATTGAAGTTAATAAATATTGAATTACAATAATAGAAAAGTAGAAAAATAAATACCAACCTATCTGGTATAATTGCCCTGAAACAAAGTAAAAAAAAAAACAAGGAAACAACATAAATACAATCAATATACAACATAATTACGATAAATACAAAATAGATAAAATTAAACTATAATATAATAAATACAAAATACAATAAAATAACATAATTACAGTAAATACAACATAAACAAAAGTAAAATATAGTATAAGAATTACCATAGGTAAGAGAAAGGTTTGTGAACAGTAGGGTCTTGAAAAGAGAGATGGTTGTAGTATTATATAGGGTTAAGATTGTATTATAGTCCATTTAGGATAATGGTTGTTAAATACAATGGTAGATATGATTCAGGAGTATTTAGTCTACTTAGGATTAGGATTGTTAGTACAATTGTAGACCAGATTGATTATTATTTTTATAAAACTCTCAGTTACAATACATTTATGATTAGAATTGTATTTTGAGAATATTATTAATTATTAAACCATAGTACGTGAATGTAAGAAAATATAAAAAATAATTTAGAATTTAAGTATTCTATCACCAATAGATTTATAATATATATATATTTATATATTTAATACAATAAAATTCAATTCAATTTTGGTGATAAAATTTAAATACATAACTACACAAATAGGACTCTACTTGAATTGAAGTTATAGAATTTAATAAAATATTGGAGTTATAATTCAACTATAAATTGAATTGGAGTTATAGAATTCAATTAAATTTTGTAATTATATTTTGAGTATAAATATGAATGAAAAATTAGATATAAAAATTTGACTATAAATATTGAAATACCAAAACTTATTCACACTTTTAAAAGTAGTATATATATAGAGAGATTAATAGTAGTATATAGATAGAGAAGATTATGATTTTAATTTTTGTAGTTAAAAATATAATTTTAAATTAAAAAATAGGAGGATAATAAATAATTGTTGAATCATGTTGTAATTATAATCTTATATATTACAATTAGATTGAGAATTAGAATTCCTAGTTTCCAATTTTATGTAGTTATTAGGGATTGCTAGTCTTTTATTATAATTAGGATCTTATTGGGAATTGCTAGTCTTTTATTACAATTAGGTTCTTATTAGGGATTGATAGTCTTTTATTATAACTAAAATTTTAATTTTTGTAGTTAACAATATAATTCTAAATTAAAAATAGGGTTGGAAACTCTTTGAACTTTTAGGCCCCATTTGACATAACTTTTGCTTATGATTTTTTTCAGAAAAAAAGAGAAGCATAAACCGTTTTGAAAAGCTGGTACCCTCTAACTTCTTTTAAACGCTCTTCCAAGGCCCAAAAACTCTTCTAAATTTTTTGTCAAACACTGTTTAAAATAATTTTTTTCTTCAGGAAGCCAAAAATAGCGTTTGAAAAATCAATCCAAACAGGACATTAATAGTATATAGAATAGAATATATATATATATATATATATATTTATTTATTTAATAAAATGATAAGGAAGCCTACTAAAGTTCTAATAGGCTAACCGTACCAAACCCTTACTTTTAAATGGAATCCTGAGAGTGTGAGTAAAACTTTAACTTAAAATAGCAATATGATACGAAGTCTATGGGTGCGTTTGGTGTTTCCGTTTTTGTTCTTATTTTTTCTATTATTCACGTGTACAAAAACGCATTTGGGAGCTTTTGATGATTTTTATTTTTGTGAACAGTAAAAAAACGTTTTCTCACCCTTAGTTCAAAATTTGAGAACACCAAAATGGTATTTTTTGTTTTCGGCACTGTTTGTTCTCAGCGAAAAAAAAATTAATTGTTGCAGATTCCCTAACCACCATCTTCAACCTCCAAACCCTAACCTCCACCACTACAAATCGACACCACCACCAACACAAACCCTTACCTCTGCAACTTGACACCCCCAATCAAATTGGGGTGATGTGATCTTTATACATGCTACTATTTATATATATATATATTTTCCTGTAAGCTAATCTTTTGAACAGTAGCAGAGTGATTCTGTTCATCGTTGTATGGAAGACTTGAAAGTGTACAAGGGATGAAGTTAAACTTAATCTCATACTTTGACAATTTGTTTTATATTTTTTATTCCAAATAAATTTCAAAAACGTTTCAACCAAACATATTTTTGTTTCCAGATTACCCTTAGGACAAGATTTTTTTTCTTTTTTTCTCAAGAAATAAAAAACGTAAACGAAAACACTAGTTTCCATTTGCACCCATATATTTAAACTGGATAAAAATTCTTACTCATAATATATATATATATATATATATATATATTTTAAAATACTATTTTAACACTCACAATAAACATTTACCAAAGCATCCTATATTGTGTTTTCTTCGCCTGACTAGGGTCTGCAGTCGGCGCTTCGAGTTGATCCATTCGCTGCAGATTCTGATTCGTTGCGACTTCTCAGAGATGGGTTATTCAAAGGATCAATTGCTCCAACGTTTGCAGGTTCTTTTTTTCTCTCACCAATATATATCTTCATCTATATCTATAGATTGTTTGTGTTCACTCTTTTCAGTTTTCATATGATAACCCATTAATTTTTTTTTTTTTTATATATCCCAAATTTTCTGTTGTTTTTGTTATTTTTGTCATGGGATTTGATCTGGGTTTTCTTTGTTTTGTTCCCAATCCATGTTTTGTGCTCACTTCAAGAGGATTAAAAACTGTTTGAAGTAAATTACGGTTACTGGATAGTGCAGATGAGGTGACTTGTAGTGAAGATTTTGAGTGTGGGTTTTGAATCAAAATCATAATTTGACTACTCCAATCTGATTTTGGTGATTTAACCTGGGCTTGTTTGTTCTTTTTAGTTTAGGCACCTTGACCTGTGAATTATTATTATTATTTTTTTGATAATTAAATCCTGTGAATTATTTAGTTTCACTGTGGTCGGAATTTGATATTTCAACTTTCTTTAGTAAAGTTTGGTTAATCGGTTTAGGAAATTTAAGTTTTCTGAAGTTGTAGGAATGAGTGTTGGTTCTGGATTTATTGTTATCAGTAAAAGAAATACGAAGTTCTGGGGTGTTTCGGCCAGTGAAAATTGTGTCTGAACCATAAGAAATAGCCATATTGGATTATGTTCTCTACATTTCCGGTAATTGAATGATTTGAAGAGTGACTACCATTTATGAACAGTAACAATGCTTTCCATAGGACTGCATTAATAGAAACCTTAAACATTTTTGCTGCTCAAGAGCTCTTCAAGAGATTTAGTCGCAACCCCACATCCTTGATCTCGAAAAGAGGCTTGAAAAAGATGCTCTCATGTGTTTGTACTGCTTTTGTGTTTACCTTTGACATTAATTGGTGTTAGCTGATATCTTATTCTGCATCTTCTATTCTGATACAACTGATCTCTATGTCGGGATTTCTTAGGAGCTTCAAATTGATTTTCCCCAATACGATCATCCCGTTGTTTTGACAGTTGAAGCTCAGGTAAAGGGAATTGCAAAATCTGAGTTGTTTTCATTCCTTTTCTATTTTTTATTTTTGGGTAAATATTTTATTTCATGTACTAAACTCTGAAGCAACCTTGTCTTTTTCCCACATTAGGCAAAATATGTTGGGCATATGAAGGGTGCATTGAGCAAGAATTTGTTCTTGAAGGTGTGATATTGAAATGTCAGGAAAATGCCTTTGTTAATTGAAGAAGATTTATTCCGTGACTCACACTTGAAAACTCGCAGGATAAAAAACATAGGTTATATATTGTTTCTGCTCTGATGGATACTAAAGTTGATCTCAAAGGTATATATACTTTTCTTATTCTGATTGATTCATTTCACTTTCCAGACTGAATTGGCGTAGTTGTTACTGGGCTTGATATTTATCCTGTCATATGATTGAGTTTTATTTAATATACTCTTTTTACTTTCTATGGATGTTTATGGGAATTACTTGTGTGCCCTTGAAAAGCTGTGCAGTTCTGTCTCAGAGGCTTGGTTTGGGAAAAGGAGGTTTGAGAATGGCTCCTGAAGAAGCACTGGGAGAAATACTTCAGGCATGTATATGCCTTTAGTTTCTTTTTGTACTCTCTTTCTCGTCGGTATAGGCTGTTTTGTTTAGTAAACTAAGATTGTTGATGTTTTCCATGCGTCCTCTTGCAATAGGCCAAAGCACAAAATTACTCTACTTTTGAGTTTTTCAGGACCTCATCTCTAAACTAATATGATACACTGTTACCAAAGGCCTAACGGCCAAGCGGTACTTGTCCTTGCTCCAAATGGGAGGTCAAGGGTTCGAGCCTCAGTGGAGGCAATGTGTGTGAGTATTCTTAACTTTCAAAAAATTAAATAATAATAAAAAAAATTATGATACACTGTTGAAGCAGCATAAAAAGAGAAAAAAAGAAAAAAGAAAAAGAATGTGTTTGGCTGTCTGAGAGAATTTCAAACTGTTGGCTTCTAAAATGTGATTCATAAGATGGAGAAAGGAGAACATAATATTGATTATTCTCATCATTACTTCAGAATTTTACAATATCCCATGACTTAAAGTGATGTCTCCAAGGGATGATTGTGTGTGTTTTATCTCTTTGCTACTTTATTGCTTTCATTTGTTTGTTTGTCATTGGCTCCAAAGTTGGCATGGTATGGATCGAGGGAAGTTATTTGATTACGTTGGAATTATTGGACAGGATGATCATTAATGTGGGCGTTCCGGTTCTATTTTCATTGGCTGTCAATAAAATGAATTATAGTTACATAGGATGTGATTTAGAATTTTAGTGAGAACATGAGAATGTGCCTATCTACATATACGTGAACCAACAATCACAATAGATTTCTTACTGTAAAAAAACTATATTAGAGTGCAACTTGAGTGCGACAACTGGCTTCAACCTGATTCTTTTTTTGGCTAGGATAGATTTCTTTTAGAATGTAGGTCAGCTCTGGCTGAATTCAATTTGTTGCACAACTCAAATCCTGCTTAAGCCAGAACCAAATTGGGAGCTTAACCCACGTACTAACCCAACCCTACATATTACTACATATTTCAAGTACATTGCGCAGTGCAACTCTATCCCAAACTAGGCAAATATATCTAGAACTACTTGTATTGATAGATGGCTCTTTAGCTGTGTGTTAACTTTATAAACAGTCGTTCCTATATGTAGTTCAATTCTCATAGTGATAGCCAATATATTCCTTGAATGGAAATACTTAGGCCCCGTTTGGGAAGCATTGTTTTGTTTTTGTTTTGGGAACTAAAAATAAGAACAATTTTTGTTTTTGTTCTTACTTTCTCACCCAAAAGAACAAAAAAAAAAACATGTTTGGGGCCCAAAAATATATATTTGTTTTCTCTCTTACACACACAAACACGATGCTCTCTCTCATGGTGGTGGTGGCGATTAGTGGCGTGGTGGTGGTTTTCGAAGGGTGTTAGGGTTTTATTGGGGCTTAAGGGTTTGATTGGAGGTTAAGGTTTCAATTGGGGGTTAGGGTTTCTAAGGGGTGTTGGTGATGGTGGTGGTGGTTGATGGTTGTGGGTGGTGGCGGTGGGTGGTGGGTGGTGCCGATTGGTGGCGTGGTGGTGGGGGAGGAGGAGAACGAATGGGCTTTTTGATGTGTGTATATATATGTGTGTATATATGTGTGTATTGAAGGTGGTGGCGGTGTTGGTGGTTGTGGTGGTGGTGGCGTGGTGGTGGGGTGGCGTTGGTGGTGGTGGAGGAGGAGAATGAAGGCATTTTTTATTTTGTAATTTTATTTTTATTTTTAGGGAAATCCCAAAGTTAGAACAAGAAAACATATTTTTCTTGTTCTCATATTTTCTACACTATTCAACATAATTGTTTCCAAAACAATAACAAAGTGAACAGTAAAAACCCTTCCAAACATGTTATGTTCTCAACTTCTCATGAACAGTGTCAAAAAACAATAATAAGAACAAAAACAGGCCTTCCCAAACGGAGCCTTATTGTTTTTGATGATAATTCCATGACAGTAAATTTGGCTTGGAAAATTCTTTACTAGTTCATCGTTTTAGTGGTAGACTGTATTCAGCTTATTATTATTTTCTTTGGCTCGATGGTAATTGGTCATAGTCTCAGATCATCACTAAAAAGGATGCAGAAACTTGCTTGCTCCTCTTTTCTTTGTGGGTTCCTATCAGTTAAATTGCCCTAGACGGCTTGCTGCATGATATGGTATTGCTATCCAGGGTGTAAAACAAAATTTATGTACAGACAATTAACTCTACTGAGTTTTTTCAAATGAATTTCATGGAAGATATCATTAATAATGCATGAGTTTATAAATGATCAAAGATTTAGTTGTAATTTGCTAGCTGACAATTCTTGCTTATTTTGAAGGTGCCACTGGGTTGTGTTACTCCATTTGCAATCATGAATGAATCAGCAAGGTACCTTTTACTTTGCAGTAGGCTGTCCATGTAGATCAGTTATATATGTTGTATTATCTATTTTAGATGTATAAATTCGCTCTATATGACAGCTTGTATTTCTTTTGCGAAGGCATGTATCCTTATTGTTAGACCAGGGATTTAAAGCTCAGGAGTGCTGTTTCTTCCACCCACTGACCAATGATATGTCAATTTGTAAGTGAAAAGAGTTTCCCAAGATAGACTCTATATATTTATATACATCTTTTTTATTGATGTATATTCTCAACCTTTCCTTGCTAGAAGCTCTAAAGAACTTTTCTGTGGTATATATATCTAGTGTTTCCTTGTAGAAGACTCTTCATTTCATTCAGCTGCCATGTGTAGCTGGTATATGTAGTTTTGAAGTATAATTCTCTGCTTTAAAAAATGCTTCACCATTATACTGTGTACTGTTTAATGTCTTGGATGTTCCAACATCTCATGTAAGATTTTGAGCCAGTGTATTGTACTAAATTGTTTGTAGTAGCCAATGGTTTTTGGCTTAGTAGATTTCATGTAAATGTCAATGAGTTGAATGTGATGTTTTCCTTCACTACTTTAGTTTGGCTGTGTCAGTTTAGAATGTGAAGTGAATTTTATTCTTCACACTTAATCAGCAATCTTTAAGTTTCAAATTATCAAGGCAAGTAGCATTACTTTGTCGAACTATTGCCCTTACAATTGAACCTTGTGCAATTCCATCCACACAAACTATAAAAAGCATTATGTATTCTATTGCATTTCGGATGTGATGGTTGTTGTTTGGTTAGAGAAGATATAGTCTTTTTAGAAGATTGAAACTAAGGCCTTGGTCTGAAGTCCTATTAACTCAAATGGTCATTGTGGTTTGACAAAAAGAATCTATGGCAGCTTTGAATTATGTAATTGGTTTGATTTGGGGTCTTATTTGTTGAACGTTAGCATTAATGATTTTAATTGTTGTACAAACAGTTCTTTAGAAATCACATTCATTTAAATATTACTATAGAAAGTAACAAGACACAAAATGAGACGTTGCCGAACTTAAATTTCTTATTTTCTATTTACACATCAATGCATATTGACGATGTCGTTTCATGATTTTATTCCAGCTCTTAATACCCGCGATCTTGACAAGTTTCTAAACTCATTAGGAAAAGACCCAAACTATGTTGATCTGGAGGTAAGGCAAAATTCAGTTTCATGACTGAATTCATCCAAAGGCTTTTTAATAGATCATTCCAATAAACAATCGTTGTGGTCTCTCTTGTAGGCTAACCCTTCAGTAGGGAAGGATCAGCCTCCTGATCTTGCTGCTCTTGTTCCATCTGATACCACAGTACTGCCAGATCCTCCCCAAAAAGCAGCTTCTGTGCCAGGTCCTGAAACAAGTCCTGGTCCTGTGAGTAATAAGTCCACTGCTGCAACAGGTACCATGTTTTCACAATATGGATTGAAAGTTTCTACTCGTGTACTTAGGTGCTGTCAGTAGCAATAATTTATTTTCTGTTGTTAGAATATTTTCATTAACCATGCACACCCATGAAAGGTCCTTTGTCAATGGAATTTCTCTACCTTGTTACATAGCATGGCTGATGAGTCTTTTGATTGTTCGCTGTGACCAAACAAGCTTATGTTCTAGCTGAGATATGATTATTTTTTAGAATATGGCCTATATTTTTTCGTTGATGGAATTTCTGCTCATCCGATGTGGAGAATCAACCAAAACCTCATTTTCTGTTTTGCAACATGAGAAGATACTCGTTGGATCTTTATTTTGTAAACCTGTTCCAAAGAGCCTTTTTCCCCCTACTTATCTCAGGAAGCATGAAGGTTGCAAATGACCAGAGAGTATATAAGTAGCTCGTGCATAATGCACCTTATGGAAGCTGCTGATCTTCTGTGAACATATTTCAAATCTGATAACGCCACTCATTTGAGGACACGAGCTGCAACTAGTAATTGGATGCGAGTACAAGGGGGCCTCAGCAGCTTACTTGAGACATGTGGGGAAGAAAGCTATGCCAATTGACTGATGAATAGATATTTTCGAACCACTCTTTTGGTTTGAAAATACGGTTCTTTCTAGCATGTACACTGGTGTAGGAAAATATCATAAATTGGTTAGAAAAATCCTCCCTGGTACTGTAAACAAAACATTCCCTTGGGATTGAGGGCACTTCATTATTGTATGCCTTCCTAAAAAGAGACGTGTAGAAACAAAATATAAGAGACAAACCCTAATCTTAAAAATCCTATGTAGATTTTTTACACTGGAATTACCTTCAGTTTGAACCAATTTTAGCTTGGGGTTTGAATAGCAAACCTCAATCAAATTTAACTGATGATTTGAGTAGCAAACTACGAATAATATTTTACACTCTAGATTGAATTGAGAGGTTTTCTCTACTATGAGGGTATATGTTATTCTCTTGTCTTCCTTATAAACTTATTGCAATTTAGATTCTGATGTCAATGTTTATGAACGAATTATTAGTCATTTATCCCTTTTAGCAATCTAGTATATGTTGATTTCCACAGGCCATTTGACATTGCTTTCCGAGTCTTTAAATAAGAAGTACTAATGTTTGCACAGAACAATAATTTGTTGTTCTTAAAAGAGTTTAAGTGGACTTCAAAGAACTACCTCAGTGTCAGTATTGATATCTTTTTATTTAAATTATTTAATAATACTGTAAGGAGTTTCTTATTTCTTGTCTGCTTCTGATTAGTAAGATTATGTACTAAACTATTCTGTGTGGGGTTGATATTTATCACTGGAAATTTAGCTTGGAGAGCCAAAAAAATATCCAATTTGCTCTGATTTGTTTATATAACATTACAGCACCAGTTGAGATACTAACTTCTGTTAAAAGGTATCTCATGGTTACGTGTTAGAGTAGCTCCTACACATGTAAGCAATCATGAGTTACCTGTACTTTGTGGTGGTTGCTCATACAATCGCTCTGTGATGTAGGAAAAGATAATAAACCCTCCAATGATGCAAAAAAGGCAAAATCCACCGATGCTACGACCTTGTCGGGTTCCTTTGCTGATCCTGAGAAATTTGTGGAAGAATTCCTAGAAAAAACAACTGCCATTGTTCTTTCTGAGGTGAGTAGACTACTAATTTCGTCACAACTTCATACTCTTCTGCTTCAGGCCTAAGTATTTGATAATTAGATCAAAGAAGAGACTGTCAAGCAACATGGGGAACAGCTTGGTGCTATGGTATCAAACAGTATCAGGAAGCATCTTTGCTTGGACTTGAAGAACCTAGCTGTGAGTTTACATTCTTGCTTTTTGTAATTTTTGTTTAAAAAGGTTTCACCTGTTATTATTAAATGGTAAGTACGTTAAGTGAGGCTCCTTTTAGTATCGGGACCCGCATTATTTTACTCTCAAATTACTTATTGTAAAGGTAGACTGGTCATGGAGATCTTAGATTCAAGCTCTGAAATAATGCTTTAAATCAGTTCTCATAGCTTTGTATAAACAGCGGTAGTTGGTTTAGTTTGCTTTTTTATGTTTATATATTATATATTTATAGAAGGGGTTGATTTGATTTTGGACCTGGCATAAGCCAGTTGGGACAGTAAGTCTTCAATCTGCGCTCTCTAGGTTCAATCTCATAATGTTTGTTGGGTCTGTTTAGATTACGCCCACTCAATTGCTCCTTCAATCTTTCATTCTCAGCTTTGAGTTCTCGTCTCTTCTGCTTGAGCTCGGGCATTTTGGATTCTTAGATAATATCTGACCAAGCTCTGGGGCTTTGACTTGAAAGAACTTCTTTGGTCCGAGTGAGGTCCTCCTCTGGAAAAATATGGAGGGCTTCAGTAGTCACTTCTGAGGATCTCCGTTTAGGGGCAAGTGAGGGTGGGAGGTTAGGAAACAATGGGGAGAGAGGCATCATGGGTATTGTGGTTATTCTGAACATGGTGGTTGCTGTTGGTCAGTAGCGGCTCCGGTGTAGGTTTGAGAGCTGGAGTTGGAGCTTGGTTGTGGTCTGGAAGGAGTCCCGTGGAGGATAATGGGTGGTGGAGTGGAAGAGGAGGACGAAGGGGACCCATCTAAATTAGTGTATATCCCAGTTTGGTTTTCCTTTTCTTTCTTTTTTCTGTTTTCCCTTTTAAATTATCAAAATCAGAGTATGCTTTTCTCATAAAAACTCTTGGTGATTTTTAGGCGAAACAGATAAACTGGTGTCTTTGGATTTTGCTTAATTGTTTCATTTTCATTCAACGCTTCAATTGGTCAATTGACTAAATTGAATATAAATATATTTCTTGGTAATCTTTTGGCCCTATTTGTTTTATTTATTTATTTGCAGACACTATTGAAGAATACAGCGTACACAGAAGGTTTTCATGCCGGGATTCACCACCAACCCAAGCGTTTGTAAACCGAAGTCTTCCATTAAATAGAGGAGAAAATATTATCGCAAATTTTTGTTCCTTTCTAACCTCAATTGATACCAGTCATATCTCTGCCATTGAGAAGAATTCATTTATTTATATAATTCGTCACAATATCTCACTTTTCAGCAACCTTGAACTGTTTTATATTGGTGCAAAGAACTCGGCGTTTACTTTTTTTTTCCCCGCTACATGAATGATGATTGCCACATTGAGCTCTCAGGATCTGTACGAAAGTTGAATCGTACTAGCAGCTACTATAAGAATTCTGGGCCATATGTGCCACTGATACAAATGATGGTTTCCTCCTTTTTCTAGTTTTAACCATGGGAATTTACCTGTATTTAACGTAAATATTGTATAATGCTTCCAGAGTCTACTCAGTAATATAAAAGTAATAGTTTTTTGTAGAGAAAGTGAACTTATACCGAAAAGTTTGAAAACAAAAAGATTAGGACTACAATCTTTTTGTATATCCGATATTACTACCAACACTATTTCCTCGAACCATCATAACCAAAACCTCCCTTTACTGCTGCAAATTTTGCTGTCTTGCAGCATATACGTAGAGAGAAAAATTCATTAGCTCAACACGAAGGAAACGAAATGTAGAATAAATCGCTGTAACTCATAAGCATAACGAAACACAGCATAATCATTCGGCAACATATCAGCATTGTTTGAACAGTAACCCTTTCATGTTTATTTACATAATCATATTGAGCATTTCAAATGTATAAAGCTTGGGGCAATTGCTTCAAGCAAGAAAAGCACCAACAGTGACTAAAGAATACAGCAAGAACGCCATCCCGAGTTAGCTGCTGAAACATGCATTAACACAAATATTTCAGCATTAAGAGTAAATCATATATCAAATTTATACCAGTTTACAAAAGATCCTACCAATACTAAGAAAACTGCTTCAAAAAAGCAATCAAAGCATATGATAAGATAAAAGTTATTTCTTTAGGACTTGTTAGAAGATTTTATGGTCCAAGGAGTATATCTCCCCGTTTGCTGCTTCCGATTAACTTCCACTATTATTTTGTTGTTATTAGTGGATGTAATGAAAGAGTCACTCTTTAAATGCTAATTCAGTCTGGTTATAAGAAAGATTTAACTTGAAAACAAGAAACAATATGAGGTTAAACAAGTAGTTTCGATGGTCAATGGTATCTTCCCCTCTTCGGATTAGAAATTTCTCTCTTTTATCCTTCCCAGACTATGTTTACTTGTTTTCAATTTAGGGAAAACTACATGTAAGTAATATTAGGGAGTTTAAATTACAAAATGATAAACTTTAACAAACTAATTATATATAAGTAAACTTAAATAAAATTAATTACATATAGGTAAACAATTATTATTGAGGTCCAAAATATCCTCTAAATACTTATATAAAAGTATCAAAATATCCACTCTCCTCCACCACCCGCCCCCTCCACCTCTCCACCACCATCCGCTACTTCACCATCCTCCTCTCCACCACCTCCAAAACTCCTCCCGTGCGCATGAACAAATTAGCATTTCAGATCAGAAAATATTTCAATCTTGAATCAAATTTGGGAAATAGAATTGGTAATTTTACAAAATGTAACCATTTGGGGTGGTCACAGATTGTATTGGCATTTCGGATCAGTTATTCCATATATATGTATATATATGTATATGTATGTATGTATATATATATATATATATATATATATATGTAGAAGACGACAACTCCCTTAACCTTGAAACAGGTCAAGCACACCACAATAGCAAAATAACTCCCTCTAATTCAGCTCACTGACGCAATCTTCTCTCTCTAGAATTCCTTCCCACATTCCCATTTCGCCCTTTATTCGTCACAATTTCTCTCTTCAGGCATTTTTCGTCCAATTTTTATTATGCCCTTTCTCGCTTTCTATATTTTCTCTCTTCAACCTAAAAATTGGTTCTCTCTCTACAATTTTGCGAATTGGATTGTGGGTTTTGTTGTTAGGTCGTCTTTGGGTGCGAATTTCATGAGTTTTAAGAAATTTGGATTGGTTTGTGAGATTTGGTGGTGATGTTATTGGGTTTGGTGGTGGGGAGTGGTGGAGGAAGAGATGGAGTGGTGAAGGACGAGGTGGAGTGGTGGATGGTGGTGGAGAGGTGGAGGAGGAGGATGGTGGAGTGGTGGTGGAGGGGGTATTTTGGTACTATTATATAAGTATTTGGAGGGTATTTTGGACCTCAAAAATAATTCTTTACCTATATGTAATTAGTTTAATTAAATTTACTTATATGTAGTTAGTTTGTTAAAGACTTAAAGTTTATCATTTTGTAATTTAGACTCCCTAATATTACTTATATGTAGTTTTCCCTTCAATTTACTCTATTACCACCTTGTTGTTATGGGTAAATGGAAAGAAATACGCACTCCTTTTGCACGATAATCCAGGCGGGTTATAAGCATAGCAGGTTTAGAATTTTGAAGGCTCTGGTGTTATCTAAGCATCTGCTCAGGTCCCCAATACTACTAGTAAGCTTTCCCTATACGATTAGCCTTGAGCTATTTTGCAGCTATTCTTTAGATTCGCAAATAAGCCCATTGCCTATTTACCTACATTTCTTGGTTGAATAACTAAATGCGATTGATTCTGAATGATGTAACACAAATTCTAGTAGTATATCATCACCATCATCATTGCCTTCATCCACATACATGTCGTATACGTTGATGCTAATAACGAAATTGATCGTGTAACCATAGTTTCATCCCACTAGGTGATGACCTTTTCGTATTTAAAGGTGGAGAGTTGATCCACTTGGTCACGAAATTGATCCATAATTCATTTGATCCGACTTCAACAACTTTAGAATTTCGGGTTATACAATACAGTATGCATTCCTTATTTACTTTTCTGAGTTAGCAACTTTTGAATTTTGGATTCCACTTGTAACTGTGCTTATGTGCTTCTATTAACATCAACCTTCTAGAAAACAAGTCTTTAGTAAAATTGCTGGCTTTTATTTGAAGGACTACTTATGCACAAGCATAAGCAAATTACCCAATACAGCCTTTCCCTACTATTTAGTTGGCTATTCAAATCCTGTTTTATCATTCAATTCTAAGTACATTGCTGTAAATGTAGTTTACTTCACTCGTCTTTGCCTTCACTGGTGCACTTATCGACCTTTGCTGCATACTTTATCGAGTTTGTTTTTGAAAAACCAATCACAAGTTAGGCAATAATGTTCTAATCGTATTTATACAGCTACTAGAAATACACTATGGGAAAAACTACAAATTATATATATATATATATATTTTAATGTAACTTGCTAGCTATTGGTAAAAAGGTAGAACAGGAATTCAATACTCACTCCGGCGAGAAGTAGCAGTGTTATCCTGTTGTTGATTAATTGGTCGATACCTTGAACGGAAAGGCCATAAAGAGCTCAAGTGGCTCCACCATGAGCATCTGTTTCTACTCCCTCCACCACGAGCATCCTCAGATTCACTCTCGCGAATCTCATTGATAAAGAGTGGAGCTTGCAGTGGCAGCTGATTCCCACAATACGGACATACATGTCCCATCCTCAGAAGTGGAGGAGGCGGAGAATTCTCAGATTCTGACTCTTGTAGGTCACCGTCAAATGGAACTGGCACCTCAATCCTGCAAACAGGACAAGAATTCCGAAGCCTCAACCAAGGAACAATACAATCAGCATGATACATGTGATTGCAAGGCAACTGCCTCGCCTCCCCGCCAACCACAAATCCCTCCCTACAAACCGGGCAGCGCAAGTCATTACCCAAATGGGACGGTGTAATCTCCACAGTTGGCAAAGCATTGATCACCGAATCAGGGGCTGGTGAAACACCTCCCATATCGCTCTCTATCATTTCTTCCAATCCCTCATTTGTCCGCAACATTCCCAGTAGCTCATTTAAATCCGGTCTCATAAAGTACGGAGACATCAAAATTTCCATTGGGGAATTTCGTCGAACAGGTAGAGGACCAACCGGCCTGAGCATAATCCGAGTCCCCGGATGGCCTAGATTTCCACTTTCTCGCCCTAACTCATCATCCATCTCATCATCATAACCGCGAATTCGCCTCCATTGCCTGTGCCGGTCCCTGTTACCTCCGTGGAAGCCACGATTTCGCTGCCAAGGCAAACCAATGCCCCTATCGAAGCCATAACCGGGAGGATCGATAGCTAGAGTGAGTGCTTCGAGCAATCGGTCCTCTGAGGAGGGATTAAATTCGTTGAAATCAACAGCAATCCAAGGTCTGGCAATGTCAATCTGGTACAATGACTGGTTGAAGCAGCGAGGACAGAAGATTTCCGATGGGTCTTCGGCAGCGATTCTGACGGTGCGGTGGCACGGAAAGCACCAGTAGAGATGGTAGACTCTGTTGCGATTGGTCCTCACACGAGGAGGGCTCAGAAACATAATTGTTTGCAGGAAGAAGCCAAACACATTGTGATTTTCTGTATATATATATATGATATATGTATGTAGATATAGATATAGATATAGATATAGAAAAAAGAATAGCTTTTGGGGGTAGCAGAAAGCTATTCTCTTTCTCTCTCTAAAATTCAGTTCTAGGGCTTGCCCTCCACCTCCGGTCATCTCTGGGCTGTTTCTTCCTTGCAAAGAAATGGATGAGTGATGTCTGTTGCAAAGGGTTACAGTTTTCTGTTAATTTAAATGGGGTTTAGGGTTTATAAAGGCACTTTTCGCGGGAATTACGTGTACACCTGCCAAATATTTCAACTTTTGAAGGAAATATAATAAGAATAAAAAAATAACATATCAATTTAACACGAGTATATATTCACTTTCAAATTTATATTGTCCGAGTTACACTCCCTTCTAAAATTGATTGATATAATTTAAAAATTAATATTATCCGAATTCATTAAATAATTTGATAAATATAATGTGAACAAAATTTAGAGTGTATGGAAACAATTCAAAGCTGAAATGTTTTGGAATATACAAATTAGGGCTGCACACGGTCCGGTTCGGTCCCAGTTCCGACCGGAACTGGAACCGAATCATTATTTTCGGTTCCTTAAAAATGAGAACCGGAACCAAACCAAACCAAATCATCTTTTTCGGTTCGGTTCCGGTTTTAAAAAACATAAAATAGAGAGAGATATATAGAGAAAAAGAGATAGAGAGAGAGAAATACCAGGCGAAGCAAACCAATGAACTGGATCTGCTTTGAGAAGTAGTGAGAAGGGGTATGGTGCTGTGCAATTAATGAGAATGGGAAAGGTAGTGAGAATGGGAGGCGCCTGATACATTGATATCACTAGGTTAAGAATCAAAATTATTATAAAATAGAAATGGGCCAAATGCCAACAAATAATGAGGAAAATATATGGGGTTTTCATAATTAAAGCCCAAGCTACTAGGAGTCTTGGCCTAAAAGTGTCATTCACATGTTATTTATATTAGTGAATCAGTGATACATTTATACATATCATTTTAAAATTATACATTATTTATCTAATAATAAATTTTAAATATATATATATATAACCGGTTCGGTCCGGTTCCGGTCCGGTTCTATGTGGTTAAGGACCGGAACCGGACCTAAAAAATTGGTTCTTTAACTTTGAGAACCGGAACTGAACCGAACAACCTTAAAACCAAACCAAACCGCCGGTTTCGGTTCGGTCCGATTCGGTTCTTCGATTTTTTTGATTTTATGTGCAACCCTAATACAAATACTATCGAATTAGGGATAAACAATGGTTATGACAAGAACTATAGCATTGAGCAATCCTACCTAAAGCAATGGCAAATGAGCACTGGAAAATGTAAAAAAACATCTCTCTATTGTTGTCCACTATAAACTCAAACCACATCAGCAAGTTGTGTAAAAGTATAAGGAAAATAGAAAACGTTACTTACACCGAATTGATAGACATCATTTGGACAATGTATACTTATCATCCGTTAGATGGATAAATTACAAATATATTTGGATCTCGCAATAATCCATCCAACAATTGATAACTATTCACTTTCCTAATTCTGCATAGTAATTCGGTGCAAATATCATTGCTCAAAAATATAAATAGTGGATGATAATCGGAGCCTCTGGAATCAAGGCCTTCCTGAATTTTGTGCATATGAGGAGAAACAACTAGACATGTCAAGCATCATTGGGGACAACAAAACTAACTCATTCCCGACAAACTCAAAATGATAGCAGAAAACCATAATGAGAAGAGCAGCACAAAGACATTTCTGCCCTAAAACAATCGAACCCTAATGAAACTAATGAAACCCTAGTTCAGAGTGAGTTAACCCTAATGAGAGAAATGAAACCCTAGTTCAGTGTGTGTGTGTATGTTGGTGCGTGCGTGACTGTGTGTGTGAGAGAGAAAGAGAGTAAATTGGGAATATATGTTTTAACAATAATGGTAAGCAAGGTTAAATAAGTACCTAAGCGCGAATGGTTAATTTTCATTGTCAAGATTGAAATTACAATATAATAAAAAAAAATAGGGATAAGAGCAAAGCCATAACAGTTGTGGAGGAAAGAGAAAGTGAAGTGAAAAAAATGAAAGAAAGAATAAATTCTCCTCTCCTGTTAATGACACTTGAAGGATCAAAACGTCTATAAAAGCATGCCTAACAATATCACATTACGTAATGGAAATAAATTAGGTAGAGGAAAATAAAGAAAAGAAAAACACATCACTTGCCATTTTTTTTTTCTCTTTTTATGCTTACTTGCCGATCTCATTAGTACGAAGCGGAACAAGGCTTTCGAGACACACATGAGCCTTGTCTCCTCGCAAACCTAAATGAGAACTAGCATTCCTAACATGTCTTATGATTTTCCTTTTCAGATCATAAAGAACCTGATTTCCGCAAAATTCCTCAACTAGTATTACTTCCCCACCGCTCTTGGAATAAGCCAAAGGCCTAATGAACTCTAACCACCACGGTTCTGCAGCTGATATTATTCTAGTCCACGATTCCTTCATCGCCCATATATCCAAAACGCTGGCCTCAAGATGGTAGCAAACCACACAAAGGCATCCTCCTAGAACCTATAGAGATATCTCGTCATCATTGCCCAAATTATCAGGGCATGGCACGACCCGATATTCCTCAACTCCAAGATCAAAATCAACAATCAAGATTGCCCACGAATATGGGTCCATAGTTCGATCCACAGCCCAGTGTAAAGCCCCACTAGCGAGCATAGCCTTCGGAATCAGGGAAAACTTGAATTCTTCGCCATGAATTTGACTTCAGACTGTACACCCCAACATCAGAACCATGTAAAACATAACCTTTGCCATAAAACTTTATTAACCTCACCACCTTGTAGTCATCGCTGATGGGATCATATCCGAAACCACACTTTATAACAAAATATTCAATGCTGCCACATTCAAGTGGTAACTCAAGAGGTTGGACAGGTAAGTTGTGGTGTTTTTGTGTTGAAGGATTCCATAGGGCAAGGAGTGATAACTCGTCTTTTTGTGTCGAAGGGGTTCCATTGGGCGATGTCTTTCTTTTTGTAAGACAAACATATCAAGCCATCACAGGAGCCAACCACTTCAATAGCTTTAACTTCTTCATTCTTCAATGGGTTGTCGAGCTCTACAACAACATCAGCCAGAGAGTCCAAGGCTTTGGAGTAGAGCCCCCAAGATGTGTAAATGATGCTGCGATTGGTGTTGGTGTTGACAAATCGATCAAGATGCAATTTGATGAATCCTGGGCTGTCAATCAGAACACACCATGATTTTGATATGCATCTGAACCGGAGAAGAGGTTCCACCGGTAATCTTGATAGTATGTCCCCAATTACATCCAGAGGAAGTTCCGACATTTTTGGCTTCTCTACAAGGTAAATCATTCACAATTTTCTCATAATGCACTCCCAGAAAACCATTAAGTCGGAGATTAAAAGAGCAAGTATATGTGCAAAAAGGTAAATAAAACAAATAAGAATTAAAGAAGATATAGCATGTTGAAAACTTGTACAAAAAATCCCAAAAATAGCGAGTAACACAAGTGTGCAGCATGTTTCACTATACATAACCACAAAATCAACAGTTTATAGAATTAAAAAAAACATAAGGTGTTCTGATAAGGTTGTAATGCTGCACCCCCACCCCTACCCCCAAACAAAAATAACATGGAATAAGACTAAAACAAAGAGAAACAACACAAATACTCGTCCTTTGAGTATACACCGTTATTGCGACTGTAACAGATACTGCTGTTGGTGAACCATGGTTCCACCACAAAAGTATTTCGTAGATTGATTGTTATATTTGTTATTTAAGGCCAACTGGTTTTTATCATTTTTTCATCGCATAATGTTGGGTTATGACTCATAATCCAGGAAGGAAGTTACAAGAGTCCCTAGGTCTAAAGGGGCTGGGCCAAAGGCCCGTGGAGGCCTTCTGCCATGGGCTCGGCTGGGGCATCGATTAACTTGTTAGGGGGTTCGGGGGGCTAGGTACAATAAAGAGTGATTTTGGTATTTTACCGGTACATATGAATTAGATCTATATATATATCATTGTAACCCTAATTCATTGATAAGTGAAATATAAAGACTGCTCTGGTGGACGTAGGTCAAATTGACTGAATCACGATAAGTCTTGTGTGTTTTTGATTCTTTACTGTTTTATTGTTTGCAATTGATCTTTTGTTTCAACATAGAAAATCAACAATTAAAGGGATTATGTTGTCTCAAGAAATCTAGTTGAGTTATGAAGACCTATGAAACACATGATGTTGGTCTAAAGGTTTTAATCCAAGGGCAATTCCATAAGTTTGATGATAACAAATCAGTAATGATGTATTTGTACTAATGACTACAATGAGTATTTGTCCCAGTTTGTAAAAACAGGAAAATGTATATGGATCATACGGACAAAAAGATCATGGCATTGCCAAGTAATGAGGATGAACAAAAGATCAAATGCAAAGAGATTGAAGTTCAAAGATGATCAAGTGCAAATAAGTTGAAGCTTAAAGTTAATTATCTCAAAGAGGATCAACCACTACTTGAAGATTGGGGTAGATAGGTTGGTGAGTGCTTAAGATTCAAATGTCAAAGTAATTATTTTAATTATCTTTGAAGCTCTAGAAAATTGATTTAAATATGCATCACCTCATAAAACTACTTTTAAAGCTAAATTAAAATATTTTTGAATAGTAGGGTAACCTGACTCTACAAGTCAGATAACCTAAGTTTTACAGAGGCTTAAAATCCTTTATTCAGGAAAGTAAGGTAGCCTAACTTAATTAGTCAGGTGACATGACTTAAATAGTCCGGTGGCCTAACCCTCAAAGTTAGATAACTTAACTTGCCTAAAAACAACACAAAATGAGCTTCCAACGACTCTTGACTTTTGTGCTTCTTTTCTAACGTCTTTGTCTCCTCTCAAACGGCTATATTGGACCTCATATGATTTTAAGAGTTAGAGAATCAGCTTAACTTGGCTATAAAAAGGCTTGAACTCTAAATTTCAAGATAATCTCTTGCAAAATCAAAAATACAGTTTCATATACATTTTTGTGTATCATCATTCACATATTTCAAAAGTCTAGAGCTTTCATCTTGATTCAAATTCTTACTTTAGTCTTGTGAGCAAAAGAGCTATAATTGTACAGATCAATCTTCGAGAGATATTTTTATTGTACAAGATTATTGTAATCAAAGGGTTGGTGTGACCCAAATTAAGGCTAAGAGAGTGTGTTCTCATAACAAGGAGAAGTGATGTGCTTCTTGTAAAGGTTTGATCTTCACTCGTAAGGAGGGGTGGTAGGAGAAGTGGTGTGCTTCTTGTAAAGGTTTGCTCTTCACCCGTAAGGAGGAGTGGTAGGAGAAGTGGTGTGCTTCTTGTGAAGGTTTGCTCTCCACCCGTAAAGAAAAGTCATAGTGGATTTGGGAAGTCTTAAGAGAACCTTGAGCCGAGGATGTAGGAATCAAAGGGATTCTGAACCTTACTAAAATCGCGTGTCCAAGTATTTACATTTCTCTCCCTACTCTTATTTGATTTATATTGTTTTGTGTTTTTATATTATATCATCTAGCATTGCAATTATATTTATCAAATAGTCTCCAATTTCCATGATGAAGACCTACGAAGCACATGACTCAAATTTCCATGATGAAGACCTATGAAGCACATATACTACTACAAGAGCAATGAACCCGTATCGGATAAATGTCAAATACGGATATTCCTTAAATACTCGCGGATATGTGTCTGATACTTCTTAAACGTATCCAAATTTTAAATTATATTTTTTCATTTACAAATAATATCTCTTGGATCACGTATCCAAAGTTTCTTAGATACTTGAATCATGTATTAAATAATTCTCAGATACCCAAAAAATACGTTTTCTAACAAGTTTTAAACATTAGAATGTAATTTCTCCAACAATCTTATCATAAGATAATAGTAAAAAAATTAACTTTTACACATGCTGACTACATATGCTTATTTCAAGTGTTACGAAAGGAACTGCAATATTATATTTAAAAAAATTGACCCAAGTTTAGTATACTATATATAAAATAAGCTTTTTATTACCGTAACCGTATCCTATTTTTAGATTAGTCGTATACCCATCTCATATCTGCATACCATATCCGTATTAGTGCTACATAGACAACACTATGAGCCCTACCTAATTCCCATCAAACAGTAACTAGAATGCGTCGAAAACAACATTACATCATTCACGTACAAGCAAACAAAAATTAAAACCAAGGACCATTATGTAACTAAACAATTGAAGTTGGAGACCCAGTGAACTAAACCAATTATACAGAGATTGGGAAGGAATGTACCTGGACGCTGGAGTTGGGTTGAGAACTTAACAAGCAAGCTGTGTTTTGGTGGGCTAGTTCCTAGCGTCTTCATACTTTGGGTTCAATATATATATATATATGTTGGGTTTGGGTTATTTACGACGCGTTGATCATAAACCTAGCATTAATGAATTCCTAAACACACATGTATACATTTAAATATGTGCACATGTGTATTTAATATTATAACTAGCAAAAAACACGTGCAATTTTAAATATTCATCTTAACTAAGTAAATTATACTAATATTAAAAAAACCAAGTTAGTACTGTTATAAAATGTAGGAAACATTCAAATATATTAGTCAATTAGTAAAAATATTTTTTTGTACAAAATATTCTTACTTTATTATCTTAATATTTTTATGTATGGAACACTTAAAAAGTTTTTAATGACAATTGTGACATTAATATTATTACTGCACATTATAAAAAAAGTGTTATTAAAAGTTTATAGAAATAATAAAAAGTCTTAGTATGTATTTTTCTTTAAAGAGATATAATGACTTTTAATCCCATCTCAAGTAGTAAGATTATTATTATGATTCTTAATTACAATTGTAGATGAGATTTAGTATTATACCCGGTACAATTAGGATATGATTATTTAAACAATTGTAAGTGGAATTCAGTGTTATAGTCCATTTAGGATTAAAATTATTATTTATAATTAAATTATAGTAAGAAAATGGAATAAAATATAAAATATAATTTAAACTTTTAGTATTCTATCATAATCAAATTAAGCTATATATTCAATATAATTTAATAGAATTAAAATCCAATTCAATTTTAGTGAGAGAGTTTAAATACATAATTCATACATAAATAAGAGTTGGTGCTTTCCAACATGATTCCACTTGAATTGGAGTTATACAATTTAATTAATTTTTTTTAGAATATTTTTTTTTCTTTTGTCTTTCATCCTATCCAAACTCACAAAATAATATTTTTTCACATTTTTCCTCAAAAATTTCCTTCTAACCAAATGCATCATGGAAAATTGATTTTCTTTTCCTTTTCTTTTCACTTTCACTTTCCATCTCATTTCCGTCTAATCAAATGGATCCCATGAGAAATGCGTTGGAATGCTAAACATCATAAAAAAATTTCATAATTTAATCAAGAATGATATGGATTCATGCATGAACTGACAAGTATTCATTATAACAAATTAAAAATAAAATAAATAAAATAAAAGTGAAAATGAAATAAAATAAATAAAAGAAAAGTGAAAATGATGAGTATTGTTTTGGTAGGTAAATATTGAACTTAGCTAAAATTTGAATTAAAGAGCTTAATAAAGAATTGAATGATATTTTTAGTTTAGTTAAGAAATGAAATACAAATTTTATAAGTTTACTGATTTTCATTTTCTCAAATGAAATCTCATTCCCATTCTACCATACATACCAATTTAAAGAACAACGGGAGATTATATTCCATTCTCGCATACCAAACTCAATTTAAGTGAATTCCACAATTGCATCTTATCTTGTTGAAATGCACCCATGGCAACCACATGATATTTAATAAATATATATATATATATATATATATATATATGTATTAAATAATTCGCGGTGATGGTAATTTTGCTGTTGCGAATTATCGAAGTGGCAACCATAGAAATGATAATGCCAATACTTGAAATTTGCAAATATGGTTCAATGTTGCGGGGATTTCTTGTGTACCCTGATAAGAGAAATTAATTACAATGCTTATCACATTGGTATATGGATTGAAACTATTCAATATTTAGAGAATCAGAGTAGGCAATACAATTGTATTTGAGACAAACAAGGGTTATGACAAAAACTGTAGCATTGAGCAAATCCTATATAAGCAAAGGCAAATGAGCCCTCAACTATGTTAGATACATATTTATTGAGCCCCACTATAAAGTGAAATCACTTCAAGCAAGCTGTGTAAGAATATAAATAAGGGTGTTATATATATATAGTAGATGATAATCAGAGCCTCTGGAATCAAAGTCTTTCTGAATTTTGTGCATCTGCTGAGAAGGAGCTAGACATTTCAAGGAACCAACTCAAGCCTGACAAACACAAAATGATACACATATGGTTAGTGTTGGTAAACTTGTCACTCAAAAAATCATATAATGAGAAGAGCAAAGTCTGAGTTTTTACCCTAAATCAATCGAACCCTAATGAGAGGAGACCAAACCATAGTTTAGTGCTCGCGCGTGTTTGTGTGTGTGTGTGAGAGAGAGAGAGAGAAAGGGTTTTTCATATTCTGTCAAAATCAAAATATAATATAAACAAAATGATAAGGGGGTCGGTGTAATATGAACCTATGCTAGAGAAGTTGGTTTAATAAGGAAATCAGTGTACTTTTTCCACCATATCCTCCATTTACAGAGGTCAGAGGTATAAAAAGTTATTTCAAATGACAAGTAACGGACGATTGGCAGGATGACTAACAAGATATTCTTCCGAGCTGTTGATCTTTAAGTACACGGAAGCTCCAAGGAAAACCATTTGATGGAATGACTTCATTTGTAGATTTAATAGTTTATGACGTTATTTATTTCATTATAAGGATGTGTATTCTTTTTCAACATTTGAAGTGAGAGCTAGCTTCAGAACGTCTCCCTACAGAGTTACACTTTCCAAAAGCAGATAATTTAAGCTTGTTGCTGCATCAAGAAAATGCAATCTGAATTGCTTTCCAGTGAAAAGAAAAAAAAAAAAAAAAAAAAGGTTCTGTCAAAAGCAATTCAAATTATCACCATCTTCCACTGCCGTGCTTCATGTTGTGCGAATAACCAATTCTACTACAAACACATACACAATTGACACAAGATATTATAGTGGTTCCCCAAAAATACGGGTACATCCACTTTGAGAGTTGTTTCAATAATTTGAATTTGAAAACAAGATGTTCGGGAGGAGGATACTAAACCGGTATCGACTCGACTCAACCGTACACACTCTCACTCACAAAAACTCACAAGGTTTCTTTATCTCTCGTGTATCACTCACTCACATATATATCTCTCTCTTGTATATATCACAGTGTGTATATATATTACTCTCTGTTTTTTTCCTTTTCTACTACACATATACCACAACTCATATCTGCCATATATATAGGCAGACAAAGAAGCAAACATCAATTTTACAACATATTTGTGCTTGCAAATGAGTGAGTGATCAACTTGATCACGTATGTAGAAAGTGTGATGGAGAAAGGTGCATGCATGCAGCTGGCATGCATGCTGATGTATGGAAACTGTCAATTCTCCCCCTTCCATACAAATCGGAGGAGAACGTTTCCCGCTGCGCTTTAGTTGATGTCCATTCAGGCTATGTCTCTGCATAGCTCCAGCTTATCTCGAGTAACAACTTTAGTCAACATATCAGCAGGGTTCTTGTCTGTATGGATCTTAACAATCTTCAGTAATTGTTGTTCCCTCACTTCGCGTATCCAGTAATAGCGAATGTCAATATGCTTCGTACGGGAATGGTACATTGAATTCTTGCTCAAGTCCAGAGCACTCTGACTGTCACAATGTACTTTGTATTCTTTCTGAATAATACCTAGTTCTTGGAGAAACCGCTTCACCCACAACATTTCCTTTCTAGCTTCCGCTGCAACAATGTATTCTGCTTCTGTTGTAGATAAGGCAACACACTTCTGCAATTTAGATTGCCATGACACGGCTCCCCCTGCAAAAGTAAAGAGAAATCCCGATGTAGATTTCCTGTTGTCAATGTCGTTGGCCATATCTGAATCTATATAGCCTTCCAAGATTGGTTCTGCTCCCCCGTAGCACACACATAGTTTTGATGTACTCTCCAGGTACCTCAGAATCCACTTGACTGCTTCCCAATGGTCTTTGCCTGGATTCGAGAGAAATCTGCTCACAACGCCTACAGCGTGAGCTATATCCGGTTTGGTGCAGACCATTGCATACATCAAGCTTCCAACCACTAAAGAGTAAGGAATTGATTCAATCTCTTCCTTTTCTTTCGTAGAAGAGAAACACGATCTCTTGCTCAGGTTGAAGTGATTAGCCAGCGGAGTACTGACTGGCTTGACATTTCCCATATTGAACTTTGCAATCACCTGTTCAACATACTTCTCTTGTGACAACCACAGTTTCTTGGCTTTCCTGTCACGAACAATCTTCATGCCCAAAATTTGTTGAGATGGGCCTAGGTCCTTCATATCAAAGGACTTGGATAGTTCTTGCTTCAGCTTGCTAATCATATTAGCATCCTATCCAACTATCAACATGTCGTCAACATACAACAATAGAATAACGAAATTACCATCCGGAAATTTCTGAATGTAGACGCATTGATCTGCAGAAGTTCTCTTCTACCCATGACCCACCATGAATGAGTCGAACTTGATGTACCATTGTCTCGGAGCTTGCTTGAGGCCGTAGAGACTCTTCTTCAGTTTGCAGACCATATGTTCTTTCCCTGTAACATGAAAACCTTATGCCTGGTCCATGTAAATTTCCTCCTATAGATCTCCATGGAGGAATGTTGTCTTGACGTCCATCTGTTCAAGCTCTAGATTCAGACTAGCTGTCAATCCGAGTATCACTCGAATTGAGGTCATTTTCACAACTGGTGAAAAAATCTCGTCAAAGTCAATGCCTTTCTTATGTTGGAATCCTTTGACGACCAATCGGGCTTTGTGCTTTATCGCCTTTCCGTTGGAGTCTTTCTTTAGCTTGAACACCCATCTGTTCTTCAATGCTTTTCTTGCCTTTCGGAAGTCTCACCAAATCATACGTTTGGTTCTTCTGCAAGGAACTCATCTCTTATTGCATAGCTTCTACCTATTTACCTTTGTCTGTATGGGTAGTTACTTTCTGAAAACATTCTGGCTCTCCTGAGTAAGCAAAATGTAGTCTGACTCCGGATATCTCGTCGACGGAATTAGAGGTCAGCCTCTTTCAAATCTCCTTGTCTGAGGCTCTGGAGGAGCTATTTCTGGTTCTGTAGCTTCTGGTGGAGGGGTTAGTGGCTCCCCCTGCTCAACACCTTTAGGTTCCTCCTCTGCTTCTGGAATTTCATCATGCAGTTCTTCATTGTCGGGGATGAACTGTACTGGTACAGGATTTGGAATGATATTTGTAACACTGGAACTCGCACCACTGGACTCTGTGGTTTCTTCAGTGTCTTTGTATGTCTGGTTCTCTTGGAATACAATATCCCTGTTTTTGATGACTTTCTTCGCTTCTGGATCCCATAGTCTGTATCCGAATTCTTCGTCTCCATATCCGATGAAGATGCATGGAGTTGATTTCAGATCGAGCTTTTGTCTTTGCTCCTTGGATACATGTGCAAATGCCTTGCACCCAAATACTCTCAGGTGAGAATATGAGGGATCTTTTCCAGTGCATACCTTTTCCGGTACTTCGAACTGGAGCAATACTGATGGTGATCTGTTGATCAGGTAAATGGCGGCTCTAACGGCTTCACCCCAGAATGGCTTTGACAATTTAGCCATACTGATCATACTTCTGGCTCTGTCCATAATGGTTTGATTCATTCTTTCGGCTACACCATTATGTTGCGGGGTACGTGGGACCGTCTTCTCATGGCGGATACCGCGTTCAACGCAGTATGCTTGGAACTCATTAGAAGTGTACTCGCTTCCATTGTCTGATATGAGGCACTTCAGCTTCTTTCCAGTTTCCCGTTCAACCATGGCATGGAATGCTTTGAAGTAATTGAGTACCTGGTCCTTTGTTTTCATAAAATATACCCATACCTTGCGTGAAGCATCATCAATGAAGGTGAGAAAATATTTGCTACCGCCTAAAGAATCCACTTCTAAAGGACCACAAACATCAGTATGAATCAAACTCAACAACTCTGATCTTCTTTTGACAGTTGAGTTGAAAAAGACTCTATGTTGCTTTCCAAATAAACAGTGATCACAAGGGTTTAATTGAATACCTTTTGATACTATGATTAGCTTCTTCCGAGCTAATGTAAGCAACCCTTTCTCTCCCATGTGACCGAGTCTTTTGTGCCACAAATTTGGTGAAGTCTTGGCTTCAACTGCATTGAGACTATCAGAAATCACCTTCACATGGGTAGTGTATAAAGTGCCGTGTATCTTTCCTCGGGCAACAATCATGGCTCCTTCTGTCAGCTTCCAGATGCCATTGCTGAAGTAGTTGTCGTAGCCTTCCCGGTCTAAAGTTGTACCGGAAATAAGATTGAGACGCAGATATGGCACATGTCTCACATCTTTTAAGACCATACTGCAGCCAATACAGGTCATGATCTGGATATCGCCGATACCCACGATCTTCGAGAAACTTGTATTTCCCATTCTCACTGTACCAAAGTCTCCTCCTTTGTACGTGGTGAAGAAATCACCGTGGGGAGTGGTGTGATAAGATGTTGTTGTGTCAATCACCCACTTGGGTTCATTGCTTCCAGCGTGAAGACATACCTCTTCATCGACTGAGCATATAGTGATATCTCCTGCAACAGTGACCAGTGTGTTGCCATCTTCATTCTGTGTCTGGTGGCTGCTTTGACCTTGCTCCCTTTGGAGTTTGCGGCAATTCTTTTTCAAATGTCCTGCAATACCACAATGATAACAAACATAGTTACCCTTTTGTCGATTTTTTGTCGTTGCTGGGTCGGCTGCGGTTTTGGGACCTTCCTCTACTTCTGCCTCTGCTTTTGCCTTTACCAGTTCAGTAAGATCGTCCGTGACCTTCGGTGACAAACGCATGTGTTTGATTCATGCCAGTTTCCTTTCTTCGGGCTTCTTCACTGAATATGGCATCATTGACTGTCGCCATAGAGAGTTTGGGGGCTGAGTTACCGAGGGAAACAACCAGTGTCTCCCAATTGGTAGGTAAGGAACTGAGCAGAAGTAGTTCCAGAGTTTCATCGCCAATATTTAACTCTACAAATGCAAACTGGTTCACCAGGTTCTGAAACTCACTGGTGTGTTCGGCTGCAGAAGCTCCGTTTTTCAGCTTCAAATTGACTAGTCGCATCATAAGAAGCGTTTTGTTTCGAGCTGTCTTGGCCTGATACATATCCTCGAGCTTCTTCCAGAGCTCGTAGGCGTTGGTCTCTTGAGCAACATGGTGGAAGACACTGTGGTCAATCCACTATCTGATTTGGCCAATCGTCTTTCTGTGCATCTTGGTTCAATCTCTTACCACGATTAACAATGGCTTTTCGCCTTCATTTTTTAACGGGTTTGCCAAATCCTTGCAATTTAGCAGATCCTCCATACAAGGTTTCCATATGGAGTAGTTCGATGTTGATAATTTAATTATGGCACCAGATCCTGAATCTTCCATCGAACCAAATCAAATTTAAGCTCTCCTTGACTTTTTTGATATGTTCGGAGTAGAATCACGCAAAATGGAGTGTACTGTTGTGTCCGGAATGGTCGAAAATCTTAAGATCGCCTCTGATTGCGCTCAAATCCGAGTTCGGATGAGTCCGGAACAGTCAAAACAAAGGTGAGGGGCAAAACCGTAATTTTGCAAAGTTGAGGGGCAAAACTGTAATTTTGCAAAGCTGAGGGTCAAAACTATAATTTTGCAAAGATGAGGGGAAAAACTGTAATTTGCCAAAGCTGAGTGACACGTGACGGACACGTGGCAGCTTCTTAGGATGAGACGTGGCCAGGTGACGTCATCAATGACGTGACGCGCGTGAAAGCGCGTGCTGCGCGTGGGATTCACGCGTGTTGCATGGTGGCGGCGCATGAAACGCATGGTGCGCGTGGGCCTCACGCGCTCTGGAGGTTGATGACGCATGAGGCGCGTGACACCTTGAACGTCGACGCGCGGACCTTCAGGCGGCGCGTCCGACAGAGTTTCCGGCTGTTCTGGACGGGGATGGATTCCTCCGGAGATGGGTCAGCCGAATATATAGGTGGTGTGATGATTTGCATGGAATTGTGGTTCGAAATAGAGTATAAAGGATCGACTCTGTTTTTCGAAGAACAACTCTGATACCACTTTGTTGTGCGGATAACCAATTCTACACCAAAAACATACACAATTGACACAAGATATTATAGTGGTTCCCCAAAAATACGGGTACATCCACTTTGAGAGTTGTTTCAATAATTTGAGTTTGAACAAGGTGTTTGGGAGGAGGATACTAAACCGATATCGACTCGACTCAACCGTACACACTCTCACTCACAGAAACTCACAAGGTTTCTTTATCTCTCGTGTATCACTCACTCACAGATATATATCTCTCTTGTATATATCATAGTGTATATATATATTACTCTCTGTTTTTTTCCTTTTCTACTACACATATACCACAACTCATATATGCCATATATATAAGCAGACAAATAAGCAAACATCAAATTTACAACATATTTGTGCTGGCAGATGAGTGAGTGATCAACTTGATCACGTATGTAGAAAGTGTGATGGAGAAATGTGCATGCATGCAGCTGGCATGCATGCTAATGTATGGAAACTGTCACTTCATAGGTTATATACGTAATAGATAAATAAAATTTATTATCCTAACGTGGAATTCCAGAGGATGGTTCTCCACAACACAGTCATGTGAAGTGTTTTGAGTTTATTTATCCAAATACCCCTTCATCATTTGTTTCTTGTTTTTTTCATTGTATTTACAATTTTCTACTTCCAAAACCCAATTCAATGTCAAGACATGTATATACGATTCACGTTTATTAAATTTGTTTCCATGTTTTAGTCCATTGGCATGTATATAAACACAGAAGTGTTCCAGAATACGAATTTGGAGTTAAAACCAGAGGGTAATTTTTCAAAAAATGAATTTGTTGCAGAAGCCATAATGGTTGTGGTTATGGAGGGGAGAGAAAGTAAGGCAAAACATAACAAAATAAAAAAAATAAAATGAAAAAAATAAATATCCTCTCCTGGTAATGACACTTAAAAGGATCCAAATGTCTATAAAAGCAATGCCTAGCAAGATCACATTACCCAATTTAAATAAAGTAGGTAGAGGGAAACATAAAATCACATTACTTACCTCTTTCTTTTTTTCTGCTCAACCTTATCATTCTGCTTGCCGATCTCATCATCACTTCCACCATCAGCACGAAGCGGAACAAGGCTTCCAAAACACACATAAACTTCCATGTTTCTTTGAAAACCTAAATGAGCACCACCATTCCTAATATGTTTTACGGTTTTCATTTCCAGATCATAATAAAGAAGCCTTCCACGATATTCCTCGGCCAATATTAGTTCCCCACCGCTCTTTGAATAAGCCAAAGGCCTAAGACTACCAGACCATGCATCTACAACTGAAAATATTCTAGTCCAAGATTCCTTAACTCCATACTCCTTCATCACCCATATATCAACAACACGGGTCTTAACATTATAGCAAACTACACAAAGGCATCCTCCTAGAACCTCCAGATCTATCTCGTCATCCTCGTCCAAATGATCAGGCAGTGGCACGAACCGATATTCCTCAACTCCAAGATCAAAAACAACAATCAAGCTACCCCTATATGGTTTCGCATTTCGACTCACATCCCAGTGGAATGCCCCATTATCAAGCACATATTTCATTCCCCAGACCCTGAGGGAATTAGGGAAATCTTGAATTCGTCGCCACGAATTTGACTTCAGGTTGTACACCACAACTTCAGCACCAAGTGAATCATAATCATTGCCAGAAAACTGTATTAACCCCACCACCTTGTAGTCATCATTAACAGGATCATATCCGAAACCATACCTACCAAAATATTCAGTACTGCCAAGTGGAAAGTCAATGGGTTGTGTTAGTCACTAATTAACCCTAGAGGGGGGGTGAATAGGGTGTTCAAAAATAATTCAAATTCTTTTCGAAATTGGAACACACTTTAAACAAAAATCAATTTCTCAAAAATCAAGTGGATGATTCAATTTAAACTTCTCTAACTATTAATTTCAAGACAAGATAACATACAAGATATTTAAGCAATTATAACATGCAAATAAATCAAGTAAAGAGAAAGAGATAGAGAGATTGACACCGTGATTTTTTCGAGGTTCGGTAACTCCTCGGCTCAAGAACCCCTTCTTGAGACTTTTCCCGATCCTTTCACTATGACCCTTCCTTCACAGGTGGAATGACAAACCTTTACAACACAAGCCTCTCGAGCTTGTCTCTCAATCAAGAGAACAACCCTCTCTTGAACAATCGGTGGAATTCACTTGTCCGAGATTAACAATTCGTATGTAATCAATAAAATCACTCAAGAACAAAAACGCTAAAAATCCAAAGGTTTTTATGGAAGATAAATCAATATAAGCTCAAGTGTTTTTGGTGATTTTACAATAACTCTAGAAATGTATTCTCAAAGGATATGATCAATAAATGATATTTGGAGAATAAGAAGAGATACTAGAGGTTTTGATTTTCAAAGAAACTTGGAGAAAATCAGATTTTCAAAGCTTGGTTTCAATGGCTTTTGTAGAGAAAATTTCTGCAGAATTTTTGATAGCTTTCTTTCTCTTTGTATTTCAATCTCTTCAACTTCAATATACACATCTCATTCTATATATAGCATTGCATTAGGGTTTTGAAGAATGATTATAGTATTTGAAAGACAAGAGCCGTTTGAACACCATTAAATACAATCCACAAAACATGGGAAATGTTTTCTGAAGAATCTGCAGGTTTTGAGGATCAACTAGTCGACTACTTTTTCTTTCAGTCAACTACATGGTTTCATCTAGTCGACTAGAATGTGTTCTAGTCGACTATTTCTTGTAGTCTAGTCGACTCAAACTACTTTCAGTCGACTCCTTTGATGTGGATGAAAAAACCAATGGCTACTGATTGTTTTAGTTGACTACTAGAAAATACACAGGGTGATTCTAGTCGACTATAACTTAAAAAAACATTTAATAAAAATATTTTTCTTTCCGTTTAAGTTCGGTAAAGCATTTTTCATTCCATTTGAGTTCGGTTCATTTTATACTTGAGCTTATACGATAAAATCGATGCATAAAATTACCTTGTTACAATGATCGCTACCCGACCTATCTACCCCAAGTCTTGAGTCTTCGACTTTCGCCTTTGCCGTTGAATTATTTGATTTTCCATTTGCGCTTCAATTTCTTTCACGGCTTTTCGCTTTAAATCAAGCTTTCTTTCCGAGTCGTTTTCTTTCCGAGTTTGTTTTCCGAATTGTTCACCTGTCTTTTGCTGAAAACATAATCTTGATAATTCATTAGTATCAAACACTCTTCAATGGTTTGTTATCATCAATTTTGGAATTGTTTGCCAAAAGTAAATTTCAAAGCCAACAGGTTGGAGTGGTAACTTATGTTGTTTTCGTGTCGAAGGATTCCATAAGGCAATGTCTTTATTTGAGTAAGACAAACAGAGCAAGCCATCACAAGAGCCAACCACTTCAATATCTTTAACTTCTTCATTCTTCAATGGGTTGCCGAGCTTTACAACATCATCAGCTAGAGAGTCCACGACTATGGAGTCGATCCCAAAATATATGAAAGTGATACTGGAATTGGTGTTGGTGTTGACAGATCGATTAAGATGCAATTTGATGAATTCTGGACTGTCAATCAGAGCACACCAAGCTTTTGATATTCATCTGAACCGTAGAAGGGGTTCCACTCGTAATCTAGATAGTATGTCCTCAATTATTTCCACAGGAAGTTCCGACATTTTTGGTTTCTCTGCAAGGTAAATCATTTACAATTTTTTTATAATGCATCCCTAAAAAACAATATTAGGATGCAAAGGTCGAGTTAGAACTTGCATATTCATTAAAAGTGCAAGTGTATGTGCAAAAAGGTAAATAAAAGAAATAAGAATTAGAGAATATATGGCATGTTAAAAACATGTACAAAAAACCCAAAAAAAATATAGCCATTATAAGAAAAGTATCCTGATAAGAAAGACGAGCAGGAAAAAAGCTATAATCCAATTGGAAGTGATAAGATTAGGCAAAGTTAGAATTTGGTGAATTATTATATGATAACAATCTCGAATGTTATTGTCATGTCAATAATTTTCTTGTTAAGAGATCCACAAGCTTCATGTTTCTCCCGAATAAGGACATATAAAGATGAAAAAGGCCACCTATTTGAACATATAAAGGCTCAAAGGCAGTTTTTGATGGATACAATCCAACTCAAAAAATCCAGTTCCAGCATAAAAGTTTCACAGGAAAAATAATAACTTAAGGACCAAAGCTGAGATCAATTGTTGTAAGGATTATGGTGATTGAAAAGAAATAAAAATGACTGAAGCTAACATTAGAATCAAAATACTACACTGTAATTACTGTTAGCAGAAGTCCAGTCCATTCATTCCAGCTGGTTATTAGGCTATTCCAGCTGGATTGTTATCTAACTGTTTTTGGTATTTACTGTGTCTAAGATTGAAATTTATTGGGATATTATTATGATACAAATCTCTCTGATTTTATACTTTTCTTAGAATAATAATCCCTAATTTTCAGGGATTCTAAGCTTTGGAATATGCCTTTAAATCCCTTTGTATTTCCTCAGTTTGTATTATAAGAAAAACATACAAATCTGTGTTTTCAGCATGTTCTCCCTCTCTCTTCTATATATGTTTTCATGGTATCAACCACCAACGTTTCCTTGGGGAGTGGCCATGACAGGCACCAAAGGGAATGACAATTCAGAGACTTTAGGCTCCTTGCAATTTGCCACCGTTCATGTCCCCTTCTCAGATAATTACTCTGCTATCCAAATAACCTCTTATAAACTCAACGGAAAAAATTATTTGCATTGGTCGCGATTTGTTGAGATGGTGATCCGAGGAAGAGGCAGGTATGGCTACCTTGATGGCTCGACTAAGAAACCAATAGAGTCAGATCCAACATTCCAGGTTTGGGATGCTCAGAATTCAATGGTAATGGCCTGGTTAATTAACTCCATGGGTGAGAAAATTATTGAAAGTTTTATGTGTTACAGAACAGCCAAACACATGTGGGAGACAGCCAAACGACAATACTCTTATTTGGAAAACTCGTCTCAGTTATTTGAACTGCGAAACAAGGCTCGAACTCTAACTCAATCCAAGATGGATGTTACTCAATATTTCAACACTCTTACAAAGTTGTGGCATGAAATGGATCTATTCAATAATGGTTAAGGGTTGTGTTATGAGTGTACAAAGAAACATCAAAAGATGGTGGACAAGGAAAGGATCTATGATTTTCTTTCAGGCCTTAACAAGGAACTGGATGAGGTACGTGGACGTCTACTTGGCTTTAAGCCATTACTAAACATTGAGGAAATTTTTTCTGAAGTTCGGAAAGAAGAAAGTCGCAAACGTGTGATGCTAGGTGCTGTAAAACCTGACAACACAACGGAGAATTATGCCTTCTCAGCCCATGGACCAGACAGTTTCCGTGGAGAGTCCCGGAATAAAAAAAAGGAACGACAATCTCTGGTGTGATCACTGTCAGAGATCAAATCACAGCCGTGGTAAGTGCTAGAAATTGCATGGAAAACCTGAGAATTGGAAGGATATTCACAATAATAAAAGGGACTCCAGAGTTTTTCAAGCGACAACAAATACAGTACCAAAGACCGAAGACAACAATTTCAATCTTCCATTGAGCAAGGAACAAATGGAGCAACTTTACAAGCTTCTAAAATCCCAACCACCACTTAGCCAGAACCAGTCCACTGCTGCTCATAGACAGCAGTCACAATAAACCACGGGTACTTCACTTTTGGCCCAAAAAGGTACCTTCTTGACTGCATTGAGTAACACATCTGAAAAAATTGAACCCTGGGTGATAGACTCTAGGGCGACTAATCATATGACAGGTTGTGCAAGTCTTTTTTGTACTCATAAACCTAGTCTAGGAAATTTGAAAGTTAAAATAACTAATGGTTCCCTTGCAACGGTTGTTGGTACCGATACCATTGATATTAGTCCTCAAATATCCCTTAAAGATGATCTTCATGTTCCAAAATTATCGTGCAATTTACTATCTGTTAGTAAACTTACCAAAAATCTAAACTGTACTGCCCAGTTCTCACGTTCTATTTGTGAATTTCAGGATATGACTTCGGGCATGAGGATTGACAGTGCTAAGGAACATAGAGGACTCTATTACTTTGCGGAGGACATCTCCAACAATAAACAAGTTTTGATTGCTGGCTGTGAATTTGTCTCTTTGTCTAGAGAACAACAGATAATGCTATGGCACTCTAGGTTAGACCATCCTAGCTTTCAATACCTAAAACAATTGTTTCCTTCTCTTTTTCAGAATAAAGATGTTTTTCAGTGTGATGTTTGCTAGATTGCTAAACACCAGAGATCTTTTTATCCATCTCAGCCATATAAATCATCCAAACCGTTTTCATTAATCCATAGTGACATATGGGGTCCATCTCGGGTTCATAATGTTACGGGAAAAAAATGGTTCATTACATTCATTGATGATCACACACGAATTACTTGGATTTATCTTTTAAAAGAAAAAGGCCCGAGAAGACTTTCAAAAATTTCCACTTGATGGTAAACAATCAGTACAATGCAAAAATACAAATTTTACGTATTGATAATGGTAGAGAATATTTTAATTCCATTCTGGGGGATATCTTTTGGAAAATGGTATTATGCACTAGAGTTCATGTGTTGACACACCTCAACAAAATGGGGTGGCCAAAAGAAAAAACAGACATCTCTTAAAACTAGCTCGCTCTATTATGTTTACTAATAATGTGCCTAAATATTTTTGGGGTGATTCAATTCTTACAGCTTGCTACCTCATAAACCGTCTTCCCACCCGGGTTCTCAACTACCAAACACCCTTAAATTATTTCCTTCACTTCTACCCACAAACACGATCGGTTAGTTGTTTACCACTTAAAGTGTTCGGCTGTAAGTCTTTTGTTCATGTTCATGATCAAAACCAAAGCAAACTAGATCCCCGTGCCCTACCTTGTATTTTTCTTTGATACTCAGCCACTCAGAAAGGGTATAGATGTTATTCCCCAGAAAAAAAAAATTATTTTGTCACTATGGATGTCACTTTCTTTGAACACCAACCGTTTTACCCCAAAAATTCACTTCAAGGGGAGTTGGAAAATGAAGCTCTTTTTTGGGAACTATCTAATCCTACCTTGCCTCTCTTAGACGAGCCCGTACATGTGCCCATACCTGCCACAAATGAACCTATCCAACTCACTGGAAATGACCAGCCGAACCATCAAACCAAAGTTAATTAACCACAAAAAAACCTAAAGTCTACCACAAACATTGACATTTCTAGGGAAGGGAAAGATTCAAAACAACAACCTGAGTTAATTGTTTATTCTCGGAAAAGGACTTCACAAAGAATAGAGAACGTTATGGATCCTCAGCCTTGACATGAATCAGAACCGAATTCATCACTTGAGGTTAGTGATCTTGACTGCCCCATTGCACTAAGAAAAGGAGTTCGCTCTTGCACTCAACATCCCATTTCCAATTATGTTTCCTACAACCATTTTTCACCTCCTCTCCAAGCTTTTGTTACTAATCTTTCAGGGGAGAAGATTCCTAAAAATGTTCAAGAGACTCTAAGTGTTCCTGAATGGCGAAAGGCAGTAACAGAAGATATACGAGCTCTTAAAAATAATCAAAATTGGGAACTGGTAAAAAAACCTGAAGGAAAAACGTCAGTCGGGTGTAAATGGGTGTTTACAGTGAAATGTCGATCTGATGGGACAATTGAGAGATACAAGGCAAGGTTGGTTGCAAAGGCTTCACTCAGCAATATGGCATTGATTACAACGAAACTTTTGCTCCAGTTGCCAAACTCAACACAATTAGAGTGCTTTTATCTCTTGCAGCAAACTTGGATTGGGATCTTCAACAACTAAATGTTAAGAATGCCTTTCTCAACGGGGACTTAGAAGAGGAAGTCTATATGGAGCTTCCACATGGATTTGATGAGGACAGATATAATGGGACAATTTGCATATTAAAAAAGGCTCTTTATGGCTTGAAACAACCCCCGAGGGCCTGGTTTGGTAGATTCACAAAGGCAGTCCTACAACAAGGGTATAGGCAAGCTCAGACCGATCATACCCTCTTTTATCGACATAAGAATGGTAAGAATACAATTCTTATTGTCTATGTGGATGACATAATCTTGACAGGAAATGATACAATGGAAATAGAGATACTGAAAACAAAACTAAAGAGACTAGGTATTAGATTAAATGTGAAAGGGTAAGAGTTATTTTAAATATGAATAATTACTAATATAAGGGGAATGATAGTAAATAAATAATCGGGTATGAGCGGGGCGGGGCGACCCTCCTTCATAACCGCCCCCGCCAATACCCGTTCCCATTTATTTTAATGGGTTCCATAAAACTGTTTAAATTGGGGCTGGGCGGGACGGGAATTTTTGTCATTCCCTACACATGATGTATACACAGCCAAACCTAATTCACATCAAACAGTAGCTAGAAGGTGCCAAAAAAACATTACGAATCATTCAACTTGTGATCTTCAATTAATCAACATGCACGTGTATATATATATATATATATATATATATAAGCAACCACAATGAAAACTGTGCAACTGGAGTTGAGAGACTCAGAGAATTAAAACAAAATATAAAGAGACTGGGAAGAAATTTACCAGATGGGTGGAGAGCTCAACAAGCAAGCTACGTTTGCTAGGCGTTCTTATATATGTATGTATATATATATATATAGGTTGGGTTTGGGTTATTTATGTAAAATTCAAGGCGACGATTCTGTGATCTTAAACATCCAATTAATAAATTACCAAATAAGGAAGAAAAAGTTTCCATTTTTTTAAAAAAAAAAAAATTATTTATCAAAAGGGTCCTTTTTTTTTGGAGACGTGATTAATATAGTCATCTCTGAATACCTTTTAAGAGAATATCAAGTACACATCTAGTAGATTTAAAATTTTATTTTTCCTGACTTATTTAATAAGTTACTATGAATAAATAAATAAACTAACCTATGCCTAAATAAGTCAATATTGTCATGTGAGACTCAAAAGTTTTGATCTTTTAATAATGTCCGTGGTTTTTATATATAAAATGAGGTGTAATAAATTTTTTAAAATATATAGCAAATATTTTTTATATTTAATTAAATTTTAAATGTCTGAAAACAAAAAATATTTTATCGTGAGCCAACAAATTAAAAAACGAGAGATTTGTTTTTAGTTCAAAATTTAAATGGGGCAAGAATGTAAAATAATATTTTTAAGAAGGAGCAATTTTAAAATATTGATAAAATCTTTTAAGTATAATGTAAGTATACTTGGCATGCTCCCCCCTATAAACTAAACTACTATTTCATCATGTGAATTATGGTCGAGTATCCAATAACAATAGAGCCTATATGACATACACAAAGTGTATAAGCATACTATAACTAGATTATCTAATGTAATACTGAAGTATAATATGTAGATATTATTAAATAATGTCTTTGACAATAATATCTTTCTCTAATCCTGTGTGTATTTTGTCTCTCTTCTCTCCTAAATTTCTTTTAAATCCTATATTTTTTCTTCAAAAAAAATATCATTGTTTCCTCTGTAAATTTTCTCTCTTTTTGGTTGTTTATATTTTTCTCACTCATTGTTTGAAAAATTACTCTTTAGGAACCAACTTTTCATTTTCATTTTTATTTTTTGTTTTTTTGTTCTACACTCAGATAGTCAGATTGAACCATGCTTGATTCAGTAGGGTTTGGGGTTATTTTGATAATTATAAATGAGGAAGAATTTTGTTATCCTATTATTTCTTATAATATATAAATGTCATTTTTTTTCCCGGACAGCTTAGTCTTTCATGAACTTGACTCTGGGAGTAGCATTCCGATAATTGTTTGGTGTCGAATTGTGAAAAATCAATAACACTAATTTAATAGATTTTGCTCCAAAAATTTAATAGCAATCCAATTTTCTCTAGATATTACACAAAGACTAGCAAGTCTGCCTAGATCAGTGGGGAGGATTTCGTATACCCTAAAAAGACCAATTAATTGCAATGCTTTGCAAATTGGGGTATGGAATAAAACAATCAATTTTGTGCGTATTAGTATGGCCAGGGCCCACTCTGAAAAATTTCGAAATTTTTTTAAATAGAGATTATAAGCAAGAGCAAATGTGAGACCCTTTATACACAAGATTTTACATGCTAAAAAATTATAAGTGTAAAAGAAAGTATTAAAAAAACACATTGAATATATTAATATTAAAAAAATTAAAAACAACTTCCATCTTGGTGATGTTATGAAAAATTGTTGTGTTTAGATGAGTGCGATAGTCGCTAAATCATTAAGTGTAATCGCGTGAAAAATTATTATCATTTTACAAGTACGGCAATCACGAGAGCCATAAGTGTAATCGTCATACGTTGTGCGAGTGTGATAAAAATTCTCTAGCTCTAATCAAAATAATGGTTTATTTTATAGTGATAGTAAGTGAAATATAAAATTTTAGGCCCTAAATTGTGAAATTGGATTTGGATTTAGTAAGAATTGGTCTATTAAATAATAAAAAAAACTTACCTATAGTAAAATAATTTTATATAAAAAAATGAGGCCCTAAATTGTGTAATTATATGAGACATTGTTTTGAATTGGGCTGACAACCTAATTAAAACTTTTTAAAGGTTACAAAAGTATAAAAAAATTTAAAAATACAATATATAAAAAAAAACGGGTCTCCCGTGCACCTAAGCGACCGCCTTGGTCGCCTGGCCTCAAGGCCGGGCCTGGGTATGGCAAATAAGTACTGAACAATGTTAGATCCATAAATATATATATGTTGTGCTCCCTTGAATAGTTGTATTACAGTATCACTTCAAGCATGCTTTGTGCATCCTGCATGAAAACATTTGGAAAGTTGATGATAATCAGAGCCTCTGGAACCAACTACTTTCTGAAATTAGTGCATCAGACCGAGGGATCGCAGCCATGAAACCATAATGAGAAGAGCAGCACACTGAATATTCTGTTATGATTTACCTACCATCAGCTCTATTCTTCAGAATTAGATCTTATTCGAAAAAAACAAAGTCGGTTTTTTTACATCATCTTTGGAATTAATTGCAATTGTTTTGTGTAGGTAACAGGGTGAAGAAGTATGAACTAGGATTTTGCAAAAGTTGTAAAGAAGTAACAGTGTGAGGTTTGAATTAGGCAAGTTTGACAATCAATTGTTGACAATTTATATCTGCCTCTTAACATCATCAACCATCACTCATGTGTGACATTCCTCACGGTCACAGGTGAATATACACACAAGACCAAAGTAAGAACAGCTATATATAATTGAAACTAGGGCTGGCAAAACTGACCCGTAACCCGCCCACAAAAATTGGGTATTGGGTGAGTAAATTCAGAAGTGGGTCGTTCACGGGTTGAGTTAAAAGAGATACTTCAAAATCGCGGTTCCTTCACGAGTTGGGTTACGGTACCCATGTTAACCCGTTCGTTTCACGCTGTTTGGCCCTCTTCTTCCGTTCTCTCTCTCTTCCTCTCTCCTTCATGTTTCTATTTGTCCCTCTCTTCTTCACGTCTCTAAATGTTCCTCATCACCACCTTCAACGAGCTCCAACGCCAGGCCGTGTCTTGTGAGGCCTTTCCCACTACCGTTGAAGGTCACTTCCTTATATTTATATATTTAGATATATATATATATAGATCTGGATATATGTATACAGATATATAGATATATATATATATATATATATAGGGTTGATTGCCGCTTGGAGAAGAGAAGGCCTGATATATATATATAAAGATATGTAGATATATAGATCTATAATCAAATAGAGATAGAGGTATGTGGAGAGAGTTTTTAAAACTGAGGACACTAACCACCCACTTGTACTTTTTGTGATGAGAATTAAAGTGTTAAAAAACCAAAAGAAGAAGCCCACTTGGTTATAGTCTTATAGAAGGGTGAGTGCGTGTATTTTTTTTTTTATGTATTAATACAAAAAGAAAGAAGATTTGGAGAGGAAAAAAAAAATGTGGGTCGGGTCAACCCATGGGTTGACCCGGCCCGTTTACAACCCGCCCGCTTACGACTCAACCCAAACTCGCCCTAACCCGCCCAATTGCCACCCCTAATTGAAACAAAATAAAATAGTATCTCAACGAAACCGTATATATTACTTTGAAAATGTGCAAAAATCAAATTTACCCACCAGGGGAAGAAAGGATATAAAGATATTTCAATGTTATTTAGATAGTTCATAGAGCAAATCAGTGATGGTAGTAGGTAACGGATAAGCAACATAAGAAGAAACGAGAGAAATAATAATACCGTTTAATCCAGCAGCGATACATCTTAAGTCATTTCATCACTGCCCTTTCTTGTTCATGCACCTAAATTCCTACCAAACATTTGAAATCATAAACTGAAATAACTGCTTATATCATAAGCGACGCCATCAAGGATAAAGAATACAGCAATAATCCGGCGAAGCATTACCAGCTGCAAATAGGCAAGGTAAAAACAGGAATACTTAAATCAGCACAAAAAGGAAGAATATTATGATGGACTAAGCTAGTAATAAAGGTTTCGAACGAACTCCACTGTCAAACTGCAATGTGAAAGCACACATCAATAACTGTTGCATCTTACACCCTGACAGATAATCACACTACTCTTACATTGTACTTGTTTAAGTTACTTAACCCAATAATGAGAATTAAGGTCTAATGTAGAGGGAAAAATTAGGACCACGTAATACCTCATAACAAACAAACACAAATATATATATATAGAGAGAGTAATGATTTCTTGTTCATCGGTGAGTAAAACAATTCGTGCACACCTATCACAATAACCGTTGGATATGAATTTTAAACTTTAAATGGTAATTCCTTAATTGCGTCAATCACATCCAACGGCCAGGGACGGTACAAAAAATATATATATATAAAAGCAAAAAAAGAAAACAATAATTTCATAGGGGAAAAAGTTAACATTTTACCTATATATTGTTGTTTTTTTAAAAAATAATAATAGAAAGTGCACCCTATACCCAAAGGGTAGCTTGGTCCTGCCAACGATCATTGTGATAGACGTGTATAAATTTCTTACTTGCCAGGGAGCAAGAGATCATTTTCGTATATATAGATATATACATATATCGAGAGAGAGATATGTCATAACATAGAGGATGATAGAACTAAAAGAGGATAATCCATGTACAATCAAAGATTTGATACTGCCAACACTTGCAATATGCAAATAATCTCAATGTTGTGGAAATGTTTCTTGTGTACCCAGATAAGAACAATTAATTACAATGCTTATCAAACTGGTCTAAGGAAACGATTCAATATTAAGAGAATCAGAGTAGACAATACAATTGTATCAGAGACAAACACTAGAGAAGTTGGTTTTTAAGGGCATACCTCGGGGGGAGATCAGTGTGCGTTTTCCACTATATCTTCCATATACAGAGGTTGGAGTTATAAAATTATTTTTAGTCATTTCATATCACAATTAACGGACAATTGACTGGATGACTAACAAGATTCTTACAAGCAGCTGATCTTTTCTTTTAGTACATGGCGCTCCAAGGAAAACCATTTGATGGAATGACTTTATTTGTAGATTTAATAGTTCAACAGGTTATTTATTTCATTAGGGAGGATGTGGAAAAAAAATTCAACAGTTGAGGTGAGGCTAACTTGAGATAGTCTTCCTGTTATAGGGTTACACTTTCCAAAACCAGATGATTTAAAGTTGTTATTGCGTAAAGAAAATGCAATCCGAATTTCTTTCCAGGAAAAAAAAAACAAAAAAAATCTGTCAAAAGCAATTCGAATTTTCAGTCTCTCTTCACTACTTCTCTTCCACTACCGTGCTTCATAGGTTCTATCCGTGATAGATAAATAAATGCTATCCTAACGTGGAATTTGAACTCCTGATTATTGACTAAAAAGGATTCGATAGGATGGTTCTCCAAAACACATAGTTATGTGAAGTGTTTTGAGTTCAGTGGACAAATAATATTCATATATCTCTGAATCTCACATCTTACTAGTTCTTTGTTTTTGTTGTTGTTGTTGTGCAAATTGAGCAAATTGTGCAGCAAGAAGTTACACATGCAAATTTTACTAGCTATTTAAAATTATTATTTCATCAATAATATTTGAACCAAAAAACCCCTTTCTCATTTATTTCTTAATGTTTTCATTGTAATTACACTTTTCTTCTTCAAAAACCAAATTCAACATCATGACATGCATATAAAATTTACAGTGATTAATTTGAGTTCATTGGCATATATACAAATACAACTGTTCCAGAATATGAGTTTGGAGTAAAAATTCAGAGGGCAATTTTTCCAAAGACGAATTGGTCGGCCATGGTGGTGTTGGTTATGGAGGGGAGAGAAAGTTAGCCAAAAATTAAAGATATTAAAAAAATATTTATATATATAGATTCTCCTCTCTTGGTAATGACACTTAAAAAGGATCAAAATGTCAGCAATGCCAAACAAGATCACATTACGCAATGTAAATAAATTAGGTAGAAGCAAAAAGGCATATTACTTACCCCTTCTTTCTCTTTTTCTGCTTATTCGTATCCTTCTGCTTGCAGATCTCATCATCACTTCCACCATCAGCACGAAGCGGAACAAGGCTTCCAAGACACACATGAGCTTCCATGTCTCTTCGCAAACCTAAACGAGAACTAGCATTCCTAATATGTTTTACGGTTTTCATTTTCAGATCATAATGAAGAAGCCTTCCGCTATCCTCAACCAATATTACTTCCCCGCCTCTCTTTGAATAAGCCAATGGCCTAACAATCTCAAACCACGGTTCTGCAGCTGAAATTATTCTAGTCCAGGATTCCTTAATTCCATATTCCTTCATCACCCATATATCAACAACACAGGTCTCATCATTGTAGCAAACTACACAAAGGCATCCTCCTACAACCTCCAGATATATCTCGTCATTCTTGTCAAAATGATCAGGCTGTGGCACGACCCGATATTCCTCAACTCCAAGATCAAAAGCAATAATCAAGCTCCCCCTATATGGCTCCGTAATTCCATTCACAGCCCAGTGTAAAGCCCCACTAGCGAACACAGCATTTGTTCCCCAGGCCCTGAGGGAAGTAGGGAAATCTTGAATTCTTCGCCACGAATTTGACTTCATACTGTACACCACAACTTCAGAACCAAGTGAAACATAACCTTTCCCATAAAACTCTATTAACCTCATCACCTTGTAGTCATCACTGAGAGGATCATATCCGAAACCATACGTAACAAAAAATTCAACGCTGCCAATTTGAAGTGGAAACTCTATAGGTCGAACTGGTAACTTGTGGTGTTTTCGTGTCGAAGGATTCCATAGGGCAAGGACTGGTAACTTGTCTTCTCGTGTTGAAGGATTTAATCGGGCAACGTCTTTCTTCGAATAAGACAAACAGAGCAAGCCATCATAAGAGCCAACCAATTCAATAAGTTTAACTTCTTCATTCTTCAATGGGTTGTCGAGCTTTACAGCATCATCAGCTAGAGAGTCCAAGGCTATGGAGTAAGGCTCATTAAACCAGAAAATGATGCTGGGACTAGTGTTGGTGTTGATAGATCGATTAAGATGCAATTTGATGAATTTTGGGCTGTCGATCAGAGCACACCATGATTTTGATATGCATCTGAACCGTAGAAGGGGTTCCACTGGTAATCTTGATAGTATGTCCACAATTATATCCACAGGAAGTTCCGACATTTTTGGTTTCTCTGCAAGGTAAATCATTTACAAATTTTTCATAAAGCTCTCCCAGAAAACAATATTAGGATGCAAAGGTTGAGTCGGGACTTGCATATTCACTAAAAGTGCAAAAAAGTAAATAAAATAAATAAGAATTAGAGAATGTATGGCCTGGTAAAACATGTACAAAAACCCCAAAAAACAGCCATTAGCACAAGTGTGCAGCAGGCTGCGCTATAAACAGCCACAAAATCAACAATATATAGGACACGGACAAAAGTATAAGACAGGTATCCTGGTAAGAAAGATGAACAGGAAACAAACTATAATGCAACTGGAAGTGCTAAGATTTGGCAGAGTTAGAATTTGGTGAACGATTATATTATAATAATCTCAAAATTTACAGACCCACAAGCTTCCTGCATCTCCCGAATAAGAACATATAGCAATGAAAAACGCGACATATTTGAACGTATAAAGGCCCAAAGGCAGTTTTTGTTGGATACAATTCCACCATAAAAGTTTCATACGAAATATTATAACCTAAGGGCCAAAGCTGAGATTAATTGTTGCAAGGAATATGGTCGTTGAAAAGAAATAAAAATGAGTGACACTATCATTAGAATCAGATTACTACACTGCGGTTGCCTTCATTGCTTTATTTTTATAATTTTATCTTTTATCATATTCTTTTAAATTTGATAGCTAGACAAACCAAAACACCCAAATATCCCTAAACACCCAACTATCCAATCTGCCACATTAGCATATTTTTATCATTTTCTTATTGCACAATTCAATAATTAGGGATTTTCTGTTGTCTAAAGCAAATTTGATTTGAACTCGTGAAATTTTTTCTCTTACCTTGATAAAAATGACATCTCTGTATACTTGACAAACTTAATTCCTAAAAGAAGAAGAAAAAAAAGTGTCAAATTCAGTATCTCCAACATATGAACCCCTATTTCTACTCCAGCAAAAAAAAAAAAAAAAAAAAACAATTGTTCGAATTGCGGTTTGGGAGCACCGAATCGATACTTTGGAATTAGAATCATAAGCTTTTAGTCCAAAATTTTAACTAAATTTCATCCGATCCTAAATCTAAGCCGCTGCCCTAAACCCTAAATTTCCAATTTGGATGATAAAGACAAACACCCTCTTCCATATATACACAACCAAACCTAATTCACATCAAATAGTAAATTGAAGGTGCCAAAAAACCATTACATTACATTATTCAACAAGTGAACTTCAATTACTCAACATGCACACCTATATATATATATATAAGCAACCAAAATGAAGACTATGTAATTGATCTAAGTTCTAACTAAACAATTGGAGTTGAGAGACCCAGTAAATTCAAACAAAGTATAAAGATATTGGCAAGAAATGTACCCTGAGTTGGGAGGAGAGCTCACCAAGCAAAGCTATGTTTGCTCGTCTAGTTCGTCGCGTCTTCATATATTGGGTATATATATAATTAAAGTTTCGTCCTCTCCGGAATTTTCTAAATTACACCCGCACTCCTCTCTTTTGGATATCTACCGTTTTACCCCTCCAAATTGAGCCGCATTATTATAACGCCAACGGAGATGTGGAATTACTTATATACCCGTGCGTATATTTGTATGGACAACCATATTTTCATAAATAACGGAAGTTATAGTAGTCATTTCAGTCCTAAGTCCAAAGCTGGCAAAATGAGGAACGACATGAATTAAAAGGGTTGAAGTTGTATAAGAGTTGACCTGAATATGATACGAGAATAATAGCGTCGGATTAGGTCAAACTCGAGTAACCCTAACAATCCGTTTGACACGATTATATTTATATATATATATATATATTATTCTCTAATTGGTCATGAGTTTAAATATATCAGTAAGTTATTATTGAATTGTGTCAAATTCTATTTAATTGTGTTGATAAATAGGTTAAATAGTTCATTTCGTGTTAAATTATGGTCTAATGGTATTTTCATTCCTCTCCAAAATTGAGAAAGGTTTGGGTTCGAATCTTATATGGCTCATATGGGGGTGTATGAGTATGTGAGTTCATTAACATTCAAAAAAAAAATTATATATATATTTAATATATTATAATAAATAAGTTAAACGGGTTATATGGATCGACACGGGTAACCTATTTAATAAATGAGTTGGGTTAAGGTTAAGCATATTTGACACGTATATTAACAAGGTTTTTTTTAATACGATTTATTTCAACCTGACGCGAACACGATTCACAGACACGAATTGTCAGCCCTACCTACGAAACACGTAAGCATTGACAATTCCAGAATTCTTTAGAAGCCTGAAGGGGTATTTGTTGCTACTTACAAAATAGAGGAGGTAAAACTGTAAATACTCAAAGGAGAGTAGATGTGTGTGTAATTTAGCATATCTTAAGGGATGAAAGTGTAATTATCTCATATATATATATATATATCTATATATTTATTTGGGTGGGGGTTAGTTATGTAAAATTCCAAGCGCCCACTAGATTATTACTTTCTAAGGCGACGATTGGGTTGACAACGATCATAAACATAACATTAATGAATTACCAAATACATATATTTAGAAGTGTAGAACTGTAGATACGAACGGATCTACACTTTTTTTGGTAAAAATTTTCGTTTTTTTTAGATGGTACGTGATTAATATAGTCATCTCTAAACACGTTTTTTCTTTTCTTGCTAATATAATTAATTTATTTTAGTAAGTCTAGGTTGCATTCAAGTATTTGTAGGTCTTGTTTAGATTGAATTTTCAAACCCTGTTTTTGACTTATTGAATAGAAAAACTGTTTTGAACCGTGTTTGATAAAAAATTTAGAAGAGTTTTTAGGCATTAGAAGAAAATTTTAAAGACTTCTCAAAAGAGCTCCAGAAGTAGAAGCAAAACATATGTCAAACATGACCGTAGTAGGGTGAGTTATGTGTTGTGTGGGATTTAATTCTTTTTTTATTATTAGTTTTTTAACAATATTAGTGTTGTTAAAATATAAATGAGGTGTAATAGAGAGTATAAAATATATAATAAATATTCTAATATTTAATCAAAATACAAATGTTTGAAAGAGAAAAATATATGATATTTTTCAGAAGGGGTATTTTTAAAATTTTATAAAATCTTTAGATATTAATGTAAATAAAAAAATTCAATATCTGTGCATGTGTATGTGTGTACTTGGCAATCTATATGTTATATATAAACATGCCTTTTTTCAAAAAAAAAAAAAAAATCACCCTTTTTTTCAATTCAAATTATTAGAATATGAACTAAACTATTTCATCACCTGAATTATGATCTAGTATCCAACCATAATCCAGCCTATATGATATAATATATATAATAATATACTAGAGCTAGATTTAATAGATTTTGATCCAAAAGTTTAATAGCATTGCAATTTTTCGATCATGTTAATATTTATATTAATTGCCAATAAATTACTAAATAAATCCAATACGAGCATTTGTCGTCATCGGCTTAACTTCAAATCACGTTTCAATGTCGAAATTTTGAATGACCTTATGATCACTCTATAAAGTTTTTTTTTCTTTTATCTCGCATGTTCGATGTGAATCATGGAATGTTATAAGAGGCCCAACACCATCTACAAAAATACGAAGGAGACAAAAAAAAAATTCAAAAACTTCATCCCAATCAAGAAATGAAAGTTAGACAAGGCATTGAGCCTATGTACTTGGGAGTGGTAATTTTGCTGTTCAAATACTTGTCATCATACCCATACCCTAATGATGTAGTGGATTATATATTAAGTAACACCAAGACATGCAAATTTATTGCAATGCTTTGCAAATTGGTGTATGGAATAAAACAATTCAATTTTGGGAGAAGCAAAGTAGACAATATAGTTGTAATTAGGAGAGCACACGTGTAGGCCCATTTTCGTATTGAGCCCATCATAAAAGTGCAAAACCACATTAGGCAACAAACCCAACTTCGGCGAGCTTGAGCCCAACTCAAAATAAAGGTCCATAAAATGGTTGAAACCCATATGTATCAAGTCTAGGCCCGAACCATGAGATTAGGTCCATCAATTGAATAAATGCAAATCAAAAACATATCAAGAAGTTACAAAATTAATGGAGAAACAATCCCTAAAATCAAGCACGTAGTTAATAGTAAGAGAGAATCGTGCAGCAACTAATGTTGGACTGTTACAAGTATTCAAAATTCTCCAATTGTATAAATAGGGTTGGAATTCTTAATGAAAGGCATCCAATTTTTTCCAAGTCTTTATCTATATTGACTAAACACTATTTATCTTCAGTAATTTTAATTTCTCTTAAAGATTTCATTCTTGTTCTCCTATCAATTGTCATCCTGTTTGCAATCAATGATATTTTTTTTCTTAAAAGTTGAATTCGTTCGATCATTTCGAACGGGCTCACACTTTTGGCGCCGTTTGTGGGAACCGAAATTCCTAAAGTTTAAAAGTGGTGACTACTAGATCCATGGGGGTTGGAGATGGAGAAACCTCAACACTACCGTAGGGAGTCACAGACGTAATACTCCAACGCCTAGAAGCTTTTGAGAAAGAAAACCAGGAGTTGAGGGCTAGGCTAAATCAAGCAGAACAACGAACTCAGCCACAGGGGAGTCAGCGAGACGACTCAGAGGATTAAGAGAAGAATAATCGGAACCAGGAGAGTTCGGTGGAGAAATCTCAGACCCGTTAGAGGACTGAAGGAACCGATCAAAATATACAAGCTCCAGTTCAAACAGTGCCCCCCTTTATATGATGACCAGACTTCAGAAAATCGTGGACGAACAGATTAAAGATCTCAGAACGCAGACACCGGCAGATATAGCGGTAGAGATGATGACGAAAATGATCGAATAATTGTTCAGCGAGGAAACCAAGCGGCATCAGAGGCCAGACAAGTTCCGCATGCCAACTTTCACCGAGTTTGATGGAACTCAGGATCCCATCAAACATCTCTCCCATGTGGAGCAAATGATGACGTTGGATATGGCCGATGACTCATTGATGTGCAAAGCCTTTTCCACTAGCCTGACGAGTTCTGCATTGTTGTGGTTTCGCCAATTGCTCGGTGGGTTGATTGATTGCTTTCAGAAACTCATGGAACGCTTTCTGGCCCAGTACTTTGGGAACCGGAAGCAGAAGAGGACGATATCCAATATGTTCACAATGAGGCAGGCCAAAGGGGAAAGCTTAAAAAGTTTTTTGTCACGGTTCAACTTGGAGATGGGAATGATCCCGAGATGCAAATAACCAGCAGTTATGGAGGCTTTCAAAGTGGTCGTTGAGCAAGGGACCAACTTTCATAGATCCATAGTGAAATCTACACCCACAAACATGGGACAACTCAATTCAAAAGCTCAAGGATATCTCAGGCTGGAGGAGGACGAGTTGGTCAGGAGCCATCGTTCAGCCTTGGTGAATGTAGAAGGGAAATCAAAATATCAGGTAACTCATAGCAATAAAAAGTCTGATGGCGCAAGTAGCTCACGAGCACCATCAAACCGATCGCAGGAGAAAAGACCCAGGGTTGAAGAAGCGGAAACTCCACTTAGATCATCGCTCGCTAAGTTGTTCTAGGAAAACAAGTCAAAGGGTATCTTCCGCCCTCCTTTACCAATGAGGATAGCCCCGGAGCTGAAGGATAGATCAAAGCATTGTGCGTTCCACAATGACTTTGTTCATTTAACCAACGATTGTAGGAACTTGAGAAAGCAAGTTGAGGCAATGATTGCACGAGGGGAACACAGGGAGTATGTTGATAGAGGTGCTCGGACTCTGGAGCGTGCAAAGAGCAACAAAATCATTGATGGTCAACCGGTAAAAATCATAGATACCATCCATGGAAAACCGGAGGATGACGAAGAGAGTCAATCGGTGCAAAATTCACGAATGAGGAATGCCTATAAGATCAGAAGGATAGGTGAGGTGAATGCGATCGTCAACTTTACAATGCCAACCATCTCGTTTACCCACAAGGATTTAAGGAAGGTGCAACTCCCGCACGAAGACCCATTGGTAATCATTATCATAATTTTAAATTATTTAGTAAAACGAGTTTTAGTTGATCCAGAAAGTAGCACAAATGTCTTGACCAAATCGGCCTTCAAAAATATTGGTATCAACCCAGATTTAATTAGATCAACTTCAAATCCGTTGTCGGGATTTGATGGATGAAGGGTGAGCCCAATTGGGGTTCTAACTCTGCCAATGACAACGGGGAAATGCACCATGACGGAGAGCTTCGTGTTGGTGGATGTTCAGCCTTCCTACAATCTGATCATGGGAAGAGGGTGGATCCACGGGATGCAAGGCATATCATCAACATTTCATCAGGTGATGAGATGCGTAGATCCCACAGGAATAGGTTCGTTGATATTCCAGGTGATCAGGTGGTGGCCAAAGAATATTACTCCATCATCTCAAAAAGTCTAAAGGCAGCAGAAGATGATCCCCCCTTATAGCAATTACCGAAGTCCGTTGATCAGATCGGTCAAAGTGAATGGTCAGAAGAGGAAACCGTGATGGTGGATCTGATCGATGGAATAAAAGGCAGAACGACAAAAATTGAAACTCACCTCAGTCCAGAAGAAAAGAATGAATTGATCACGTTACTCAAAGCCAATGTCGATGTTTTCGCTTGGGAGCACAACGATATGCCAAGTATAAACCCTCAAGTGATTATGCATAATTCAAGTATTAACCCAAATGTAATTCCAGTACGACAACGCCCTCGTCGTATTGGCCCCAAGCGTGGAAGGTTCGTATCCGAGAAGGTTGATCGGCTCCTGACATCAGGCTTTATTAAGGAGGTTCATTATCCAAGTTGGTTATCCAACGTGGTCATAATACATAAGAAGAATGGGAAATTCAGAATGTGTGTAGATTTTACGAATCCGAACAAAACGTGCCCAAATGACAGCTTTCTGCTCCCGAAGATTGACCAGATGATCAATGCAACTACTAGGTTCGAATGGCTCACTTTCCTCGATGCTTACTCAGGATACAACCAAATTCCGATGAATCCAAAAGACGAAGACAAAACGTCTTTCATCACCGAAAAAGGATGTTTTACTACAAGGTGATGTCGTTCGGGTTAAACAACGATGGAGCCACGTACCAGCGGTTGGTTAACATGATCTTCAAAAAGCAAATTGGAAACACAGTAGAGGCATACATCGATGACATGGTTGTCAAAAACAAGCAAGGAGATGATCATTTGAGCCATTTGGAGGATGTCTTCTCATCATTACGAACACATCAAATGAAGCTCAATCCAGATAAGTACACATTTAGAGTTGCTTCTGGTCAATTCTTGGGGCACATCGTTAATAAGGAGGGAATCAAGGTTAGTCCAACTCAAGCTCAGGCATTTATCCAGATGAAAGCTCCAAGAACCCTGAAGGAGGTCCAAGTTTTGACATGAAGAATAGCATCACTTAGCAGGTTCATTTCAAAACTATCAAACCGATGCAAGCCATTCTTTGATGTGCTGAGATCCAAATGAACGATCGAGTGGGGGTGAAAGCAGCAAGAAGATTTTGACCAATTGAAGCACTACATGGCCAAACCACCGATCTTGGTAGCTCCCATAGATCATGAAATGCTCACATTGTACCTGGCGGTTTCCGCGAACGTCGTCAGTTCAATCCTAATTAGGGAAGATGACAATTATCAATTTCCCATTTATTATGCAAGCAAGACTCTGCTCGATGCGGAGAAAAGATATTCAAAAATATAGAAAATAATATTGGCCTTGGTACAAGCCAAACAGAAGATACGCCATTACTTTGAGTCTCATCCAATCGTAATTCCAACAACCTTTCCAATTCGGGCAATTCTGGCAAAACTAGACTTTTCTGGTCGAACAACGAAGTGGTCAATCAAACTAAGCACGTTAGAACTTTCTTACGAGCCTAGAAATTCGATGAAGGGGCAAGCGGTAGCAGATTTTTTGCTCGAATATGAAGCTGAAGAAAGAGAAGTCGAAGGAAAAGGGCCAATATGGAAGTTGTACGTTGACGGGTCAGTGAACAGTTTGGGGGCAGGTTTAGGAATTGAACTGATCACCCTAGAAGGAACAAAGCTGCAACAATCTATAAAGATTAACTTTCAAAGTTCGAACAATGAGGCGGAGTACGAAACATTGTTAGCTGGACTCAGATTGGCAAGATAACTCCAAGTCCAGAAGGTAACAGTGTTTAGTGATTCGCAATTAATCATTAAACAAATTGATGGGATTTTTTATATGAAGGAAATAAGGATGTGTGAATACAAAAAGATGGTAGAGAACGAAGCACGAAGCTTTCAGTTGATAACGTTTGCTCATATTCCAATAGCGAATAATGGAATGGCTGATCATTTAACAAACCAAGCTTCAATGGCAGGAGAAGATATGACCAGAGTTATCCCCATCAACGAACTAGATGAACCATCGATTAGCAAGAAGGACGAGGTCTTTGTCATTTCGTATGAACCAAGCTGGATCGATCCTATACTAGCGTATTTACAGACCAACCTACTTCCAAAAAATCATAGAGAAACAAGAAAGGTGAAGTAGCTTTGGTAAAATACGTCGTGATTGATGGTACCTTATACCGAATGTCACTTACTGGGCTCTATCTAAGGTGTTTAACTTCATCAGAAGCAAGGAAGGTTCTCAAGTAGCTTCACGAAGGATCATGCGGGGGCACACAAAGGGTAGATCGCTCTCTCATAGGGCAATCACCCAAGGTTACTTATGGTCATACATGATGCGTGATGTAGAGGAGTACTCAAGAAGATACAACAAGTGCCAGAGACACGCCAACATAATTCATCATCCAGCAGAGCTCCTGTCCGCAATGGCAGCACCCGTGCCATTTGCTCGATGGGGGATGGATTTTGTAGGGCCATTGACCTGGGTTGAATCAAATCAAAAGCACGTATTGTTGGCCATTGATTACTTCACAAAATGGGTGGAAGCGAAGGCATACGTAAGAATAACTCATGTCCAGGTGATAAAATTCATTTTAAACCATATAATTTATAGATTTGGAGTGCCCAAATATATTATGATGGACAATGGTACTAACCTGGATAATCAACATGTACGAAAAGTACTTGATGAATATGGAATCAATCATCAATCAATTATCCGCAGGCGAACGGACAAGCCGAGATCACAAATCGAACGATTTTCTCCGGAATAAAGAGGAAACTTAGGGGGATTGAAGGGAAAGGATTGTGGCTAGACGAACTGCCAAGTGTACTTTGAAGCTACCGAACGACACCAAGAAAGCCAACAGGATTAACGCCCTTCGCCATGGCATACAGAGTAGAGGCGGTTATACCGATCGAAGCGAAAATCCCCACAACCAGAACACACCTCTTTGACCCTGATCAGAATGAAGAAATACTCAGAATCGAAGGAGCTCTGATCAATGAGAAGAGGGAGATGGCATCGATCAGATTGCCAGCATACCAACAAAGGCAGATGAGGAACTACAACAAAAATGTGAAGCCTAAATCATTTTAGGTAGGAGACCACGTGCTCAGAGTCTTAGCCAAAAGATCAAACAAGCTGGATCCTACGTGGGATGGGCCTTACACTATTATCGAAGTGATTGGCAAAGGCGCTTATCGGTTGACCGATCGACACGGAAACGTGATTGAACGAGCTTGGAATGCGATTCATTTGAAAAGATATTATCAGTAAGCATAATCACATTTTATTTTCTAGAATCAATAAAATTTCAAGTTCAATTTTTATAAATATAGCTTGAATTTTGCGTTCGAATATCAAAAGCGTAAAGAGAAACATTCAATGTTTAACACAAGTTCAAGAGTACATTTCCTTGCCCAAAAAATTCAGTGTGCAAGCACCAATCATTCATAAAAATACCATCAACAAGATGGCACATGTTCAAGTATAAAGTGCAAAAGCACAAAAAAAAAAAATTTTAAAAAAAGCTCACAAGAAAAGCTCTACTGAAAGACCATCAAAAGAATGGCAAAATTTTGAGAAGGGCAAGAGCATAAAGCACCCATAATGCATAAGTAAAAAGACCATTCAGGAGATGGAAAAATCTTGGCACCTCCTTAAAATTATAAATGCAGAAGCACCAAAAAAATCACAAGTGAATTTTCACAAAAGACCATCAAAACAGATGGCAAAACAAGAGTTGTGTGCCAATTTTAAAACAAAATCAGATGCCATGCACCAAGTGCTCACATCATGAGCAAAGATAGAATTATCAAAAAAATATTCTTACAGACCAAGTCAAATTGTTCAAAAAATGTTTAAGAGCATTAAAAAGGGAATGAATCATGAGGCTGAACACTGGCATCAGGATAAACGGCTGGTACGAAGATAGATTAAGCATCATTCTTCGGTATTTCAGAAGAAACGTCTTGACCAACTGGCACGGCAAAGATAGGCTCAGGGATCAGAATAGGAATGAAATCATGTTGCAAAAATTGAGCGAAGTCCTTCTCATCTCTACTCGGATCAGGATCCTTGTATGGATGTTCAACTTCACAGACAACATCATGAATGTTTGGATCATTGTACTTACGATCGACAGGATTAAGCTGAAGTTGTTTATGAAAAAACCAGAATCCATCGCAGAATCTAATGTCAAACATACTAACATAACGATTGTGTATGTAAAGGCCACCCCTTCGGCAAATTTCAATAGCACCCTTCTACACAACATTAGTGCTTTCCAATTTCAAGGTTTTATCTTCCAGATCTGCAACCTTCTTCTCAAGCTCCTTGATTCGTTCAGCTGCAGCTTTCTGAAGCTTGCTCATACTATCAACCTCATTCTGCAGAATCTTTTTTCTTTCACAGCAGACGTGGCACAAGCATCGGCCCTCAAGTAGGCAGCATGGATGGTCTTATCTTATACTCACCGGCCTCAGAGGCTTTGCAGAGAGCGAGCACATTAAAGACAAACTGAAATAACAAGTGAGTTATACAAAGTTACGAACAAAATGGGAATCCATATTTGATCAATTAAAAAAAAAATTACCTCGAGTATTGAGACCGGAGCCCTGGCCAGAAGTTCCCTTCGATCCACATGTTGTTGGAAAATTTCATCTTTGGGAGGCCATATCCCACGAGCCAAAGCGAGCAGGGAATCAGGATCAGCCATGGCCATCGATCGATGAGTTAAAGGATTGCCATCAGCTTTAAGAAATTCTAGCTTCCAATCGCCTTCGAACTTGGGGGCAAAACAACACTCAGGAATGGTGTAACCACAAACAGATTTTATTTTTTCTTCACTTTCCACAATCTTACCAGTATCACTCTTTATCTGAGGCCCAAGCTTGAGCTTCTTTTGAGGAGGAACTTCGCTTTCAGTCCCCATTCTAATTAAGAGGCCCTTCGGTGCCCTTGGATTTTCAGTCAGATCGATCACCTTGTTTTTTCCTTTGTCACTCCCAGATGACTGAGCGGCAACAACAACTTTTCTTTCTGAAGTGTTCCTCTTAGAAGTTGGCACTGGGATCTCCATAACAGTAGCGTTCTTCGCACTAACAACGATCAATTCAAGATTTTCTGAAGTTAGAAAGAGTTTGTTGGAAGGCAAGTTTGAGAAGATTTTTTTCTTTCAAATACTGAAGGTGGAGAATTACAGCATGGGAACGAACAATCAGAGCAAGCAAATCGAAACAAAAAAAAAAAGAAAAAAAAAAGGACACTTGCCAGGATTAGTCCCACACTTGAGTTTTTTACAAATGCCGAAGGATCTGGGGAATGGGTACAGGCCTAGCGCATCAACACACCAATTTCCCCTAATTTTTACCATCTTCTCCTTCTACTCCTTCTCAGACGGGGGATTACCTTCACAAATTTTGAGGGTAGAACGAGGATGGAGATGGTACCGACCGGGGTTATCTCTGATCCGATCAACTTTATAGCAGAGAAAAAAAATCATCTAAACCCAAATTCATACCACACTCATGGTTCAAAACAAGCATCACGAATAAAACCCTAAAAATGTTTGGATTAACTTGTAAAGGGGTAAGACGCAGTTTGAATAGAACGTGATGGTAAATGGGATGAAGGGGAAAACGAAGAACAATTAAGTGATTTTCAGAAGAAAAAAAAAAGACTTCACCCTCTCCAACCTCTTCATATACCTCGTAATTTAAGTCCGCAGGGTATTCTGCTATGGTCACTTCATCAGGGATTCCAAATTCGATCTTACATCATTCAGCTAAGGGAAGTTTTAACAATTTTCTATGAGAGATTTTCTTGGTTTTAGGTTTTACAGACCCTAATCTCCAAGAAGATGAAGCAACAGGGATACCGACAGCCACCGTTTCAGGAGAAGCGGTACGACTACTATCGCCACTCATGTTTCAGGGAAAAGAAGAAATTGAAAGAATGAAGAGATTCATGAACTAACCTTGTTGAAAACCTTCAAAAGCTTTGAAGCAAACAAAAAATCGCCCTTCATAAATGTAACTTTTCAAAGGGAAAATGAAGGAGAGGAATTGCTTGGAAGAATGGAGAGGACAAATTGTATAGGCAATTACTTGACTCTTCAAATTCCCACCCTATTTCAAAAATGAAATGGGCTTGGAAATTGGGGGCAAAGTGTAGGCCCATTTTCATGTTGAGTCTATCATAAGAGTGCAAAACCAAGCTAGGCCACAAACCCAATTTTGGCGAGCTTGAGCCCAACTCAAAATAAAGGCTCATAAAACGATTGAAACCCATTTGCATCAAGTCTAGGCCCAAACAATGAGATTAGGCCCATCAATTGAATAAATGCAAATCAAAAACATATAAAGAAGTTACAAAGTTAATGGAGAAATGATCCCTAAAATCAAGCACGTTGTTAATAGTATGAGAGAATCGTGCAGTAACTAATGTTGGACTGTTACAAGAATTCAAAATTCTCCAATTGTATAAATAGGGGTGGAATTCTTAATGAAAGAGATCCAATTTTTTCCAAGTCTTTCTCTATATTGACTAAACACTATTTATCTTCAGTAATTTTAGTTTTTCTTAAAGATTTCATTCTTGTTCTCCTATCAATTGTCATCCTGTTTGCAATCAAGCATATTTTTTTTTCTTAGAAGTTGAATTCGTACAATCATTTCGAACAGGCTCACAACACGGTTACCGAACCATTATTTTCGGTTTCTTAAAAATGAAAACCGTAACCATAACGTTAATAAAAGAAACCGAACCAAACCAAAATATTTTTTTCAGTTCGGATTCGGTTTTTATATTTGTCTTTCAAAAAAATAACAACGACATAACTTAAATAACATTTTCTAGATATTTTAAAATTTATAAATGAAAATTTCATTATGGTTAATATCTTTTTATAAAATAAAGAGTTTTAATAAGAATAAACTAACAAGTTTATCATCTCTATTTATTCATCTTTCTGTAACCATTATTATTGTAGTTGTATCGGTCTAATTCATAAAAGGTAGGTCAAACTATGCACAATCTTCACTTCTGAAAGGTCTCTGTATATGTTGAAAATTCACTTTTTTTCCCTTTTTCACTTGATTTCGGTTTTAGTTCTTGCTACATCAATCTATTTTATGGAATTAGTAGAATTTGGAAAAATGTAATTTATTTTTCATACCAAATTACAATCATACTCTCTCAAAGTCTTACACAAGTTGTCTGATATAATCATATAAATAATACATATATAATATAATATATTATAAAACTGGTTCGGTTCGATTTTTGGAGGGTAAAAACCGAAATCGAACCTAAAATTTCGGTTTTTGAATTTTGAAAACCATAACCAAACCGAATCATTTTAATTGAACCTTGCGGTTCGGTTCGGTCAGGTTTTGTCGGTTTTTCGATTTTGTGGGCAGTCCTAGTTGTAATTGAGACAAATTTTGTAACAACAGCTACAAACATTGAGTAATCTTACATAAGCTATAGCAAATAAGCACATAACTATATTGGATACATATATATTGTTACAATATCACTTCAAGCAAGCTTTGTGCATTCTGCATGAAGAAGTTTGAACAGTGGATGATAATCAGAGCCTACTGGAACAAACTACTTTATGAAATTTGTGTATCGGGTTAAGAAGAGGGCTCGAAACGATGAAGATCATTAGAGCCTGCTGAAGTAATTTCTGCCTGACAAACATGAAATAATAAATAATCTGGTTAGTGCGCTTCTAAATAACTAAACATGTCACTAGAAAACCATATTGAGAAGAGCAGCACACTAAAACAGTGACGAAAGTAACGGGAAGCAGGTTATGGTTCACTGTATCGACCAATACGTGATAAATTGCCAGTTTCGTAAAAAAATTCAAAGATGGCGATATCATTATGTAGCACCGATACTAAAAAGGGAAAAGGGGGATCGATATAAAGAGAAATCACTGTTCTTTATATAATTCAAAGAGAAAATCAATAATAAATACATCAAAATCATATCATCACTGCCCTTTGTTGTTCATGCTCCTATATTCCTACCAAACATTTCAAATCATAAATTGAAATAACTGCTTATATCATAGCACCACCATTAAGGCTAAAGAATACAGCAAGAATGCCGCGATGTGTTACCTGCTGGAAATAGGCAGGCAAACAAAAAAAACTAAAATCAGCACACATCAATATTATTATGGATCTATGCATGATTGATTCAGAATTTACCTTCACAAATTTATTTAAAATTTCTTATATGTATTATGGGGAAAAAAAAATTATTTCTCAAAACAAACTCCTAGTTCTCTCATTGAGAATGACATTCACTTGGCACATATATAGTTCCGCAATATGTGAGCTTAAGATAGCCATTAGACATATATGATATGTCATGCAAGAAATACTATGGACACTTGAAGTAACAAAAGCATAACACAGTGTATATATATATCGACAGTGTATATAAATCAAGATTTTCCACCAGAATTAGAGCTCGCATAGCTATAATGTTAAAAGCAAACAGAAATCAATTCTCACCACCACCAGAGTCAGCAATGTGGCTGCCTTCCGAATGAAGCGGTCGATACCTTGGCCGGAAAGGCCACAAAGCAGCCAACTGCCTCCACCTCAAGCACCTCCGGCTCCCGCCCGAACCCTCAGATGAAGACTCCACATCTGGGACCCCCCTGTTAAACGCAACCGGCAGCTCATGCCGGCAAACCGGGCAAGAGTTGTGCAGCCTCAACCACGGCACAATACACTCAGAATGATATATATGACCACAAGGCAACTCCTTTGCTTCGCCGCCAACCTTAAACTCCTCCTTACAAACGGGACACTCCAAATCATCGACCAAATGAGACGGCGCAATCTTTACACTAGGCAAGGCATTGATGGCGGCATCAGGGGCCGGTGGAGGCCCCGGCCTGTCATTTTGCGTCAGCTCATCGATCAGCTGCTGTAGGCCTGGCCCGGAAAAGTAATTCCTCGGCTCAAGCCCCGGAGGCGCCACATTGTCCGGTTGGGGAGGTCTAACGATTACCCAAGTCCGGGGACGGGCTAAAATGCCACTTTCTGGTCCCCAATCGTCCCTTTCATCGAAAACGCGATTTCGCCTCCACGGCCAGTGAATGCCTCTATTGTTTTCGATTCCATTAAACCCGTGATTTCGATGGAGAGGTGGTCTAAGTCCCGTATCGGGAGCGCTATTAGGCCTCCCAATTGGGGGATCGAACATGAGAGATAATGCTTCTAGTATGCGGGCTTCAGGGGAGGGGTCGAATTGGGTGAAATCGACTATCGGTGTAGGCCTTGTTATGTCGATTTCGTTTAGAAACTGGCCGAAGCAGCGAGGGCATGCCATGTCGGAGGGGTTTTGGGAGGCCATTCGGACGGAACGATGGCATTGGTAGCACCAGTAGAGGTGGTAGGCATTGTTGGTCCCTACACGAGGAGGGCTCAAAGACATTGTTGTGATGGGCTGTGAAAATTTCAATGAAGAAATGCAAATGCTATAGATATATACATATAGTGATATAGGTATATGCTAATGGAAGTGCGAATAACTTTTTGGGTATGCAAAAAGCTATTCTTTTTCTCTGTTTCCAAAAGGGAATTTGGGTTGCCTCATCTTGATCCATTTGGTTTCTTCTTTGCAAATAAAAGGATGAGTGAAGTACTGTGCAAAAGGGTGCTTGTGAAGAGGATGTGCGGTTGTTATTTGAAGTTTAAAATTTGGAGGGAAATTAACGGCTAAGAAAGGGTGCATTGTTTGTTATGCTCACAATGTGGTCTTGGAATTATAACAAGTAAATACAAGTATCGTTACTCTTATCAATAAAAGAAAAAAATAGTAATAAATATACCCTTCACACATCTGAAAATTCATAAAAGAAAAAAAAAATTAATAAAATTTGTTTTGACTTATATTAAAAGAATGTTAGTTAATTGTAATAGAAGAAAAAAAAAGGGGGGGGGGGGGGGGGGGGGGGGGGTGAAGGATAAAATAAGATGAGCCCATTGGACCTTTTTGCTAGCACACAAATTACAATTGATAATCCTCTAGAGAGCCCATTGGGCCTTTTCGCTAGCATACAAATTACGATTGACAATCCTCTAGAGAACCCATTGGGCTCATCTTATTGTATTTTTTTGCGATATCTCATTGTATCGTCAATCATGCTTTGTAATTTGTAGGCCAGCAAAAAGGCCTATTAGGCTCATCTTATTTTATAGGAAATTAAATATGGTCAATTCCTATTGTTCATCTGATGATCATGATATGACATTAAATGGATTGTTGGCTTCAAATTATTATTTTAAGCAATTGTAACATGAATTTTAACAGTTTTAAACGAAAAAAAAAAGTGAGGAAGATTTAGGAGTATGATGTCTCTAGTGATTTTTGAGAGACACGACCCCCCAAAAAGACTTCTGATATTCAATTGTTACAAGTTGAACTTATGATCTTACCCGCAATCTTATGATTTACGTGTAATGAATTTGGTTAACATCGATATTTGTTAGATTATACCAATATTAAATGTGAATATTTAACATATCAAAGATTATGTAAATGTATTCACACCTTTAAAAATAGCTACGAACCAAACTATATGTCACGAATTACACCATATGATTATTCATCAATTTGAATAGAGAGGACCAATAATTTATTTTTTTTATTTTTTTTTTTTAACAAAGAGGAGACCAATAATTGGAAAACCAAATACTAGTTGATTTATGAATCATGATTGATTTGTCAGCTAACTTGAATTAAATCGATATGAAAGTTGTTGAAGGGATAAGAAATAAATTAAGTTATATATTCTGGTCAACAGAGACCTAAGGCGGCAGCAAAAGAAAAGTTTAGGTCCACCCTATAAAATGTACTGGGATCTACTTATTATACTAAAAGTCTGGGTCTAGGTCTAGGTCTACTCTCTTTTGGTACCAAATGTCACATGCCTCAATAAAACTAGACTCATTATATATATCTCACAGCCTGAACAAAAGATCATGCATTAGATTTTGCCATCAAAAGATCAATATATATAACTCAATATGGACTTTTCTAAACCATTTCAAAATTCACTGACTAAATTTTTTTTTTGCTAATATGACTTTTTGTCATATAATTGAAAAATATTGAATGTCTATTCAAAATTTTACCAAACGAAACTGTGTCTAACATTAAGGGTATATAATTTAATAAATGACAAATAGAGCCGATAAGATAATTAAACCAAGTATCACCAGAAAATACATTGAATTTATCAAAGACTTAATAATCAAGTACCTCAAATGAGAAGTTCAGGGTTCAAGCCTCGTGGTAGGTAGGATGTGTGAGTAATTAAATCAAGCATTCTTCATTGAAGCTCGAACCATTAACCTTCCATTTGCAAGTAAATGCATATACCGCTAAGCCTAAACACTTAGTCATTAGCCATTTGGTAAATTCAATGTATTTTCTCCTAGATTATATTACTATAATCTTGTATAGGATGCCTATTTGTGTAATAATAATATGTCCTGTGTTTTGTGGTAGATGTTTACTTTTGTGTATAAAAAGAAAAAATGAGGGGATCAAATGACCAATCCCTGTGCCCTAAGTCGTATCAGTTTAAGATCATTAAAGCTGATGGATAATTTTGAGTTCCAGAAGGGGTGTAGTATAGTTAGTAACATGGTTCACTCGTGGTATCGGTTTCATTTTGGAAATCATGTAACGGATTGATTTTAAAAATAAGTATCAATTAAGTATCGGTGTTATATAATGGTATTAACCCTAAGTCAAGACTCATTCTCTAACTGTCATTCATGGTTCGCAATCAAGATTGTAATGCAACCGAATTAAAAAAATATTGAATTTAAAGTCGAGTATCGAACGAGTATTCTATAGATGTAATGCATCTTTAAAAAAAATTATATATCAACTTACGACAAACCATGCTCCCATAACCCAAGCGGGTTGGCCTAGTTGGAAAAGATTTGTAAAGTATGAGATCTCATATTCGATTTTTACTAGGTGCAAACAATTCGTTAGGGTCACGACCGCAGACATAGTTCGAGCTTTACCCGATTCGTATGGGATTGCCTTGCATGGATCCCGTGAATTAGTCGAGGTGCGCGTAAACTGGCCCGGACATCACAGTTATCAAAAAAATTAAAAAAAATGCTTCCATCTTAAAAAACAAAATAAAAAATAAAAAAATGAAAACAAAAGGAAAAAGAATAACAATAACAATAACACCCACTTGTGTAAGTTCCAAGAAACTGAGATCATGTATGCATTTCTATGGACTAAAGATTAGAAAGGTGAAACCTGTGAAGACATTAACTAACCTAACCTTATTAGACCACCATTTTGAACAAAAGTCAAAAGGAGGTGCTGAACAGTTTGGTGACTTAACCCACTCATAATTGGTCTCACAATAAATACAAACTTTAATATTACCTTTAATGTCCCCATCACTTTAGACTTCTCTGAAATTAGGGTAACACTAAGTCAATCTATGTGTTCTTCTTAGGACAACTTAACATTAATTTATAAGACAATTCTAAAGATCAAATTAGGGAGGCTTGTGTCTGTGGTAACTTCAAAGACAGTGATATATATATATATATATATAAGAAGCATGTAATTTAGACTTTTGGTGTAAATATAAGTAACCTAATGAATTTAATGTGCTTGTCCATGATTGAAAGTCATACCCACATCAGAAATAATTCATATGGTCACTTTTTCAGAGGCAACAATAAAAACCTATGGACTAATTCATGTTTGGCGGGAAAAAAATATTGACTTGGAATTTAGGGTTTCCTCAACACAAAATATGTTTCATATAATTATGGGCATGATTGAATTGAAAAAAATGACTTCTTTTCAATCTATTCTGCAGAGCCAGAGATATATTTTAGAGAACAGAAAATTTGTATTTATTGACAACAACTCTTGTTCACCAACCACATCCCAAAGTAGTCACTTCTCCCTTCACTGCAAATCTGACATTTTAAAACCAATAATTCATGACACAGAGTCTAACAATAGCAGAACTCCAATTATTTGTGTAATATTTTTGAAATATTTTTATGCAAAATTAATATTAGTTGAATACTTGCTTTTAAAAAAAATATGTCTGATTCCGCGATAAAAATCGATACCATAGCCGGATCAACCCTCCAGCAAAAAAATAGTCCTAGTCTAAATTACTCTAAATAGATTCATGGTTCTCCATAAGGGTAAGATTAGCAGGTATAATTAAGAGAAAACAGTAACACTTCGATTTTAAAGAACTATTTCCGAATTACTATAATGTCTTCTTTAAAAAAAAACAAAGATGATTGAGCAATTTTCATTGTAAATTCGTAACCCTAAAGTCATATTAATCGATTTAAATAATAGGGTAATTTACATTGACACCCCATAAGGTATTACTTAATTACACCCAAATAATGGTCAACGCCCAATTTAACGCCCAATTTAACAAGAAATCCCCTAAAATTTGTAAAATATTGCAATGACATCCCTTGGAATCATAAAATAACTTTAGTATCCTTAGTTAATTTAATTTTAATATGAAATTTCTAAGTTACCCACATGCCTAAACCCTTTAACCATTACACTAATCACTCTTATTATTAAAAAAATTACAATAAATAAATAAGATATACAATATATATAATTTTATTTTAACTATAAAAATTCAAAAACATCAAAAATATATTTAAAGGTAAATTCTACCACTAAAAAAAATTCATCAATAATCATACTAAGAAAATTACATTATTTAATTATTGCTCTTAATTTTTAATATATTACTATATAAATATTTCTCAAAAAATATTAAAGGGTTAAATTAATAATCATTATAGGTATTACATATCTAATAATATATATCTAAATTCTTATGTACGAATATAAAATTTTTTATAGATTTTATTACTATTGTCAATCAATAATTGTAATAAAATTTGATAATATAATAAAATATCTTATTTAAACTATCTTACACTTTACCCATTGTATGTATTACATATTTAAGAAATTCTACTATTATATTATCAAATTTCATAATGGAATGAGATTGTCTTTGGTATTACATATTTAAATAAGATATTCCATTTTGTAGTTATTTTTTTTATTTACTATGCCACATTTCGTAATTGATAATAATGCTTACTACGAAATTTATTTTGTAGCTAATATATTTTATTTACTACAATACATTTTCTTACTGATAATAATATTTATTACCATTATATTATCAAAATTTATTAAAATTATTGATTGCCAATAGTATAAAAATATTGTAAAAAAATTTCTATTCGTACATAAAAATTTATATATATTTTATTAGATATGTAATACCTATAATGGTTATTAGATATAACCCTTTAATGTTTTTTGAGAAATATTTATATAATAATATATTAAAAATTAAGAGCAATAATAAAATAATGGGATTTTCTTAGTATTACTATTGATGATTTTTTTTAGTGGTAGAATTTACCTTTAAATATATTTTTCAAAATATTTTTGATGTTTTTGAATTTTTATAGTTAAAATAAAATTATATATATTGTATATATTATTTATTTATTGTATAGTTTTTAATAATAAGAGTGTGATGATAAGGGTGATTGGTGTAATAGGTAAAATGTAGGATTTAGGTATTGGGTAACTTAGTGATTTCACATGAAAATTAAATTAATCAATATCACTAAAGTCATTTTATGTCTTCAAGCGGTATCATTGTAATATTTTACAAACCTCAGGAAATATCTCTGTTAAATTGAGCGTTAATCATTATCTGGGTGTAATTAATCAATACTTCAGAGAGTGTCAATGTAAATTACACTAAATAATATTGCCTCATGTCTTTTTCCATTTCTTTTCGAATTTTTTTGCCTATAGTGTTATTCAAAGGGATTACTTCAAGAAACCCCTATATGCTATTCAATTTAATCAATTAACTCTCATTGTGTCCATTTTGCCCCATATACTATTCAATTTCATCACTATGCCCCTTTCTCCTCACATTTTGAGTCAAAATATCTAAATTACCTTCATTTAATAGTATAAGGGGGTTTAGTGAAATCAATCCTTAAAAAAATTATTTTTCAAAAATAAATTATATTTTTCGTAAAAATTAAAAATTTAACAATATATATATATTTCAGAAAATATAATTTTTTTACGAAAAATATTTTTTTTGTGAAAAATATATATTATGTTCCAAAATATGATTTTTCTTCCGAAAAATAATTTTTTTGCGAAAAAGTATATATTATGTTCCAAAATATGAATTTTTTCCGAAAAATAATTTTTTTGTGAAAAATATATATTATGTTCCACAATATGATTTTTTTTTTGCGAAAAAGTATATATTATATTCCAAAATATGAATTTTGATTTATAATTTTTGTGAAAAATATATATATTTTTTAATTTATAATTTTTGCGAAAAATAAAATTAATTTTTGAAAAATATTTTTTTTAAATAGTTGATTTCACTAAACCTACTATTGAGGGTAGTTTAGGTATTTTGACTCAAAAATTGAGGTGAGGGGGTATAATGATAAAATTAAATAGTATAGAGGGGCAAAATAAACACACTGAGGTTAATTGATTAAACTGAATAGTATAGAAATTTTCTTGAAATTAAACCTTATTCAAGTGATAAAAAGGGGTTGTTTTAGCACTAATGTGGCTCATATAGTTGACTTATATCGCTATTATGTTATAGACAACAGGAATTTTATTGACTTTGAGAAAATATGTCTATTAATTAGTGGTCTGAGCCAGGATTATTTTTTGAATGAGCTGTGACCGTTAACAAATACAAATATACAATATTTTGACATCATGCATAAAACGTGTCTTATGCTCAACTTAATTAATATTCTCTGCATGAGATTTTCATTTCTATAGAAAAATATGCATGAGTTGTAATTTAATGGTATGTCTTCCCCTTTCAAAATTAAAATATACACACAAATATTGTCATTCAATGTCATAATTTTATAGCTTTATTTTCTCATATAAGTTGATGAGTCCGTGCGATCGAGTAACAAACTCATGCAACATCAATTTCGGATGATGTAAACCTGTTCATTGCCACTTTTATAAATTTAACAGAATAACAGTACTAAGAAAAATAACAGGAAAATAATGAAATTTGAAGAGCTAGAGAAAATAGGTAGAATTGAGCTTCTTTCTTTGATCTTTCGAAGTTTTTTTATACATGAACTGGTACTACCGTTATGAAAAAATGATAAATGAAGATTAAATACATTTATAAAGGGTATGAATGCATATAGAAAATGATTTATTATTTTAATTATATTTATTGTTTGATTTGAAATTGTCAACCGTTGTGATTTTTAACCTGATTTGGGCTTTTTTTACTTTTGGGCTCGTTCTTCTATTAGGTTTAGTTTTTGCTATTTTGGATTTGGATCAAATTGATTTTTAAGCACTTTCTGATGGGCCATGTACAAATATAGGCCTACAGAAACGATTGCGGTAAAAACATATAAATAATATCAATCTTAGAAGTGAGTATTGATACTAAATAGAGATATTATCACCTTGCAAAAGCAGGCTCCGTAACACATCAGACAATACATGAAACTATGGTATGAGTTTTATTCATCAAATTACCAACATTCTTCACTGTCATAACATGCTTTGCTTTCAGTCACTACATTCTATACAACTTAGTGATATATCAACAAACATTCAATGTGATCAAATTCATATATAGCTATTATTAGAGCTAGCTAACTAACAATGTCTTAAAAAATAGTCTATAAATGCCATGATTGGTCATGACATAAAAAAAGGACAAGATCTAGAGCACTGGGAAATGCTAATTATATATATTAATTAAAGTGACAACGAGTAATGAATGCAATGGACCTGTCACTCCCTTCATCTAGATCCACCAAAAATTTAAATATGAAAATGAACTACTAAACTAAAGCTTACACAACTTCAAATTTATCATATATATCTATGCATATATAGTACTCCTATATATATATATATATATTGATGTAGTAAAAAGCTTCCAAATATCTTTCTCGTCATCATCTTATCTGTGAACTTCAAGCATTCGTTGCAGAAACTCCAGAAAGGAAAATATTTATGTTGATCCAACGACTAAGAACACAAGTCAATTAATAGTCACAAAGCGACCTAAAATCGAAAATATTTTTTTTTCTCAATTTTTAGGCCAAATCAAAAGGACAAATAAATAATTGAGTAATATTTTGTGTATCATAAGAGTTAGTTGATTATATACACACATATATAATCTCCAACCTTAAGGTAATTCTTTCCTATTGCATATTTTCCCCAAGTAATTTGACCAGAACATAGAGATTCAGAGAAATGGGACAAAACCCTAGAAATAATTAATTGAAGCACCTCCTACAATGGTCAGAGATTGATCTCTCCCAATGCAACCAAATGATAGAAACAAGCACTTATTTAATCACTAGTCATACCAATAATAATAACAAACATAGATTATTATTTTTTCTAGTTGAAGTAACAATGATAGAGACATCCAAGAAAGACAATATAAAACAACTTTAATGCCATCCCATATCATATACACAAATAATACAACAAATATACTATACCTCCCTCCCTATAGTCCACATTCAGCCATATAGGCATATATAATATATGAGTTTGTGTTTTCTATATGTCTAATTCAATAATTTAACATATGTTGGGAACAGGGCTTGCTCATGACTGAGGTAGTTCATATCCCTTGGTTGATTTAAAAAAAATAAATATATATATATATATATATATATATATATCGAATCCATTATCTTGGATTAGTCAAAAGATAACAGAAACACCTAACCACATAATCCAAAAGATATGCAGTATACAGTCATTATATGAATCGCCTATGTGAAATGCATGTGGGAGTGGTTGGACATTTAGAGAAAGAGAGATCTGAATCTGGAACCAGATAAGAGTTAAAAGGAAGCAAGAACATAAGAATCTACATAGATCTGAATATTTTAAAAAAGAACAGCAAAAAGTTGTTTTTATTTTCATCTTTTCTGGGGAGATCATAGATGAAAATAGATTTGTAGATCAAGCATGCATGGAAGGTATTGATTCTGTATACCAATAACCCCCCACCATCAAGGCATGTGCTTGAACAAGAATAATGACAACCCCAACATTATCCCACCCTAGAGAAGATATATATATATATATATATATATATGCACATGGCTCCTGCCAGCAGTTTTATGCAACCTCAACATATACTAGTTGCTCTTAAGAAATATCAAATTCATATAATTAAATTCTGAGATTAATGAAATTTATTTTTGTAATATTAAGTTTTTAACATTTTTTCGATCGTGTTACAAAATCATTACTTTTCATCATTATTATTATATTTTTTTTTTATTTTTTTCGGAGGTATGGTGCCAATATCCTTGATGTAATCTCTTTCGCTACTTGTAACGACATGTTTGAGACATGGAGTCATGGGCATGGATGAGTTTGGGAGCTCCTTGTAAAGAAAAAGTTATGCAGACACCAGAATGTGGAGCTACCCATAGACTGAAAAAGTTCTCTAAGTAACTTTATTACCATGGTAAGCTAAGGTCATAAACTACCGGGAAGTAAGACCTAAAATGAGTTAACATAACTTTCCATTCGGTTTATCGTAAGTTTTTCGTGATTATTGTACATTAATGACAGTTAGTGTACTTAATCCGAAAGTATATTATGTTAAGTTGATCTTTGTTCCTTTCAAAGCTGAACTAAAGTAAGAAACAAAGAAGCACTGAAATTCATTTTTGCATTGATATACACTTGGTATGTACAAGTTATAGTGTGAAGCTCTCTCAAGTCTCAACCTCCGATGAGCTTTTTTGCTCACCAGGGCTGTTCATTTTTCGTAGTACACGAAGATCTAGTAAAAGTAAAAATAATCTACACTTGCAAGTAAAGCATATATATTAGAAATCAGTAATCACAAAACTTGCCGTCCACGCTGTTTTGAACTGCTTTGACAGCGGCAACTCTAGCGGCGGTTGCAGCTCTATTTGCAGCCACCACAGCGTTATTTACTTGTTCATCCACCTGCCGAAGGTGAATTGCATTCTCTGCTGTCTTTCTAGCAGCCTAAAATTACAGCGAGAAAATGGGAATAATGAAAAAGTTATAAACAAGTCCGAATGATCATGGCTCGATATCAAGGTAGGTGGAGACAATGAATGGAATATGAATGTACCTGAACTGCTAGTATGACTGCATCAGTCAGTGGGGGCAAAGGGTTCTTGAGATTTCCAGCGTCCCATTCACCACATTTTGTGTAGGCGTTTCGGAACGTATACATGCCATACCCTTGCTTACAGCCTTCATGCCACGACCCTTCGTAATAGTGGCCATTAGAGAAGTGGTAGACGCCAAATCCATGGACTTTGTCTCCAAAATACTCCCCAGCATACCTATCTCCATTTCTAGAAAAAAAAGAAAGAAAAGAAAGACAAGAAATAAATAAATCACCTATACATCATTATTTCACTCAGTACTATAGATTAAAATTATGTATCATATCTACAAGAAGATGTGCATTTATAGAATCAGATTTTTTAAGGGGGACCACCTTCTGCAAACGTTGTTTGCTAGGTCAATTCTCTGAGTTCAGCAATGAATACAACTGTATTTTTGTTATTTCCATAAATGCATAGCAAATCTAATTTTGAAGAAACTGGAATTATTATCACAGACTGAAATAGAGAAAGCCAGTTGAAATATATGAAGCTGCAACAAATGAACACAAGAATATTGAACTGGAGTTACCCAATATTTTGTACAAACACATTTTTATGAAAATTCAACCAATAATTCAAAACCCTTATCAACTATTTTCAAATTATTATTGGCTTGAAGACAAAATGTTGATCAAACACTCTCTCCACTCCATTCACCTGTTCAATACCAAAAAATGGGAAACTGATACAATTCAAAATATAAAATACCATCATCTATCCAGTTTCCCCAGGAATTTCAATAAATAATAATAACCGAAAAAGAACCAATCTTTATCCAATAATACATATCTAAAATCAATGACACAATGAAAACAAAGTATTATAACAGAATTCAAAAATAGTAACACCTGAAAGATAACTCTATCAATAAAATTCACAGCAATAAAAATATCTACTATTCATCAACTTTTCATGATTTGGTCCCACCCTAGCAAGCAATCTCCAATGACACACATATCAATCTAAGCATAGAAATTCAAAATCTTACGTTTTGAAAAAAAAAAAAAAAAAAAATAGAAGTTCAAGAACTTTTACACATTAAACCACAAATAAACTCAAAATATTACAAATTGAAAAAATAACAAAATAGAGATAATAATAAAAGTACCCAATTGAAGATCAAGAACTCGCACACATATCAAACCAATCACATTAACTCAAAATATTACAATTTTCGAAATAACAAAAATAGTGATAATAATTAAAAAAAAACCCAATCAAAGATCAAGAATTCACCTGAAATGATAAGAACCAAGGCCATGTTTGACACCACACTTGAATTCACCAATGTAACAACTCCCATCTGAGCAAGTCTGCACTCCAACACCATGACTCTGCCCATTACACCACTCCCCTGCATATGCATCCCCTGTATAGAACCTATAAACCCCATAACCATGTCTCAACCCTTGCCGGTACTGACCCCGGTACCGGCTCCCTCGAGCCCAACTTTCTATCCCAAACCCATCATATTTTCCGTCAATCCAATCACCCTCATACCTCCCATTCACAAAATAGTTGTACACACCACTCCCACTACACTTCCCTTTGTGAAACTCCCCCTCATAGAAATCACCATTGGTGTAAAATTCAACACCTTCTCTAACAATTAGCTTCTCTTTTGGATCATCTTGGTTCTCATCCACCATTGTTGATTCACCAATGAACCATTGAACTGGTTTTGAGTGATTATTGTTACAAAACCCAAGTTTCTTGGAGTGTTCATTGTACAATTGCTTGAAAACAGAGAGGGTTTGGTTAAACAGAGCCTTTCTTTTTCCCGCAAAGAAGAGCAGAACGGCGATGAAAATCAGGGCCAAAAGGAGGTTTTCCGATGTGGGTATGTCGTCTCTGTTGAAATGGACGAAAAGGGTGTAGAGGGTGAGGACCGTGATGACCAGAACTGGGATGAACCTAGTCGAACCGGGTCGGACCGGGACTATGTTGGGCTTGTGGGGTTTTTGCTCTTCTATGTCTTCTTGCTCCGGCAAGATTTCGTTGACGGAGGAAAGGCTCTGGATTGACGATCGGATGGTCGGAGACGACCGGAGAAGTGAGGATTGGGTCCTAGTAAGCTTCGCCTGGCTTTTCTGACCGTCCATTCTTGTGGGTCCCCCCTGAAAACCACTATCCTCCGCCGTCCGATCTTCTTAGTGGGTCCCTCCGTATCACAATACTCTTGTCATTGAAGATACCGGCGATCCCATCTCAGGCGGCGAACGATAAGCAGTGGTGTCCGGCGCAGGTTAGCATGTACCAACAGCCAACTGAAGATACAGAAGAAAAACAGAACTCTGTCTCTGTGTGTGTTTTACTGCGTGTGTGAGAGAGGGAGATGGGGGAGTGTGGTGTGGACCGGGTTTGGTTTGATTTTATTGGAGTTTGGGGGAGGAGAGACCTAGGTTGAATTTGGGCCGTTGGATGGTGATCAGACGGGAGGATTGATAGATTGAATTGTGACCGTTAGATGGGTTTTTACTATATTGGGATTTCGCGGAGTTTGACGGAAGAGATTTGGTGATCGGAATCAAGATTCGGTCTTTCTTTCTTTCACTTTACTGTTGCAGACCGGCACGTGCCACGACTGTTTTTAAAAATTAGTCCTTTCAAGGATAAAGTTATGTTGTTGCAGTGGACTAAATATATATACACATATATATATTATATTGGGTAAATATTATTGACACCCCTTAAAGATATTCTAATTTCACATAGATCCCCTCGATGTTCATTATTCCCACTCAGACCCCCTCAAAATTGAATTTTATCCCACAAAGACCCCCTCCGTCTCCACGCCGTTAAACTGTGCCATTAACCACCATGTGAATTGTCTATTTTGCCCTCAAAATGATATAAAATGACCTGCATATCCTTCTTCTTCTTCAATTTGGGCATCCCAAAACCCTAACCCTAACTTATATATATAGAGAGATTGGAAGTGGGAAATTGGGAGAGAGATTGAAGATGTAGATTGTATATATTGCATACCCATATATACATATATATACCCATATACCCGTATATATACCCGTGTATATATATATAACAGCTATATACCCGTATATATATATATATAGATGCTGCTATATATATGTATAGATCTATATATATATGTGTGTGTGTATATATATATGTATAGATCTATATATATCTATGTGTGCGTCTATGTGGCAGTGTGTGCAGAGGTGTGTGAGAGAGAGAGAGAATATTAAATAAATTTTAAATATTTTTTTAATTTTATATTTATTTTCGAATTTAGTATTTACTTTTGAAATTTAATATATATATATATATTGAATTTTATATTTATTTTCAAAATTTATAATTTTTTATGTTTTTTTTTTAATTTTATAATTATTTTCGAAATTTAATATATATTATTTGAATTTTATATGGTTTTTTTAATTTTATATATTTGTCTTGAATTTAATATGTTTTTTAAAAACAAATTCAAAATTTATATATATTTTTTATTTTATATTTATTTTAGATTTTATATTTTTTTTCGAAATTTAATATATATTTTTGAATTTTATATGTTTTTTTAAAAATTTTATATATTTGTTTCAAAACATTTATGTTTTTTGCGATTTTTATATTTATTTTCGAAATTTAATATGTTTTTTTGGAAAAAAAATAATTTCGAAATTTATATATATTTTTAATATTATATGTATTTTCGAATTTATAATATTTTTCAAATTTTAAAATATATTTTTTCGAATTTTATATATATTTTGAAAATTTAATACAATTGTTTTTGAATTTTAAATATTTCTTTCAAATTTTATATATTATTTTTGAACTTTATAATTTAGGTATGTTTTTTGAAATTTAAATATTTTTTTGAATCTATATATTTTTACCCTTTTATATATTTTTTTCTAAATTTTTATATATTTTCAGATTTTAATATAATTTTTCAAAATTTTAAATTTTTTTTGAATTTTAAATTTTTTTTGAATTTTAATTTTTTTTTTTTGCATTTTCAGATTTTATATTATTTTTTTGAATTTTAAATATTTCTTTCAAATTTTATATATTATTTTTGAAATTTATAATTTATATATTTTTTCTAATATATATATATATATATTTTTTTTCGTAAAATATATATATATATATATATATTTTCGTAATATATATATATTTTTTCGTAATATATATATATATATATTTTCGTAATATATATATATATATATATATATATATTTATTTTTGGCATATGGGTAATTTCACACTTTATATATTACCCTAATATAATAAGTGAAACCTCAGGGGTGCTACTGCAATTTATTCTTTTTTTAAATATATATCGAAGGGCAAATTAGTAATTTCACAATAAAATGTCTGTAAATCTAATGGCCGTCTGTCAGAAGGGGTCCGTGTGAGAATATTCAATATCGAGGGGATCCGTGTGAAATTAGGGTCTCTTTGAGGGGATGTCAGTGGTATTTATCCTATTATATTTGCATGATGGTCACATGCCATTAGCATTTGTATTTTATATCATGATCATGGTGCGCCGTACCGGCCGTTATGTTACGGCTTTGTTTCCCGATTCCCACACCCGTAACGCACGTTACGGGCTGTTACGGTGGCCGTTACGGTTAACACAATTGAAGTTTTTCAAAAATTTGGGTTAAACAACTTTATGTTATGTATATGATATGATAAATGTTACTCCATTATTAAATTTTTTAAAAGTAAAGAAAAAAAAATTTTGATTTAATAATATCATAACAAGTATATATCATAAATATTCAAATAACGACGACACCATTAAATTTATTAATAACTCATTTTTTATATTAAAATTCTTTAAAAAATTAAATAAAATTCACTTAAATCTACCAAAAAATCATCTTTATTCATTCATGTTGCCAAAAGTATCAAATTAGAACATTTTGGGTAAGATGTGCAATATTTTAAAAAATTCACGATTGCGATAACCGAGTCCCGTTACGTAACCCCAATATTGACCCGAGTCCGTTACACCGATACCGTTACCGTTACAGTGACTAATACCGTTACGGCGAACCATGATCATGATTAGTAAATTTTCCATATATAACGAGTCGAACTCTAAAGTTTGGAGTCCATGTAAATACATAATGTATCCATATAGTTTGATTCATAATATTTCATTTTTTAGAAGATATCGATATTAATGTTACACCCTCCGTGTCAAGTGTCCAATTTCATAATTTTATTCGTTCAAAAATAAGTGTTCATTTTTTAATTATAATACAGTATATTTTTATATTTTTCCAACTTATACTTATTCATTAATTCAAAAAATAATGAGTCCCACTAAAAACTAAAATTATATTATATTTTCAAATGAAAAATTTGAAAATACAAAATATCCCAATTTTTTTTAAAAAGTTAAATGTTAACACTTATTTTGGAATAGAGGGAGTACATAACATTAATAATCATGTAATATTCGCTTTTAAAATTAATATTTTTCGAGTTTCATTATATCATTAACGCAATTGTGATAGCGCAACTACGAATCATGACCGTTAGTTTTGTTTAATCTTCTAAATAATTATTTTTTTGTCAAATTATAAAGCATGCAGTTTATTATTATTGATATCATAGACAAATTTAACCCTCGATTTAATGTCATTTCAAATGACTCGTTTGAGGGTGTTTGAATCCTCACGTGGGTAGGCAGAGTGACCCTATGTTAAAGGATGTCCATTTATTCGATTCATTAATTTAATATTTTAAATTCAACCGCGAAACATTCACCAGTTCCGCTTGTCACCATAAAACTGCAAATTTTCTTTTGACTTGCATTCCATTAATTGTGTAAGAAAAACGATGTGGGCAATAAAGTCTTATTTGCTGCAATATCTCACATTCTTCCAATTCTAGACTATTTTGAAGTGAAGCCAAGAAAGCCTGTATATCCAACTTTTCAATAGTCATAGTTATAAAATCTTTTGTGTCATGAATATCAACCAAACACAATTTTAATATCAAATAGAAAAAATGCAACAATCACCGTAAATATTTCGCACTGTCGATCTTACTTTATAACAACTCAATAAAATAAGTTGCATGAGTCTTCTATGTAAATATATCACATATAATTATAGTATTATTGTTTTGTGGTGAATCAGTGAATGTTATTGAACTAGATTTGAAATCCCGGCATCAATTTTGATTCCGAAAACAGTTTAAAATTTTTGAATGAGTATCAAAGTTAAAAACAAATATTGATGTTATGTAATTGTATTAATATTTTTAAAAAGAATTAAAAATTGAACATTATGTTGCATATAGACCAATACGACAATCCTCAATTGAATCCAAAGTCTATCTACATGAGAAAATTGAGCATACTTGGTTTACATTTCTGAAAAAAAATTTCAATTTTTTTTAAACTAAGAATTAAAAAATTATCCAAAAAGTTAGCTTGGTACAGTTTTCAAAAAATTTAATTATAAAAATGTTTATTTTCAGAAAATTCATTTTTATTGTTCTCATAAAATTATTTTATGTTCTTATAATTCTCGTAAACAGTTTTCAGAAATACAAATCAAGCCTAAGGCTTTGTTTGGATGGGCAAGAGAGAAAAGAAAAAAAATGATAGCATTAGTTATGAGAGAAAATAAAGGAAATGATAATTAAAATTTGTATTTATGTTCAAATTAAGAAGGAAAAAAATAAAATAATAACATTCGTGTTTGGTAAGGCTAAAGGCAAGAAAAGAAAAGATATTATTTTAACTCATTTACTTTATTATTTTTTAATTCAAATATCTTTAAACTATATATTTTTAAATGTTGATAGCAGTTTTGGTTTTTTAAAAATTATATTTAATTTGCTATCATTTCTTTCCAAATTTTTTAATCGAAGGATAGTAAGTGAGAAATTTGAAGGGATAAATTATCCTTCCAAATCTCTTCAAATCATTTATTTTCACTCATACTCGACAACTCAAACACAAAACTCAATATCATTTATTTTCTTTTCTTTCGAAATCATTTCAAACCACTCCTCCCCGACAAAACCTAAATGTGATTTGCACTGTATGATGTGGATATTTTCATGTCCATTCTTGGTGTAATAATGATAACAAAAAGTGGAGGTTGGAAGAGATTAATGAGAGTACTATAAATCCAAAACCAAAAGTTTTTAAGGGAAGAAAAAGATAAGGGAAAATTATACAAACTATCTTTAAACTATGACATAATTATACGCGGTATTTCTTACGTTTCAATAATATTATAAATTACCCTTAAAATCACATCCGTTGTAACACTTAGTCTCTTCCGTTAAAAGTCAATGACGGAAAATTTTCTTTTGGTCAATAAAGCCTATTTTTGGAGTGAACTTCCAATTTTGCCCTTATTGTTCCAATTTAACCATTACTTTTACATACAAAATTACTTAAATACCCTAACTTTTTTTACCAAATTGCCCTCACAATTTCATTTAAAAAAATATAAAAATTGAAATTGCTTGTTCCAAAAAACACAAACATCAATGTTTTAACAAATTCCATTAACATCAATATTAGTTTAAACCCCAAAAACTTAAATAAAAAGATTCTATAAATTATATTTTTCTTAAAAAGTATAAATTTCAAAATATATATATATTTCGGAAAATATGATTTTTTTCGAAAAATAATTATTTGCGAAAAATATATATTATGTTCCAAAATATGAATTTTTTTTGCAAAAAAGTATATATTATGTTCCAAAATATGAATTTTTTTTTTGAAAAATAATTTTTTTGTGAAAAATATATATTATGTTCCAAAATATGATTTTTATTTCTGAAAATTAGTTTTTTGCAAAAAAATATTTATTATGTTCCAAAATATAATTTTTTTTTCGAAAAATTCATATTTTGGAACATAATATATAATTTTTGCAAAAAAAATATTTTTCGGAAAAAATTCATATTTTGGAACATAATATATACTTTTTCGCAAAAAAAATATTTTTCAGAAAAAATTCATATTTTGGAACATAATATATACTTTTTCGCAAAAAAAAATTCATATTTTGGAACATAATACGTATTTTTCACAAAAAAAAAAAATTTATATATTTTTAAATGAAATTGTGAGGGCAATTTGGTAAAAAAAGTTAGGGTTAAATTGAAACATGCATATATAAGGGCAAAATTGGAAGTTCACTCCAAAAATAGGCTTTATTGACCAAAAAGAAAATTTTCCGTCGTTGACTTTTAACGGAAGGGGCTAAGTGTTACAACGGAGGTGATTTTAAGGATAATTTATGATATTATTGAAACATAAGGGATATCACGTGCAATTATGTCATAGTTCAGGAATAATTTGTATAATTTTTCCAAAAGGGAATAGTGAAAAATACAAGAAGTGGTTGTAATAGGGGTTAATGAATTAATTAGTAGGAATATCTCTCTTTCCAGAGATGCTATATATACGGCCCTATTTATTACTATTTCAACTGTACACTCACTGTACATATATATATACATACATATATATTGTTGGGCTAACTTCATTTACACCCTGAGGTTTGTCCTATATTTATTTTGACCCCTTAGGTTTGCATATCTTCATTTACATCCCCTTACGGTGTGAAATGTCTAAAATACCCTTATACCAAACACCCCTTAAATCAATTTATTCCCTAAATCAATTTAACCCCTAAACTAAACACCCCCTAGAATCAATCTAACTCTTAAATCAAACACCTCAACCCCAACTATCTTTCTCTCTCACACACACACACACCTCTGCACACACTACACAGACACACACATATTGTAGAGACTCGTACGGCCGTAGGAAGCGACCCCAGATTCGTTCTTCAATCTTGACCCAACCCATCCCTTTTCTCTCTTCATTCTTCAATCTCCAAGCCCCTAATCGGAAACAACCATGACCAAGATCGATGCCCTCCGTCGATTCCTCCTCCCCTGCTTCGCCTCCCCCTCCACCACCACCACCACCACCATTCCCGCCACCAAGAGACGCATAAACACCTCGCTCCGAGACGACATCGAAACCCCCAAAACCCAAGAAGAAGACGACTCCACCTCCACCGACACTAGCACCGCTACCGGCCACCCCCTGGCGTCGCCGCAACCCTCCAAGACAATGGTCATCGGAACCATCTTCGGCCACCGTCACGGCCACGTCTGGTTCTGTGTCTAACACGACCACCTCAACACCAAACCCTCCTTCCTCCTCGAGTTCTCCATCCCCACCCACCTCCTCGTCAAGGAAATGCGGTGCGGGTTGGTCCGGGTCACCCTCAAATGCCAACACCCGCCCGATTCTGAACTCGGATCTTGCCCGCTCCACTCCATCCCCATATCAAAGTGAAGATATGTTTTTTTTTTAATTTTATATATTTGTCTTGAATTTAATATATATTTTTTAAAAAAAATCAAAATTTATATATATTTTATATTTTATATTTATTTTTGATTTTATAATTTTTTTTCGAAATTTAGTATATTTTTTTGAATTTTATATGTTTTTTTTAATTTTATATATAATTTTCAAATTTTTTATGTTTTTTGTGATTTTTATATTTATTTTCGAAATTTAATATGTTTTTTTGGAAAAAAAAATAATTTCGAAAATTATATATTTTTTAATTTTATATTTATTTTTGAATTTATAAAATTTTTCAAATTTTAATATATATATTTTTGAATTTTATATATATTTTGAAAATTTAATACAAATTAAATTATTAAATGATGGGAGGGGGTTTAATTGATAAAAACACTATCCTTGTTTCCAAATAGAACAAGGATAACACATTGAGGGTAATTTAGGAATTTTAAAAAAAATTCAGGCTGATGTCATCGTTCAGTCTAAGTGATGAGAATATTGAACAATAGGGGATGTAAATGAAGATATACAAACCTGAGAGGGTCAAAGTAAAAATAAAACAAATCGGGGTGTAAATGAAGTTATCCCTGTATTGTAATACTTTCTTGGAAAAGGCCAAATGTTACCATGGAAATAGGACTCCCACTCTTCCTTATTAAAGTGCAATGGCTAGTGTGTGTATGTGTGTGAGAGAGAGTGTTAATGACTTTGGAAACTTCAAAGGGTCCCATTATGAATCTGGGTTTGAATTTTGAACCATTCTATTGGGTAGTGGAGGAAGTAACAAGAACTTGTCCTGACCAAGAACTATTCATATTCCATGGCTATCTAAAAAAAAATATGATAGGAAAATATACACGGCATGTATATTTGAAAAAAAATAGTGTTTTGAAATGATCTTACAAATCTTATATGCAATTGTTCAGTTTCTTTCTCTAAACACTATCTCTTTTGCTTGGAGTAAATTTTGAATTGTTCAGTTCCTATTTTTATACTCTCTCCTTTACCGGCCCTGCTAGGTAACCGGTCCGGTCTGGTTTGATTTTGAACTGAAAGTATGTTTGGTAAGCGGTCTAGTGATGATCTCGATCTGAGAAAAATGGCGGTCTAGTCTGATGATCTCGGTCTGAGAAAAATGGAATCATACCATTTATATATATATTTTTATTTATATTATTATTTATTCATTAATTTATTATTATATTTATTTATAATTCTTCTTTTTATTTATTATTTAATTCATTTTGTTTATCATTCATTATTTTGTTTATTTTTTATTCATTTATTTTTATTAATTTATAAATATATTTTATTTTATTTTATTATTTATTATTTATTATTTTATTTATTATTATTATGTATTATTTAATTCATTTTGTTTATTTTTTATTCATTTATTTCTATTAATTTATAAATATATTTTTATTAATTTATTATTTATATTTCTTATTTATTCATTTATTTTTACTAATTTATAAACATATTTTATTAATTTATTAATTATTTATTATTATATTTAATTATAGATTATTATTTTTATGTATTATTTAATTCATTTTATTTTGTTTGTTGGGTGATTGGTGTTTCAAAATTCTGATTTTGGTTATCAATTTTTGGAACCAGACCAACTTGACCCAACAAAAAGCTGGGTCAAAAAACACTCCATTTGGTTCAATTTGGTCTGGGTCCAATTTTTGAGACCAAGTCAAAAAAAATATGGTATGGTCTCTAAAAACTAAGACCATACCAGACCATGCCAAATGGACCCAAAATAAAAAAACAAACAGGGCCTTAAGCTTTGGAGAGAGTAGATTTTGAACTGGTCTGTTTAATCTTTCTCAATAAGAAATGTCTCAATTTTTTTCTTTATTTCAGTAGTAGCTCAAATAGTATGTACTTATTTCTTAATTAAGATGGTTATTAGTTTTAAGAGGTCTGACATTAGACCTGTCAACGAATTGAATTCGGATTGGATATGTCCTGATCCGATCCGCATTCGATAAGCTCATTAAACAATTCGATTCGATTTGATAATTCGACAGATTTTTTCTTAGTTGATCCATATCCGAATTTGTTCATTATCGGATATCTGGTCCAATAATCCGATCCGATTGGGTAACAACAAAATTAATAAAATTAATAAGTTTTTTATTATTTTTCTAAGAACATTAAACTCCAAATTATATCCTTACCAATCAATACTTATAATACATATTCCTAACAAATATAAAAAGTAAAAAGCAAAAAAAAATTAAAATTAAAAATTAGAACATAAATAAGTATACTACTTAATACTCATTTTGTCCCAAATTATAAGTTCTTTTTGGGGAATCAACTGTTTGAGATGATGACTTTTATTGGTGTGATAGTGAATGAAAAATAAATTTTACCCTTTGTCCCACCAAGTGATGTGATGTTTATAATTTATATATTTTATGTGATGTCCCACATTGCCCGGGTAGAGGTCTGGGAATGTGCTTATATGTGCAGTGTTGTCTCCAATTGGTATGAGACCTTTTGGGAAGAGCCCAAGAGCAAAATCGTGCGGGTTGGGCCCAGAGCGGACAATATTATACCAAGTGTTGGAGCTATGTGTTACAATTGGTATCAGAGCCAGAGCCCCGCCGGAATTAAGTGTGGGAGCATGCCCAGGTAGAGGTCTGAGAATGTGTTTATATGTGCAGAGTCTCCTATTGGTATGAGGCCTTTTGAGAGGAGCCCAAGAGCAAAACCGTGCGGGCTGGACCCATAGCGGACAATATTATACCAAGTGTTGGAGTTGGGTGTTACATTTTCTAACTTGAATGATTGAAAGGTAAATTGGTAAATTAATCAAATAAAGTGGCATTGACTTTATTTATTTTGGAATGGATTGAATAATGAATGTGAACACTTAAATTGGAACGAATGGAGTATTTATATATTAATAACTGCTCAACAATTATATATTAATAAATAGTATATAAATTTAAAGTATAAAAACTGAAACACTGAAAATATTCACACTTTTAATAATAATATAGATGATCAATCATTATTAATAAATAATTAACAATTAACATTTATATATAGATATAGTACTAAATATATACACATAAAAATATCAGTTCTATATTAATATATAAATATTATATAATTTCGGATCGAATTAACATAAATTCAAATCCAATTTGTTAAGAAATCAAATTATTGAATTTGGATCCTAACCGGGTTATCAGATTTTATTTTCATTCCATATCCAGCTAATCAAATCGAATTCGAATCAAAATCTGATTCATTGACAAGTCTATCTGACACCACTATCATCTATACAAAAATAAATAAATGAAAACTTTGCATACACATTAACGAAAGTTTGTTTACAATATTATCATATGGTTCTTTACATAGTTGTCTAAATTGCAATCTTAACTTGTAAAATCCTATGATTCTATACGATTTTGTACGATTTTAACATGATTCTACTCGCATGTATTTTAAATTTGTTTGGGTTAAAATAATGGTTTGAGGGTTATATACTCCATATGAAATGCCCAAAATCTTAGTGATGTAGTCTAATATTTCAAGATATGGTCCAAATTTATGAGAAAATACTTTAGGCCCTGCTTGGTACAGAACTTTGAAAATTATTCTCCGAAATAGTTTTTTTAGTTCAAAATTTTGTTTGGCTAGTAAAATTACAAAACAGTTTTCAAAAAATAAAAATTCAAAAATCTACTTGGTTGCATTTATTATATAAATAAAATAATTCTAAAGTACAATATAATAAGATAAGAAATATCAAACATTCTCAAATTATAGGGTGAGAACAAGAAACAAATAACACACGTTTAATAAAATATTTATTTCATAAGTTTTCTATAATAAATTATATATTTTTGTCTCATAAATTTAAACTAATATATAAAATTTTATATATTAAAATTTATCTTATATTAATTAATATAAGATATTATTAATATCAATTAATATATTATTAAAATTATATATTTTTGGCTCATAAATTCAAACTAATATATAAAATTTTATATTAATTAAAAATATTTTAATATTAAATAATATTTTATTATTTAATATTATATATTATATATTTAATAATAGTATTATTTATAATAAAGTATATACATTTTTTTCATAAATTTGAACGAATATATAAAAAATTTTGTATTAAAAGTTATTTTATATTAATTAAAAATATTTTTTATTTAATATAATATGTTATATATTTAATAATTATATTATATATAATAAATTATACATTTAAACATGAAACGTTCTATGTTAGTGAACACATCGTTGTTTTCTTCTTTCTGAGAACAACTTAAAGTTTTTTTTAAAAAAATGATATTATTGAACTTGAGTTTCCAAAAACTGTTTTACAAAACAACTTGGCAAGTAAGAAATTTCAGTTGTTTTCTGTTTTTTGTAACTCAAAATACAGAAAACTGTTTTAATAATTCCATACCAAGTAGACCGTTAATATTTTTGTTCATATTTTATGTTTTGGGCATATATTTATTGTATTATAAATATATTATTCTTTAAAAAATTAAAGAGAATTATTTAGTAATAAACGTCGGGGTTTGTTGAACCAATCGATCGCTCCTCTAGTTGATGTATCAGATCCCTTTTTAATTAATATTTTAGTTACGAGTTTACAATTTTGATTCTACAAACCCAATCCTACTTAGACTTCTTATTTCACTTGGTTGTTTGGCTAGCCGGCTCCTCCTGTATTTCTTTTCACTTCGAGAATGGGCTTGGATGGATTTCATCCAATTAGGAACCTTCATAAAAAATCTAGGGCCTGGGCCGTGGCCCAGTTTTTCCAATACTTGCTCCATCTTGTCAAACCCAATGGTTCATTTGGGATTATCTTATTATACCAATCAAAGGGGACTACATATCCTAACATTAGATATAAGTTTGACTCATACTCAACTTATTAAGAGCATAATTGGGGTTTGTTTGTTTAGTAAATGAACCAAATCCAAACCTATTTTTAATTCATTTAGTGAATGAATCAGGTTAAACATTTTGGACTTCGACTCATTCTTTACATTTTGCAAGGGTTTGCTGCTATGGTACTCTTGCACCTTATGAGTGTTAGAATGTGAATCATCTTTGATGGTTATTAGTAATTCTGTTATGAATACTTCCAGTAACTTCAACCAATTTGATGTAAACCTTAAAATAATTTTCTATACTAAGCAACTTAATTTAAATTTACAAAAATTAAAACAAATCAAAAACACAACTTAATTAGAAGTTCCAACAATCATAATAAACCCTAATTCTCAAACAAAGTTAAAATCATTCTATAAATAACAATTCCAAGCAACCCTAAACAGTTTCAACCCTACTAGTCCCATCATGTTGCTGCTGTTCTTCCTCTTCATTCTCTTTAGACATCTCTTCAAGTGACTTTCCCTTAGTCTCTGGCACCAAAAATGTACACATCAACCCTAAAATGTTAATAGCTGCAAGCACAAAAAGAGAGTTTTTCATCCCAATCCCAGCAGGGTACCCTGCATCAGCCTTGGCCTTATCTTGATTCTGTGCAGCATACAAAAACCCGAAAGCTCCGATTATCGCCCCGGCCTTCCCGGCAGCGGCCGATATCCCATGACAAGTAGCCCTAAACCTCGCCGGGAAAATCTCCGCCGGTACAACAAATGTAGTGCTATTAGGCCCGAAATTCGCGAAAAAGAATGTCAATCCATACATCATCAGAAACCCTACTTTGTTTTCGCTTTGAGTCCAGTGGTGATATGGAAAAGCCAATCCGAGCATGAACACTGTCATGAAGAAAAACCCGAGGATTTGGATTGTGAAGCGACCTAAGTAGTCGATGAGCCAGACGGTGAACCAGTAGCCCGGGACAGTCCCGCAGAGCGCGATGATGGACTGAGCCCGGGCTATCTTGTAGAGCTCCTCGAGCGCGCTCATGGTTTGTGATGGTGGTAGCCAACCAACTGAGCTAAATATGTCCTTTTGGAACAAGTTTTGGCTATAGTAAGCAATGTCAAGTAAGAACCAAGTGCTTGTTGTGCCCAACAAATGCCACCCATGTCTATGTAGAAATTCCTTCGAAAACAACCTATAAGACGACTTGATTCTGCTCGTGGTCGTGGTTGCCTGAGTTGTGTTCATTTCGACGTTCAAAACTTTTGACATGTCGGCGTGAGCCCGCTCGGCGTTCTTGGCCACCAAGGCAGTGTACCGGGGCGTTTCCGGCATCTTCATCCGCGAGTAATACGTCAGAGCTGCCGGAAGCGCCCCGAGCATTAGGATGATCCGCCACACGTAGTCCGCCTCGGGCGGAGTAGACCCGAGCGGGCTCACTGCATACGTCGGCGCGTGGTACACGGAATTAAAGATGGCTGACAAGGTAATGGCTACTGTCCCGGCCATGAGGATTCCGAACCCTTGCATGGCAAACACCGCGGCTATGAATCTCCCGCGACTGTTCTTGTTAGAGTACTCCGCCATGATGGTGGCGGAAAGCGGGTAATCGCCGCCAATACCAAACCCTAACCAAAACCTAAAAAAGCACAACGTTGCCATGACAGCACGAGCGGAGGACCCGAACGAGAGGCCGGAGGCGATGGAGCAAACCACCATGAGCATTAGGGTAAGGCCGTAAACGTGTTTGCGGCCGAGCTTGTCCCCGAGCCACCCGAAGAATAGCTGCCCGGCTAGGGTTCCGCATAGCGCGACCCCGTTGACTGCGGCCGCAACGTTAGGAGGGAGAGTTCCGGGCTTTGATGCACCGTCTTGGTGGTAGTAGATGCGGCCGAGGAGTTTGGTGACGAGGGAGATGCAGAAGAGGTCGTAGGCGTCGGTGAAGAAGCCCATACCGGAGATGACGACGGCTTTCCAGTGATAGAGCTGGGTTTTGGCGGAGTCTAGGGTTCGTAGGACTTGGTCTGTTTGATCAGACGCCATTGATGATGGTGGTGCTTTGTTTTGAGAGTGTTTTTATTCTATGAAAAAGGTAGGCAGAGAGTGAGATTGTATAGTGTTGATATTTGGTGGGACTCATAATCCGTATGGGACACTATATCTATATATATTGGGAGGGTACGTATTATAGTAGGAAAAGGGTAGGGCATGCATGCAAGAATATTCTGTCCGTTAATTAGTGGATATCCTAGCTTGCTTGCTAAGTTGTAAACGATTTGGAAGTTTCATTTATTATTAAATGGGCGTAATTTGAAAACCCCTATATAGTTTCACATTACCTGCCCCATTCCATCCAATTTAAGATAAAATTGCCCCTAAAATATAGCAGAGTATACTCAAAGTCTTTATAAAAAAATAAAAAATAAATAAAAATCTAATTCTTAGTTCGAAATATTTTTTATATTCCAGACTTCAATTATTTTATATTTTACCCTAATTGGTAGTTCAAAAATAAAATATTTCGGTGTTAGTTTTTTATTTTGGCACAAATCAATTTTTTTTGTTTATAGTAAAATATAAAAAACAAAAATTAAAAACGAAAAAAAAATATAATTAGTACTTTGAAATAATTTTTTATCTTTCAGACTTAATGTTTTTTATATTTTACACTAATTGGTACTTCAAAAAACAAATCGGCATTAAATTATTATTTTTGGCATAAATCAAATTGTTTTTTTGTTTATAGTAAAATATAAATAAAAAAAATCTAATTGGTAGTTGAAAATATTTTTTTATCTTTCGGACTTATTTGTTTTTTATATATTTTACCCTAATTGGTAGTTCGGGAAAAAAAATCGGCATCAATTTTTTATTTCAGCATAAATAAATAAAAAATCATTTATCATAAAATATATATATAACAATTCTTATGATTGGAGGGAATTTTTTAATTGTTTTTTTATATATTTTACTCAGGGAATTTTTGTTTTGGGTTTTTAATTTATTTTAATTTTTTTTTAGTAAACCCCCCTTTGATTTCAGAGACAGTTTTGTCTTAAATTGGAGGGAAGGAAGCAAGTTGATCAAATGTAAAATCATAGGGGGGATTTTCAAACTACGAGAGTTTTTTTTTACAATTTTCAAACCACGAGGTATTTTTTTTTATGATAATAGCCCTTATTAAATTCTAATTTTGATTTTTACTTAATGCAATATTATATATATATATATACACTACTATTAAAAGTGTGAAGAATTTTTGGCATTTCAGTATTTATAGTTAAAATTTTATATGTGATTTTTCAATCCAATTCCTACTTAAATTATAATTAAAATTTTTAATTGAATTCTTTAACTTCACTCCAATTTCTTCTACTTTGAATTATAAGTATCATATTTAATTGAATTATGTAACTCCAATTCAAACATAATCCTATTTTGAAGCACCAACACCTATTTATGTAGAAATTATGTATTTTAATTCTATCACTAAGATTTAATTGAATTTTAATTATATTAAGTTATATAGAATATATATATATATATATATATATATATATATATATATATATATTACAAATCTGATTGTGATAGAATACTAAATATTTAAATTTTTTATTTTATTTTATTCCATTCTCTTACTATAATTTAATTATAATTATAAATACAATTATAATTTTAATTCTAATTCTAATGATTAAAAAAAACAATGAATCCCAAAATACAAGTCTAATCCTAATTAATGGACTACAAAGTATTTTATTCCATTCTGTTATTATAATTTAATTATAATTGTAAATAAAATTATAATTATAATTATAATCCTAAATGGACTATAATGTGAATCCTATAAAAATAATAATGACTCCCATTTACAATTGTATTTAACAATCATAATCCTAAATGGACTATAATACTAAATCTCATCTAGCATTGTATTTAATAATACTAATCCTAAATAATTATAATATTGAAGTTCATCTACAATTATAATTAATAATCCTAACCCTAATGGTATAAGGGATAACTATTACCCTATATATAATCCTACACCTTTTCTATTTTTAAGACCCTACGATTCTCAAGCCTCTTCATCTCTCTGCCTCCAGTAATTCTTCTATTATACTTTAATTTTATCAATGTTGTATATTATTTTTTTGTGACTCTGTTCTAGGGCAATTATACCAGTTAGGTTAGTATTTATTTTTTCAGTATTCTTTTGTTTTAATTCAATATTTATTTATTACCTTCGATATATATATATATTGATAGGTATTGTAGTTTAATCGAGTTTAATTAATTAATTAATTAAATTTTTTTAATGCCTGAATTTATTTGAATTTCCTTACAATACTATTTCAAAATTTTAATAAAGTTTTATTAACCATTAATTTACAGGTACTATTTTATTTAATATTTATATTTTGAATATTTGTTGTATGATTAATATTATTTTGCAATTGTACTAATTTATTTTTATGTAGACTTTAAATTATGTGCGAAACCCGTGTTTTTTAGTAGTGTATATATATATATATATACATACTAGTACTATTAAAGTTTAAAGATGTGTAAATTTATGTGATTTTTTCAATCCAGTTTCTACTTGAATGATAATTACAAAATTTAATTAAATACTATAATTCCAATCCAATTTCTACTTGAATTATAACTACAAAATTTAATCGAATTCTATAACTCCAATTCAAATAGAGTCCTATTTGAAAGCACCAACTAACACTTATTTGTGTATGAATTATCTATTTAAATTCTATCACTAAAATATAATTATATTTTCATGTGAGAATTGAATATAATTTTAAAATTTATCTTATATGTTTTGTTCAACTTTTTTGTTTTAAATTTTTATTGTATAAATTTTTTCAAGTAGTTGTAGAATCCTCCTAAAAAACAACAACAGATAAAATATGTTTACCGGAATATAAATATTGAAACATAAATTAGGTGATTGTTGTCAAAGTTATATTTTAGAAATTACCAATAATAAGATCGTTTAGAATCTGGTAATGAGTTTTATACTTAATAAGTTTCCAATATAATACCACTAATTTTGAGACTTGGATTGAGGGTTTTTTTTTTTAAAAAAAAATCAATAAAAAATATGAATCTTGATAAAATGAAAATTCATTATCAACAACAATGGCAAAAAAAATATAACCTTCCCATTCTCAAACATAATAGAGAGGGATTGTTGCTGACAACAAGAGTGGGAGCAAATATTATCTACCCCAAATAAAAACTATATTTAATGTAACTTAAAAACCTAACGTAAGCCGATTGTCTCTGACAATAAGAGTTTGAGTAAACATTACCTAATATTGGGAGGGTACGTATTTTAGCAGGAAAAGGGAAGGCATGCATGAAAGAATATTCTGTCCGTTAATTAGTGATATCTCAGTTGTAAAAGATTTGGGAGTTTTACCAACTATAAAATTTTAATTTTAATGAATTTTTTTATTAAAAAATAATACAAAAGAACCTGATATGATTATTAGCAAGTATAATTATAGTTATCTCCCCTCGAGATTTGTTAAATTCCACACTCTTTGTTCTTTGGATAATTATAATTTTTTTCCTTTTAAGTGACCGACGTTTATATATGTGATTTTCTTTCAACGTCGTAAATATGAAATTACCCTTACACCTATGTAGTTTTTGCATGGCATAAATATCTTTACAAATGAGTGATACTAGTTCTAATAGAAGTCTTTCTATAGCAAAGTTGTAGTGGAGGAATTTCTAAAACATAAAAAAATAAAAAAGTCTTACTTCTAAAGGGGAAAGGAAAAAATAAAATAAAATTAGTTCAATAAAAAAATAAACTCTCTATCTACGTGTAATAATCAGAAATTACATGGCCTAATATAAATGGGTCATAGGACTGACGAGCCGCATGACTGATGAGCCGAAGAACTGATGGGCCGAAAGGCTGATGAGATGTGGGGATAATGGGCCCATGGAAATTTCTAGAAAGTGAGTGATCCACAAGTCAAAGATTTGCCCTAATTATGGATAATAAAGTCCAATAAGGAAATTTATTTATCAAATCCCATGACTTAAGGGATTCATAAACTTGGGTAAATGGGCTTGACCCATTTATCCAATTTATGTATAAATAAAGGGTTAAAGGATGAATAAAGGGATCCAATTTTTAACCTATTTCATTGTGTATTTTTCTGCATCTACACAATTGGCGTCGTCTGTGGGAACGTTTTTATTGAAATCTTTCTTTTCAATAGCTTCTCATTCTCTACGAAGAGCTTAGATTTACACCATCCATGGCAGTTATCACCCGTTCGCAGCAATTTGAGTTACCTCCGAATGGAGGCCAACCTTCACAAACCGAAGATCCGATCAGGCGATCCTTGGAGGACAGAACCGCCGAATTGGAGAGGCAGAACGCAGAGTTGGTGGCCAAACTGGCCCTATTGCAAAACCTTCGAGAAACCCCGAATGGCGAACCATCCAACCAGCAGGAGCGGTCCGCAGGCCACCAATCAGAAAGGGACAACCACCACGCAAAGTCCAATAATGATCGGGAGGAACGCGCAGAATCATCCCTGCAAGTGCTCGGGATGCACAATCCCGAGGAGACTCTAACCATGAAAAAGTTGGAGGAGATTATGATCAGATTCCAAAGGGAGGTGCTTAAAGATCTGAAGATTCAGACCCCAAACGATCTGGCCTCTAAGGCATCCATTGACGCCGTGCAGACTCCATTCACCCTGGCGATCACTAGCGTACCCTACCCAGAGAGGTTCAAAGTACCAAAATTTACCTTGTTCGACGGAACAAAATATCAGACGGAACACATCTACCACGTCCATACAAAAATGAATGTCTACAATGAGAATGAAGCCTTACTCTGCAAAGTCTTTCCCACCAGCCTGACCGAAGCAGCCTTGCTATGGTTCAGGAAGCAACCACCTCGATCCATTGGAAGCTGGCTCACACTATGTGAGTTGTTCATTGCCCAGTACTTCGGCAATAAAAGACAAAGAAATACCATCTCCAGTCTATTTACCATGATCCAAGAAAAAAGTGAATCCCTGAAAAGCTTTGTCTCGCGATTCAATGTGGAGATGTCTTCAATTGACAATTGCGATCAACACTCAGCTGTTAAGGCTTTCAGAATGGCCTTGATCCCTGTAACCAAGTTCCATCAGTCTTTGGTCAAGAGGCCACCTGCAGACATCGGGGAACTCAATTCCAGGGCACAAGGATACCTCCGGATAGAAGAGGAACTGGCCATACGCTAAAGAAGGACAATCTTTGCAAGCGTAGAGACAAGAGTATCCGAACCAAAAGTTAAGGATCGGGAAATCGATCAGAAGCGGCCAGACGCTCCTCTTGCACCCTCCCCAGTCCTAGAGAAACATCAGAGATTTGAAGACAAGATTACTCCATTAAAGGTTACCCTGACCAAACTGTATCAGGAGACTAAGGGTAAATGAATCTCCCGGTCACCACCACCCATCAGACAACCAATGGACCAGAGAGACATGTCAAGACATTGTGCCTTCCATGGCGAGTACGGAGACCACGCCAACGAGTGTAGTAGCCTTAGGAGGCAAGTATAAGCCATGATAACAAAAGGGGAATTGACGGAGTACGTTGTCAAGGAGAACACCCGACTAGATCAAACATCACACACACTCACCAAGGGAGTAGTGGGACAGCCCGTAAGAGTCATTCACATGGTTCACGGTGGACCAAGTTAGTCAGAAGTGGAGGAAGCTCGTAGATCCCCAATGCGTCAAGCCCATAAACTGTGAAAGGTAGGGAAATCAACGAGTTTCGAAGCCCGAAAGAGGATGCCCGGATAACTTTTTCTTCTACAGATATGCAGAACATTCAATCGCCACATGACGATCCCTTAGTTATCTCCCTCATGGTCTCAAACTGCTTGATCAAAAGGGTAATGATTGACCCAGGAAGCAGCGACAACATTATCACCAAGTGGGCATTTGAGAAATTAGAGATCAACCCTCAGGAGATAGTCTATTCCAGAAGCCCGATAGCCGAATTTGATGGCAGAAGAGTGGAACCAGTTGGGGAGATCCAACTTCCAGTGACAGCAGCAAGGCGCACGCTCAGAGAAACTTTTGTGGTGGTGGATGTCAAACCCTCATATAATCTCCTTATGGGCAGGGGTTGGATCCATCAGATGAACGAAGTTCCTTCAACCATGAATCAAGTCATGCGGTTAAGACTAACAAAATTGGGCACGACACGACACGACACGACACGAACACGAACACGACACGACACGGTTTAAGGCCTAAAATGGGTCGACACGAGAATATAAGGGTCAACCCGAACACGACACAGATAACCCGAACACGACACGTTTGACACGATTACTGTTTATATTTATCTTTATTTTTATATTTTTCTCTTCTCTAATTGGTCATGAATTAAAATATATCAATAAAATAGTATTGGATCGTGTCAAAATTAATTTAATTTTGTTGATAATAGGTTAAATAATTTATTTCGTGTTGGATTATGTCAAATTTAATTTAAAATATTATAATAAATAGGCTAAATGAATTACATGATTTACAAGGGTCGACACGTGGGTCCACACGAACACTACACGGACACGACACGGACACGACATGAATACGACACGTATAATAACGACACAATTTCGACCCGACACGATATCGACCCGACATGAACACGGCCCGTAACCCGAAATTGCCAGCTCTACATGCGGTGCATCGATCCAAACAGAATTAATGTGATTGACATCAGGGGAGATCAGGTAACAACCAAAGAATGTTACGCCGTCACCCTGAAAGGTTTGAGGAAAAGGACAGAACCGGAATGACAAGTACAATCCAAGGTGGTACCCGATGATCAATATCAATTATATGAGAAGGGTGCGGGGTCATCAATAGCAACTGAACCTTTGCTAAAAGTTCATATTAACCCCGATTACCCTGAAAGGTTGACTTATATTGGTTCTGGCCTCAATGCACAAGAAAAGGAATAAATGGAGGCCCTCATACGCTCTAACACTGACATATTTTCCCGGGCCCACATGGATATGACCGACATTGATCCGTTAGTAGCTCAACATTCCCTCAACGTGGATCCCGACGCAAAATCCGTCAGGCAGAAACAAAGGTGATTGGGAGCTCACCGAAACCAGATCATAGTTGAAGAGGTTGATCGACTTCTCCAAACATGATTCATTAAGGAGGTACAGTATCCTTCATGGCTGGAAAATGTTGTTGTGGTCCAGAAGAAAAACGAAAAATGGAGGGTATGCATGGACTTCACCGATCTGAACAGAGCATGCCCAAAGGATTGTTTCCCCTTACCAAATATCGATTAGATGGTACATGCCACAGTAGGATTTGAGTGCTTGAGTTTTCTGGATCCATACTCTGGGTATAACTAGATACGAATGAACCCAGATGACGAGGAAAAGACTCATTTCATCACTGAATCAGGTATATATTGTTACATAGTTATGCCTTTCGAACTAAAAAATACAGGTGCAACCTTCTAGAGGTTGGTCAACAAGGTTTTCCAGGGCATGATGGGCTCTACCATAAAAGCCTACATTGATGCACGGTGGTCAAAAGCAAGGCAAAAAATGGTCACCTGACCGATCTACAACAAGTATTCGACACCCTCAGAAAGTACAAGATGAAGCTCAACCCATCCAAATGTTCTTTCGGAGTGTCCTCGGGCCAATTCTTGGGACACATAGTTGATCGGACGGGAATACAGGCTAGCCCAGCACAGGTCAAAGCTCTCCTGGAGTCAACAAAGCCAAAGTCACGAAAGGAAATCCAAGTGCTGACCGAAAGAGTAACAACCCTCAACCAATTCATCTCTCTCTTAACTAATCGGTGTCGACCATTCTTTCATGTTATAAAGGTGGCAAAAGGAGAGGTCTGGGGGCCGGAGTAATCAGAAGCCCTGAAAAAACTCAAAAGTTACATGGCAAAACCTCCTATATTGGCAACCCTAGAAGCAGACGAGCCGCTACACTTATATCTAGCCATATATACAACATCTACCAGCACCGCTCTGGTCAAGGAGGGCAAGGGGTATCAGATACTAGTTTTCTACACACCAGCAAAGCCTTTGCTGATGCAGAAACCCGTTATTCGAAACAATAAAAGCTTGTACTATCATTTATGAGTATAAAGCGACGTCTTCAACATTATTTTGAAGCACACCCAATCGTGGTGCCAACTGCAACCCCGATCAGATCCATTATGGCAAAACTTGAGTTATCAGGGAGAGTATCCAAATGGGCAATAGAACTCGGGATTTTTGACATAACCTATGTCCCTCGAACTGCCATTAAAGGACAAACGGTAGTTGACTTTCTGTTGGAAATAGAAACTACAGACTCTTTAGAAGAAAATAAACCTGGCCTATGGTTGTGTTGGTAGACGGATCATCAAATGTCAACAGAGCAGGGATCGGTATAGAGCTCGTGACACCAGATGACACTAAAATTCAGCAGTCCATTCGATTAGAGTTTCCTGCCTCCAATAACGAAGCCGAGTATGAGGCCCTTCTGGCAGGGATTCGGTTGGCCCGAAGCCTTCAAGTACAGAAAACAGAGATACAGAGTGATTCCCAGTTGGTTGTACGGCAGGTAAATGGGGAGTATGAAACCCAAGAGCCTAAAATGGAAGTGTACAGGAATTTGGTACTAAAGGAGGCCGAGGAATTCCAGCAGTTAACCTTTGAACAGATCCCCAGATGGGATAATATCATGGCAGATCATCTGGCTAACCAGGCCTCCGCAGTAGGGGAAAGTATGAATCGAACAACGCCAATGGAATTCATCATCCGATCAAGCTTGGAGCCCTTCGAAGACGTGATGGTCATTCCTTGGGAGCCAAACTGGATGGACCCCATAACAGACTATTTGAGGACTGGTGCATTACCTGAGTCAAAACCAGAGGCCCGGGAGATAAGAATGAAAGTCGTCAGATATGCTTTATACAAACGACCAACTATATCGCAAGTATTTTTCCGGGCCATATTTAAGATGTCTCGCACTCTCCGAGGTTTCTGCGGTTATGGAAGAGATAAATGTTGGATCATGTGGCAATCATTTGAAAGGAAGGTCTTTAGCCCATAAAGTTCTCACCCAGGGATACTTCTGGCCTTATCTGTCAAGGGACACTGAGGTCTACACCCGACACTGCAAAAAGTGCCAATTTCATGGAGATGTCATTCATCCACCTCCGGAATTACTGAACCCAACAATTTTCCCTCACCCCTTTGCCCGATGGGGTATGGATATTGTGGGTCCTCTCCCATAAGCTATACGATCTACCACACATGTTCTTCTGGCGACGGATTACTTTACCAAGTGGGTGGAAGCCGAGGCATACTCTACTATCAAAAGTAACCATGTTATAAAGTTCATCTGGAGTCACATCATTTGTAGATTCGGTATACCTCGAACTATAATGATGGACAATGGCACCAATTTGGATAACAAGAAAGTTCAAGCGTTCCTGGAAAATCATGGGATCAATCAGAACACTTCTTCCGTTGGCTATCCACAAGGAAATGGACAGGCGGAAAGGACAAACAGAACAATTTTTGATACACTCAGGAAAAAGCTTGAAAAGGCAAAAGGAGCCTAGTTGGAGAAATTGCCCGAGGTCTTATGGTCATATCGGAATACTCCAAGACAACCAACATGAGAGACCCCTTTTGCCATGACCTATGGTGCCGAAGCCGTTATCCCGACCGAATTGAGAATACCTACCTTAAGAAGTCAAGACTGGGAGGAAGGTCCAAACAATCAACACCTAGATCATGATTTGGACCTACTAGAGGAAATAAGATAAGTTGTCGGGATAAGGTTGGTTGACTATCAGCAACAAGTCAGGGCACGATTTAATCATAAAGTCAAGAGAAGAGAGTTTCAGGTAGGCGATATGGTACTCAAAAGAAAGATTGGGATTATTGGCAAGTTATGATAGACATGGGAAAGACCTTATACAATAATTGAGGTCATCAGACGCGATGCTTATTAGGTACGGAAGAACGAGACAGGCCGAATCGAGCCCAACTCTCAGAACGCTTATCGGCTAAAGAGGTATTATCCTTAGGTAATTTCTTTTTCTTGTTAAACAGTAGAGTAAAACTGCGTCTCGCAAATGACACCTTTTACTGATTACAATAAAGCATCTGTGCCCAATGTTCGGCACCTCTGCCTCATGATTCTCAAGTTCTTTTGAATAAAGATATAGTCTATTTTTATACTCATGTATGTGCCTGAAGGCTTCATGGTTAATTGAAAGTTTTCCTAAGTGTTGAGTTCAAACCTGATTTGAACTAGCCAGAGGACAAAAATAAGTCTCAGGGGCCATATGCCCGAAGGCTTCAGGTTTAATTGAAAATTTTCCTAAGTGTTGAGTTCAAACCTGATTTGAATTAACCAGAGGGAAAAAACAAGTCTCAGGGGCCATATACACGAAGGCTTTAGGTTTAATTGAAAATTTTACTAAGTGTTGAGTTCAAACCTGATTTAAACTAACCAGAGGGCAAAAACAAGTCTCAGGGGCCATATGCCCGAAGGCTTCATCTTTAAATGAAAATTTTCCTAAGTGTTGAGTTCAAACCTGATTTGAACTAACCCGAGGGCAAAAACAAGTCTCAGGGGCCATATGCTCGAAGACTTCATCTTTAAATGAAAATTTTCCTAAGTGTTGAGTTTAAAACTGATTTGAACTAACCAGAGGGCAAAAACAAGTCTCGGGGGCCAGATGCCCGAAGACTAAATATTAAAACGTAAAATTTTAGTAAAACCAAAATGACAAGAACAAAATACCACTAAACTAGGAAAAGTTCTTTTGCATTAAAAAAAGGATAGAAATTACAAAAACACCCTTCTAAAAAGGGGGTAAGTACAGAGAACTTAAAATCCTATTCTACTTAACAACAAACCGCTTCTCATTTTCAGAATCCGATGGGTCCTTGTAAGGAAGAGGCACTCCCATGAAAACATCGAACTCCTCAGCAGTCTTGAATTCCCGATTTGCCAAGGGAATGTGCTCCATTTTGTGCCTATCTCGCCACGCTCTGACCGATTGAACATCATAAATGGTGACGTATCGGTTGTGCATGTCCAGACCACCCAAACGGTATACCTCAACCTTGGATTGCTCAAGAGACAGAAGATTATCTAACTCCGCCTTTTCGGCAACTATCTTTTGGTAGGCTGCCTTTGCCTATGCTAATTCAACAACTAAAGCCATATTTTCAATAGCTAAAGCCCTTTTCTCAGCCTCCCCGGTCTCCAGAAGGCTCTTGTGCTTAGATACGCTCTGACGAAAACCATCTGCCTCTCTGACCAGAGCAACACGATGCTCGTTATTTTGCTGGAGTTAGGCCTGCATCTTGGCCATTTCTTAGACATCAGACTCCAGAGTATTATTGTAGGCTTGGATCCCATAAAGAAGCTACGCAGATAGGAGAAAAAAGTACATGTTAGTGCATAACAAAGTGTAAATAGTGAATTAAAGTGAAAAAATAAATGCATGATAGTTACCAACTTCCATGGTCATTATGGAGCCTTTTTTTAGAAGTTCAGTCCTAGAGACTTTAGATTGAGCAGCCCTATTGGACGGAGTCCAGATCCCTTTCGCCATAGCCCGTAGAGCTTCTGGCTGGCATATGGTGAGATGATCAGCGCAGACCGGAGTCCCATCGGGGAGGAGAAACTTCGGCTCCCATGGGATGGCAGTACGGGGGGTATCCTAAGCCTGAGAAGTTTCGCTCATCGAGGCATCAGTAGCTTGGGTCCTAGGTCTTTTATTGGCTACTCGAACACCCGAACCATATCGAGACCTTGTGATTGAAGGATTTACAAGAGGAGGCTGAGGTGACTCTATTAGACTTTGTGCGGGCGGAGGTACTGGAGGCGTCGGGGGTGCTGTCGAGAGCGGTACAATGTCAACCAGGGTGATCCCTTCAGGAACCTGAGTGCATCTGGCAGAAAGGGGTCTGACGGGCAAATCCATCATGTCAACAATAATGCCCAAGTTAGAAATCATCTCCAGATTGGTCTGAGTCAGAAGGGTAGTGGCAGAACGAATATTACTCTAGATCTTGGCCTTTAGAAGGGCTATCCGTTCTTTTATGAGGGACAAGGGAAATTCTCTATCCTCATAACCTAGAAACCTGTATGCGTATTCCCCCCGATGTAAATCACAGAACTCACAAAGACAGGAAGCCTTATGGAGGGGACGGTAGACATGCAAATGAATGGCACCGAATGTGTGTGGGATCGGGAATGTCAGAGAGAACAGGTAAAACCAATTGCCGCTAACAACTACCATTCTCTCTTTCCACCATTTATCGGAATTTTCTGTATCATAACATATACCACGACCCTGGAAAGGAAAGAGGTTGTATCTACCCTTACTTTCTCTGGCATTTTGGAAAAAATAGCAGAGAAGCAAGTCGGCTAAACCTAGATTATGGTCCAGATCCCTGTTGTATAGTAGGAGCATGAACATAATCCTAAGGTTGTTCGGGTTTAGTTGAAGGGGGTGCAACCCTAACATAAAAAACACGTAATGAAGGAAAGGGTGAAGAGGGAATCTTAAGACTTTAAGATGAACCGCCGATAGCAAAATGCTACCTAGTTGAAGTCCCTCACTCTTAGAGAAGTCTAAGTAACCTGGGTAAGGGGCCACAAAAAAATCACCAGGTACGTGGGTCTCAGCCCGAAGATGTTTTATGTCCACCTCAGACCTTGTTTTCTTAAGAGGGGCAACCAGGAAGGGTTCAGAAGGTTTTGGGTTCACAGATTCGTCATTATCATGAGAACCCCCTGTAACGGGTGTTCCTGGATTCGTTGACGAACCCTGAAGGTCAGTACTTGGGGGAACGACTTGTGAAGCAGGGGCCTCTTGACGGGTAAAAAAGGGGCTATCAATATTGGTAGGGTTGGTGTCGGTTGCAGAGGACAAAATGATCTCCTCTACTGACCTTGTATCATCGCTGTCAGACATAGTTCCAGAAAGGTAGAAGAGACAGATGGGGGGGCAAAGATGAAAATTGAAAAAAAAAAGGGAAGTACTATCCGACTTACTCAGCTGATAATGAAGAGGCAGGAAGAGCTTCGGGTAAAAGTACACGTCTGTTCTGATAGAGGTTCTTAAATGCTGATAGAAAAGGTTGTAGGAATGAAAGAGAGATGAGTTACATGAGCAAAGTTGATAAAGAAAGGTAAGAGCGAAAAGTTGTGAATGAAAAGAATGAAGAAATCAAATAGTTTAGAGTGAGTTTTATAGCAGGAAAATAACATACCAAAGGACTACACGAAGCCCAAAGGCCACGTTGCACGATGAACCATCATGGTGCAAAGATTAAGGAAGTTATGGCCTCTTATTTTGAAATACAATTAAATGCTCAATAATGATATGCCAACTCACCACCATCATTTCCCATAAAGGTATTAATGTATGTATGAGTATATGTAATTTTGGTCATGGGCTTTGATGTGAATCATAAGCCCATAATCTCAGGGGCCTGTGTAATAGTCAGAAATTACATGGCCCAATATAAATGGGCCATATGACTGATGGGCCGTGGGGATAATGGGCCCATGGAAATTTTTAGAAAGTGAGTGATCCACGAGTCAAAGATTTGCTCTAACTATGGATAATAGAGTACAACAAGGAAAATAGTTTATCAAATCCCATGATTTAAGGGATTGATAAACTTGGGTAAATGGGCTTGACCCATTTATCCAATTTATGTATAAATACAGGGTTAAAGGATGAATAAAGGGATCCAATTTTAAACATATTTCATTGTGTATTTTTCTGCATCTACACTACGGCTCCCATCGGAGATGTATTTCTCCAAATCTCATCCACATTTGTTAATTTGGTAAAACTTACATGGGGCTTGGTGGATAAAATTAGTAAGAGCCTTTGGCAGTACAGTAGCTTTATGCAACTAGTGTAAAAGAAAAATATATTTAGCATAAAGGGCGGAGCCATGATTCGAAGATAGGGGGCGAACTTTAAATAAAACAATTATGTGATATAAATATATATTTACTTAAAAACATTTGACAATGGATTATATCTATTATAAATATATAAATAACTAAACTTTAATCAATTTATTTTTAAAAAAAAAAATCATTTTCTTCTATTCAATCGTTACCCGGGAAAAAAAAACCCAAAATCTACTAACAAAATTGAACCTGAAGATCAACGAAGACAAGAAAAATAAATTGGAAACCCTATTTCAAAGAATAAAAATAATTTACTAGAGAATCTAAGCTAAAAGTTTGAACGATTTCATTTTCAATAATGATACTCAAGTAGCCTGTAAGAAGAACTCATATTCCATCTTATAATTCACGAAGTTGTGTTTTAATAAATTCATCATTGAAAAATACCATTTTCGATAGTTCAACTACTAGTTTGTTTAGCCCATCTACCACTCTAAAATGTATCAAAATCTATCAAATGAGATAATTTTAATTTTTTCGACAGATTGCAATTCAATTATTGATATTTTTTACTTGAAAATTGCTAAACATCTTGAAATAATATGGATGAATATATCCAAATTAAACAAATAAAAATAAAGTAAGAGTCTTTTTCGTAATTTTTTTTTAAAAAAATATTAAAATTGGAATTCAATTAATCAATAATCAATAAGGTTATAATGAAAGTAAATTATTAATAAAATCTTATAATATTTTATTTTTAATATAATATTAGATTGTTTTTTTTATATAATTAGGTCTACACAGATATATCTTTCATGTTATTTATTCATTTTTATTTTGAATTAAATGGGCATTTTAAGCATTTTAGGGAGAGCTAAATCATGCATATAATCCATTTTTTGCTTAAATATATATATATATATATATATATATATATATATAATAGGAAATTTTTTTGAAATTTTGGGGGGTCCCTTCCACCCCTCTTTAGCATATGCATATGTATATATTCACATATATGACCGAAACTTGCACAACGGACTTCCGTGACTATCTTCATTACGACGTCACTTTATATTCTTAGACGTACGTACCCAATTAGTTGCCATATGTGACAAAAACTTGTACGCAGACCATATTTTATTAGTTAAGCTTCATGGTCAATTATGTCACTGCACCAATTAAGTAGAACTCGCTCAGCTTATAAAATATCACTCATTTTTTGTCCTTTTATTATTATTGTGTTCTAAAGTTTTTTTTTTTTTAATTATTTCATAATGTATTTTTATATTGCATTAAAGTTAATTAAACAAATTACTCCATCATGTGATTAAAGTGTTCAGAATGTGTCATCGAAATATCCAAAACGTGTTTATGTCTGTCCAAAAATATTTTAATTTTGGGACACGTGCTCGACACATGTCCGGGGCGTATTCACGTTGGACACACATGTCCGACACAGTTACGCCACCCCATACAAAATGTATGGGGGCTTCATTGATTGCAAGGTTTTTGTTTCATTCTCCTAAAACAAAAAATTATTGGATGAGAAATGCTAACTACATTCGCACTGCGATTGTGATTCCATAGTGGCACTTGCCCCTTGGCCAACTCAATCTTTAATAAATAACGTTGTTTCCTTGAAAATACAACACAAACCAACTATATCTTATCTTTTACTTTCCTATTATATATAAATGTTTTATTATAACTATTTTACAAACATTTCTCCAATCATTCATTTTATCACCACTTTATTATGACATAGTTATCTTAATGATTTATTTTTTATTTTTTTATTATTACATACCGCCTCTAATACCCTTTATCACACATATATTTTGTTAACTCGTGGACAAATGAATTAACCGATGTTATAACTCTACGTATTTTTTTATATTTTAACTCTATCTATTTTTATATATTCTTTACGAATGATGTGTATATGTATTTTAAGTTAACTTATCAACCTATGTATATACATACTATTAGAATTTTTTTTTTATCTAATACAAACTCCCTACTTTTCTAAATATTTCTCGAATTTATATTAGGAAAAAAAGTATGCAATTTTGGTATGAGGAAACAACAAAAAAAAAAATGATTATACATATATTGTGCACAATACTCTTTCTAATGTCTTACATATTTTTATTTTGAAAAAAATATATATATCAATACTTAAACTAATAACTAGTGAGAGGCAGAGAAACAAAAGAATGTAAACTTTATACCATTTATCAAATTAAGTAATTCGAGAAATATTTAGAAAAGTAGGGAGTTTGTATTAGATAATTTTTTTTTCCAATAGTATGTATATATATAGGTTGATAATTTAACTTAAAATACATATACACATCATTAGTAAAGAACATATAAAAATAGATAGAGTTAAAATATCAAGAATAGATAGAGTTATAATATCTGTTAATTCATTAGTCACGAGTTAACAAATAAATATGTATGATAAAGGGTATTAGAGGTGGTATGTAATAATAATAATAATATTTTTTTTATTAAGATAACTATGTCATAATAAAGTGGTGATAAAATGAATGATTAAAGAGTTTGTAGAATAGTTATAATAGAATAATTATATGTAATAGGGAAGTAAAGGATAAGATAGAGTTGATTTGTGTTGTATTTTCAAGAAAACAACGATATTTATTAAAGACTGAGTTGCCCATGAGCAAATGGGACTGTGAAATTACAATCGCAGTAGTTAGCATTCCTGATAACCTAACCAATACACATCCTCTATCGATTGGTTGGGAACTTTGGAGCATGTTCGGCCCTGAAGCAAGGGAACCACATAGGTCGCCTAGGCCTCCGGGTCGGGGGCCCAATTTTTTTTTCCTTTTCTGTATATTGTATTTTTTTTTCAAAAAGTCGTGCTTCTATAAGCTTTAAAAAAAATTTAATTAGTTTTTGGACCCATTTCAAAACAAAGCCTCGTTACACAATTTACCGCCTCATTTTTTATAAAGTATTTTTTTGTTATTATAGGTTAATTTTTTTTTTTTTGTTTAACAACTCAATTCGTACTAAATCTAAATCAGAATCCAATTTCACAATTTAGGGTCCAAAATTTTATATTTCACTTACTATTACTATAGACTCAAATAATAATAATAATAATAATCTCAATTTTTGAACTTACCGAAACTAAAGTATAATAAAATAAAATTATTATTTTGATTAAAGCTAGAAGATTCTTTATTGCACTTGCACAGTGTTTGACGACTACAGTTAGGGCTCTCATGACTGCTGCATGCACTCACACTCACAGAACGACAATAAATTTTCACGTGACTACACTTAAGATTCTAACAACAACCGCACTCACCCAAGAACAATATTTTTTTATGACAATACTAAAACATAAGTTGTTTTCATATTTTTTAATATTAATATATAATATATTCAATGTATTTTTTTCAAAAAAATTTATACTTGTAATTTTTTAAGCACCTTAAGCCTTACGTATAAAAGACCTCACATTTGCTCTCGCATAGGGCCTCTACTTATTTTCGGATTTCTGGATCAGCCCTACTTCGGAGAAACATAGAATATATAAGCCACATCTTATTCCTACATTGCTCGCGAGACTCCAAACATTTTTGAGCTTTTACTCTCAAACCATAGTAGATTCTATGAGCCAAACCTTATTTCATATAGTGAATTAACAAGGAAAATAATGTTACATTCCTACTAATTTTATTCCAACCCTAGATTAGAATTTCTCAGCATCACAAGAAGCAAACTACATAAAACCAACTCTATTTGTTCAAAATGTTCATAATTTCATGAACCAGGAAGAAGAACACTGATTACCTCAATCTCAGATGTTTGAGAGCGGAAACAAATTGATGGATTTGAATAATCAGTTAATCACTTCTTCAACAGCTTCTCTTTCATCCTCTCAACTGCACCCCTTAGAGTCCCCTCATCTTTGCAGAATGTAAACCTTACGAGATTCTTTCCGTCTTCGGGATTCAGGTAAAACACACTCGTAGGAATCGCCACCACTCCAACTTCCTTGATCAGATACTCGCAAAATGCAATATCGTTCGCCTGCCCAAAAGGGGTGTGATCTACCACCACAAAGTAGGTTCCGCTTGATGGGTAGACTTTGAAACCGACAGATTTCAATCCCTCCAACAGAATCGCCTTTTTCGCCATGTAATCCCTTTTCAGCTTCGTGTAGTAAGAGTTTGGAGCTCTAAGAGCTGCTGCAGCTGCATACTGCATCGGAGTGGAGGTGGCGAAAGTGAGGTACGAATGAGCTTGTCGCACTCCCCAAGTCAAATGCGGGGGAGCTATCGCCCAACCAATTTTCCAGCCGGTTAAGGAAAATGTCTTTCCCAAAGAATTTAAGGTAACGGTGCGCTCATACATTCCGGGAAAGGAAGCAATCGAAATGTGCTCCATTTCAAAAGCTAACTTGTCGTAAACTTCATCTGAGAAAACTAACACATCATTCTCAATGCATAGAGATGCAATCACAATGAGTTCATCCTCGGTGAACATCTTTCCCGTGGGGTTATGTGGAGTGTTCATAAGGATTGCACGAGTGTTCTTGGAGATTGCAGCCTTGAGCTCATCAATCGGTACAGCAAAATCTGGAGGCCGTAAGGTGACACATTTTACTTCAGCACCAGCCATCGACAGAGTGGCTTCGTAAGAATCATAAAATGGAGCAAAGACGATAACCTCATCACCAGGATTTATCAGGCCTAATATGGTTGCAGCAATAGCTTCAGTGCATCCTGAGGTAACAGTAACTTCCTTTTCAGGGTCCACCGTAAGTCCCGTATCTTTCTTGAACCTTTCAGACACGGCTGAGTTGAGGTCGGGAACTCCATATCCACGGGCATATTGGTTTTTCCCATCTCTGATGGCTTGAATGGCTGCTTCTTTCACAAAATCTGGGCCATCAAAATTGGGAAAGCCTTGCCCAAGATTGATAGCTCCATGTTTGACAGCAAGCATACTCATCTGAGTAAATATTGTTGTTTTGAATTTTTCCAAGCGTTTTGCAACCTGACAATGAAACGTGGAGCATTAATTACAAAGGAGCAGTATCGCTATCAGCACAGCAACTTCTCTCCGTATTGTCTAATAAAAAGTAGTAATCCAATATACAATCATTGGGATTAACATCCGGAAAAAACAAAAGGAAGGGTTACGCGGGGAATTCATACTTTGGTCATTTGATCTTAAATGATCAATGTGCAACCTGCAGTAGGCTTTAAAAATACTAAATAAACAAGCAATGGTATAAATAGCACAAGTTACAAACCCAAAACATAAGGACTATCAAAGCAGAGGAAAAATTTTCAATGTATTTCCATGAATTGCTAGTTCTAATGACCGGTTACAGAATATTGCAGGACTGCAGCTAGAAAAGAGTGCGCGCTGTTTCTCTGTTTAATCATGTGTGCAAACCTTTATACTATTCTTATTCAGGCTATTCTTCCAAATCTTTGGCTCGTTATCATTGACGTTTTTGACTTTTGCTTTTGTTGACCCAACTAAACAAGTCATTTCCAACAAATATTCTCAGCATTTTCACGCATTCTCAAAATCTTTAGAAAACGATAGTAGCTTGCAAGACCAAATTATTATTTATACGATAACTTTCTTGCAAGTCATTTATTTCTAACACAAACCCACGGCGCAGATGAACAAACCATAACATTCGTATATATTTTGCATATGCACCCAATGACACGTGCCCAGCACATATATATGTACCATACACAACCACAATTACATACCCGCACACACACGTATGTATATATATGTAGAACTTTGTGTGCGTTCTAGAAGCGCATAGAAATGCACAGTAATATTTGTATATATCCACAAATATTCATGTATACATGCTCATGGCCAAATACAATACTTAAATTCATATTATTTATTGTGCAATTTATATTCAAAACTTCAACCAACACCAGAGAATAAGAAGAAAAACATTTTTCATACAGAAGTTTCACAATAAAAATTCCTCCCAATGAAAGAATAAGAGCTCTAAAATAACTCTACATCTTAAAGGAAATAAAACAAGGTAACTCCCGTATGAATTATTCATCGCGGAAATATCAACCCATAGACAAACCCCAGCTCAAATCTACTGCCCAGAGCTAGCCATGTTACAATTGAAGGGGAGGATCAATCCCCGTTAGGTGTAGCCTACTGTAACCTTTGGACCAATGAAAATAATAATATTATTTATCAAGATAGACAGATTAAGGTTAAAAGATGAATCAAACTTGAAGAAGCTGCCCAACGATGTTTGAAACTTATGACATCTAATAAAATTCTTAGTTTTTCATCTGTCTGCAACCTTAATGGAGAAATTTCGATCTTCTCAGAGATTTGAATCAATATTCATGATATTTCATCTTTTAAAAAGTTTGACCTCCAATGAGGGACTTTCTGATGATTTTTGGAAAAAATTCGTAGGTACTTTGTTATTTCACATATAATGTTTCTAGTATTGAACCCATAAAATGTAGTGACTTTTAAACTGTTTTGCATCACCAGTGGAATGAAAATTAAGCTAAAAGGTGGAAATACAGGAGAATATCAAAACTCATCTATGCAAAATATATCAGCTAGGACTAAACACTAGTATTGGTGTGTACTATCAATTATGATGGAGTATGCAGTGGTTCGCGGGGTAGTGAAGGGGGAAGGAGTGGCGGTTGTAAGAGGGGTGAGGGGTGTTAGCTTTTTGTTTCTCATGTTGTTACGAATCATATATTGGAATGTCTGGGGCCTTAATTGCCCGGATAAAAGGAAGATTGTTAAGTTGGCACTTGGAAGATGGAATGCTCATATTGCTTGTTTACAGGAGACGAAGATGGATGTTATGAATGATAGAGTGGTTCGAAGTTTGTGGGGTAATCGGTTCGTGGAGTGGGTCTTTTTGGCATCGAGTGGTGCTTCAGGGGGTGTGATTGTGTTATGGGATAGGTGGTGGATCACTTTGAGGGATACGCGCGTAGGGCGCTTCTCGATTTCTTGTTCATTTTCTATGGTTGAGGACAGTTTTTGCTGAGCTTTCTTAGGAGTGTATGGGCCCGGTGATGATGGGAGGAGGTTGGAGTTGTGGGTTGAGCTTGAGGAGGTTAGGGAGGCATGGCGCTTACCCTGGTGTCTAGGTCGGGATTTCAATGTGGTTCGTGCGCCTTCGGAGAGATCTACTGGAGGACGGTGGACTAGGGCCATGATAGGTTTTTCAGACTTTATCGATAGACAGGCATTGCATGATTTACCTCTCAGTGGGGCGTTATTTACTTGGTCCAGTGGTAGAGAGACACTGACCTTTTCTCGTATTGACCAATTTTTGGTGTTCGGTGATTGGGAGGAGCATTTTCTAGGGATTATTCAGACTATCACCACTCGTTTCACTTCTGATCATGTTCCCAATTTTCTGGATTGTGGGGGTATTTCATCTGAAAAATCTCCGTTCAAGTTTGAAAACATGTGACTTAGGGATGGGGACTTTCAGCAGCGGGTGTTGGCATGGTGCGCTTGTCTTGTGTGGCTAGGCTCTCCGAGTTTTGTGTTGGCTTCGAAATTGCGTTTTTTAAAGTCATCTCTTATCACATAGAATAGGGAGGTTTTTGGCAATCTGGTGTGGCGGCGGAATGTGCTTTTGACAGAGATTGATGACATTAACAGGGTTGTGTTGAGTGAGGGGATTGAGAAGGTTAGGAGGTCGAGACGGGCAAAGTGTTTGACTGATATTGAGGAGATTGTTATTCAGGAGGAGATCTCGTGGAGGCAGAAATCTTGGGCTATTTGGTTGAAAGAAGGGGACCGGAATATGAAATTCTTCCATCGCTCGGCGAATGCCCGCAGGAGGAAGAATTTATTGGTAGCTTGTTGGTGGAGGGTTCTTTGCTTTCTTCTGAGGAGGAGCTTCATTCAGGGATTCCGGCGTACTACCAGAGGTCGTTCACTGAGACCGAGAGTTGGAGGCCGAATATGGATGTACTTATATTTAATTCCATTGATAAGGGGGATAGGGATAGACTGGAGATTTCGATCTCGGAGGAGGTTTTGAGAGCACTGAAGCACTGTAATGGGGATAGAGCTCCTGGTCTTAATGGGTTTTCTATGCGTTTCCTTTTTGAGTGTTGGCCCATTGTTTGGGAGGATGTGATAGCTACCTTTCATGCTTTTTATGAGGAGGGTTGCTTTGTGAAGTCTCTTAATGCTACTTTCATCTCTCTCCTCCCAAAGAAAGGAAAGGTGAAAGCTATTAAGGATTTAAGACTGATTAGCCTTGTTGGATGTGTGTATAAGCGCGAAGGTCCTTGTTACTAGGATGCGAGGTGTTCTGGATGGGGTTATCTCGGACTCACAAAATGCTTTTGTTGGGGGCTGTCAAATTTTAGACTCTGCCATTATTGCTAGCGAGGTGGTGGATGACAGGATTCAGAGTGATTTACCGGGGGTCTTGGTAAAGCTGGATGTGGAAAAGGTGTATGACCATGTGCATTGGGGGTTTCATATGTATATTCTGGAGAGATTGGGATTCAGAGAGCGGTGGCGTAGATGGATTCATTTTTGCATATCTTCGATTTGCTTTTCGGTGATTGTGAATGGCTCTCCTTCAGGGTTTTTTGGGAGTTCTCACGGGTTGAGGCAAGGGGATCCCCTTTCTCCACTTTTTTTCCTTGTGGTGATGGAGGCTTTTAGCCGAATGATGACTAGGGCCACAGGGCTGGGTCTCTTGCACGGATTCAGAGTGGGGGATGATGTTGCTCAGTTTGTGGATATTTCTCACCTGCTATTTGCCGATGATACTCTTGTGTTTTGTGATGTTGATGTGGCCCAGTTGAGGCATCTTAGATGTATTTTGATATGCTTTCAGGCAGTGTCTAGTCTGAAGATCAACACTAGTAAGAGTTCTTTGTTTCCTGTGGGTGAGGTGAACAATGTGGCAGATTTAGTTACTGCTCTTCATTGTAGGGCCGATCAGCTTCCTTCGGTGTATTTGGGTTCGCCTCTGGGGTCGTTGGGCCCGAGACAGTCTTGCTGGGATTTGGTGGTTGAGCGTGTTGAGAGGTGTTTGGCGGGTTGGAAGCGACAATATCTTTCTAAGGGTGAAAGACTTGCCTTGGTAAAGAGTATGTTATCCAATCTTCCTACATATGTGTTATCTTTCTTTCGGATCCCTCGAGGTGTGGCTCAGCGGATTGAGAAGATCCAAAGGCAGTTTTTGTGGGGTGGCTCTGGGGAGGGTCATTATATTCCCTTGGTGCGTTGGGAAGTGGTGTGCCGTCCCTTTCAGGATGGAGGGTTGGGCATCCGTCGTTTGGTACCTTTTAAAAAGGCCCTCATGAGAAAATGGTTATGGTGCTTTGGGTCGGAGAAGAACCGCTTGTGGAGGAAGGTGATTGCTTGTCGTTATGGGGAGGAGAGAGGTGGTTGGTACTCTGGGGAGGTTAGGGGGCGTTGAGGTATGGGTGTGTGGAAGGACATTCGGCAGGGATGGGACTTTTTTGCTCCGTTCATCAGTTTCAGGGTTAGTGACGATCACTGTGTTGGGTTCTAGACTGATTAGTGGTGTGGGGAGGGCTACCTCACTTCATTGTTTCCGCAATTATTCAGGATTGATCAAGATCGTCATGCTTCAGTAGCCGACTGTTATCGTCTTGATACCGGGAAGCTAGTGTGGGATGTCAGATTTGCGCGACACTTTCAGGACTGGGAGCTGAAGGAGGTTTCCGCTCTGCTGGAGTTATTGTATTCTCTGACTGTTGGTGGTGGCTCTGACTCCTTATGTTAGAGGCCGTCGTCTTCGCGGAGCTTTTCAGTCTCTTCTTTCTTTGGGTGTCTTTCGCCTAGGGCGGAAGGGTCTTTTCCTAGGAAGGCGGTATGGCGTACTAAGGCCCCTCTCAAGGTGGCTTTCTTCACATGGACGGCGGCTTGGGGTCGCATCCTCACATTGGATACTTTGGGTCGGCGAGGCATGTCATTGATCAATCGGTGTTTCTTATGTAAAAAAGATGAAGAATCTATCGATCACCTCCCTTTGCATTGCCCGATTGCTAATGACTGTTGGAGCCTTATTTTTTTGTCTTTTTGGTATTTAATGGGTGATGCCGGCCTCGGTTCGCTATGTCTTGGAATCTTGGAGAGGTGTGTCGATAGGGTGCCATGCCCGACGTTTTTGGAGAGTGGCTCTCCTTTTGCCTATGGTGTAGTATTTGGTTGGAACGCAATAAGTGTTGTTTTGAGAGAATTGAGTCCTCTCTGGGAGTGATCAAAGACGGGTTTATTTCTAGTTTCTTTTGTTGGGTGGAGGGTCGAAATTATAAATCTATAAGGGAAAAAATAGAGTTCTTGGGTTCACTTGGTCCATAGGGGCCTTATGTAAATGGGATGCACTCCCCGCTTGGGTGTTTTTTCATCTATAATATACTTACTTATCAAAAAAAAAAAAAACATCCGCACAAGAACATCTATATTTCCTACAAGTAAGAACAACAGAAAGACAACTATAAATAGGAACAACAGAAAAACAACTTTAAATAGGAACAACACAAAAATCACTCTTCAATCATATAATTCGTTCCTTGTTAACAAAAGGCTTGACTAAATGCTCAAGTTGTCAGTAGGGCTGCAACTTGGGCCAACCCAACCCCAACCCGGCTAGGCTAGATCCAGGTTGGGTTGGGTCGGGCCAGCTCTTAAGACATGCCCGGGTTCGGGTTGAGCCCGACCTATATTTTCATGGGTTGGGTTGGGTCGGGTCGGGTTGAGACTTTTTTTTTTAAATAGAAAAAAAAAATTTGCATATATTGTGTGTATATATATACCTGTATCTATATATACATATATATAGATTTTTTTCACTTTTACTTTGACCTGTGTTCAAAATAGATTTTTACTTCCTTACTTCATCGCCCCTTAGTCTCTTCGGCTGCAGCTCCTTGTTTCACTTTTATTTCCCACGTCTCTCTCTATTTGCTTCTCATATTCTCTCGTATGATTCTTACTCATCTCCATTTTCTCAGTGTCCAAAATAATGTTATCCTAAATAAATAAAAAAGAGAGAGAAATGGATTTAGTGATAACACATGTCCCACATGCAAGCTGGAAAGGATCCTTTAAAATGCAAATTCCTAAATTCACCCACAAGACACCTTTTATTTTATCTTACTCCTTCCTGAACTAGGAATATTACACCTAAGCCCCTCATTTAAATATATGAGCATGAAAAGAATAAAAAAAAATATAAGTAAATAAATCAATAAGCCTTTCCAAAGCATCAATTAAATATCAGCATCTAAAAATTTTCACACAAAACATATAACTTAAGATTTTTTTTCCGAAAAATATTTTTTTGCGAAAAAGTATATGTTATGTTCCAAAATATGAATTTTTTTCGAAAAATATATATTATGTTCCAAAATATGAATTTTTTCCGAAAAATATATATTATGTTCCAAAATATGATTTTTTTTCCGAAAAAGTATATGTTATGTTCCAAAATATGATTTTTTTTCCGAAAAAGTACATGTTATGTTCCAAAATATGATTTTTTTCCGAAAAATAATTTTTTTGCGAAAAATATATATTATGTTTCAAAATATGATTTTTTATCCGAAAATAATTTTTTTGCGAAAAAGTATATATTATGTTCCAAAATATGATTTTTTTCCGAAAAATAATTTTTTTGCAAAAAATATATATTATGTTCCAAAATATGATCTTAACAAAACCGGATTTCGGGTTGGGTTTGGGTTTAACCCGAACCCAACCCAATTTAAACATTGACCCGATAAAACTCAACCCGTGATGGCCCAAATTGAACCCGAACCCGACCCAAACCCGAAATTTCCGGGTTGGGCTGGGCCAATCCGCCCAAGTTGCACCCCTAGTTGTCAGAGAAAACATAGTACACAGTTATTCGATAGAAAACCGAACATCCTCTTTACTACCAATCGAATTGTAAGTCTTAATCTACCAACTACACAAAGATCCCGTCAATGTTACCACCATTGCCGAACAGTCAACAGAAAAGCATATAACGCAATTTCTAAGCATAAGATGCTACAGTCAAGCATGTCTCTCTCACTGCTGCCCAAGCGAATGGAAAAAGTTGAAAAAAAACAGAGAACCCAAGCTTTCTTAAAATATCGTAACATTGTATTAAGATGGAATCACTAATGCAGATTTACCGAAAACCATTATAGGTTATGACTCCTTGTTTACACTATTAAATACTTCACATCTTATAAAACCAACAAAAAAGGAGGGGAAAAAGAAAGGAATTTCCAATTTACAAATTATTATATCAAGTTCTCACTCTATAAAACTATAAACCTACCCTAATGTTACTCTAATGCAAAAAAATCCTTAAAAGGAATTTTCCAATTTACAAATTATTCTATCAAGGCCTTTGGAAATTAAACCAAAGGCTTAATAGGAGAAAAGGGGTGGTAAAAGAAAATTCAGAATAAAGCAAAAGTATCTTTTCAGACGGAATGGCCTTGTTGGGGTTAATGAAAAAAACATACAAGTTTGTAATACGCAACTACTTCACACATATATTTATGAACTTGACACATGCCCCAATCCAATGGCACCTAATCAACGATTGACTATGAACCAAGCAACTTCAATGATGAGTAAGATAACAGACGACTGACTGGGAAGGTAAGCACGTTCACAAAATCAACCATTGACCATAAAGGAAATGATGCAAGTTAAAGGTTCCATGACAATCAGCTGCTTGGAATTATTATTGGATGGTGTCCCTGTGAGTAGGGAAGGGGGCTGAATGGGTGAAATTGATTAGAAATGTATTTCTTATCAATAACTTCCATGATACATGCAAAGTATCCGGATATGAAAAAGGGAAAATTTCATCTTAGTCCTACTTATAAGCTCTGAAGACAACTAAGCCCTATAAAAATTTAATAGGACAAAAATGTCCTACTTTTGGCACCTATTTCCTAATAAGTACATTCTCACGCTTTTTTAATTTTCTTTCCTCTACTCTTTCAACCATAATATATAATTAATTTCTATATAACATGGCAGTGGTTGAGTGGTGGTTCCAGTGCGAATGGTGGTGGCCCTAAGGATGCTGCATTTTGTTGGTCGTTCGTAGGCTAAGTGGTGGTTGCAGTGGGAATAGGGGTGGTTATGGAGGTGTTGATGTCACTGGTTGGTGGTGGTGGTTCATGGGGATGGCTCTTGTGGTTTTTGACGGCGACGACCCAGATGAAGGGCATCGGCAATGGCAAACATGATGAATTTACTTTCTAGTTTGAACTAAAATGGATTCTCTGTAAATTAATTACTTGAAGACAGAAGCGGAAGATTATATGAGACCCATTTTCATTGCGTGTTGCAGATTGAAACTCCATGAAATCCGATGATCCTGTTGTTAGTCAACTTCTGGTGATTTAAGTTCTAATGGATGCGCTAAGTGTTTGCCGAAAAAAAAAGCAAAATAGTTTGCTAAAGTCATGAGAATCAACATAATCCCATCACCGTTCATTCCAATGTGTCAAACTCAATTACTTAAAAAGAACAAAGCTGGGGTAAAGACTCGCCGGAAGTTATCCATTGACTTCGGCAATCAAGCAAAGTCCGACTGAGCATTGCATAATTCACGCCTTCACTCAACAAAGTACTGCTCATTGATTCATTATGAAAGGGTAATATGGGAAAGAAAGATAGAAAGAGTACTCATGTGAACTCATTTGGGAATGTATATAAAAATTGGACTTCTTTGTCCTACTAAAAACTTTACAGCACTTAATTCTCTTTAGAGCCTTAAATAGGATCAGGACAAAATTTTCCAAATAAAAAATTTATAATAAAAAATCCACAAAAGGGCAACAAGAATCCCAGTGGATGTCAATCCAACCCCAATTTGTTTGATTCACTTCCTAATTTGAATTTCTCAAAACATCTATTAAATTCTTTTTGAATAGGGCATCAAACAAATTACAGTCACGGAAGATAATGATAGAGTAAAGGTTATGCATGGATAAAATTGAACAAAGCTAGGAATGAGAAACAGATACAAAGGAAGACAAAACAAACAAAACAAAAAGGAGAATACTTGGGTCCTCCCCTTTAACTTGGTCCAATAAATTTAGGACAAGTGGCTCACATTAATTAAAAAAATAAATGGGTATTACCCACTATCTTTTGGGTTTTAACCTGGATCTAAAAATTTACTTAACCCAGATCTGAAGTTTTCTTATCCCCCTATAATCTCTCACTTTCCCTCTTTTCTCCATCATTAGGGTTTTGTTTTGATCCTTTCTCTTTGGAATAAAATAGAAGTTTTTAATATCTTCCATGACCCATACAGTCAATAAAACTTAACTTCAGCAAGGCTAGCAAAGCTTCTCGACCTCATCCACGAACATCACCACTACAGCCACCTCTTTCATTTTCTTTTATCTTCTCTTTCTTATATATATAAATATACACACACACACACACATACATCCACACATATCTGGAATATACTCTTGCTTATTTTTTATATTAGCTTAGAATTCTCATTACCTTTAATTTGAGTTTTAATTTACTATTTATATATCTGTATACACACACACATATATATACATATACATTTATATTTATACGAGCTTGTGAATGATTTGCAATGGGGGAAGTGTTTGAGAGATGGACTTGAGATGCTTGATGGCTTCAGTGCAAGAGGGAAAGCATTACTTCGGGGTATGGGATTGAAAGGAAAGAGAAAATTTTTAGAATCGGGTTAGAACCTATAAAATAGTGGGTAATAACTATCTATTTTTTTAATTACTGTGAGTCACTTGTCTTAAATCTATTGGGCCAAGTTAAAGGGGAGGACCAACTTCATCCTCCCTGGAGAGGACCCAAATATTGTCCAAACAAAAATCTACTTACATACCAAAGGTCTAATGGGGAAGCAGGACCTGACCCTTACTCCAAATGGAAGGTCAATGGTTCGAGCCTCAGTGAAGGTTGTGTGTGTGAGTATGCTTAACTTTAAAATAAAGGGAAAATTTCAGGTACCTCCCCTGAGGTTTGGCAATAATTCATGGATCTCCCCTCTTGTTTCAACTTTGTCACATACCATCACCACAAACCTTCCTTATGACTAACTAGCCGTTAAAATGGATGACGTCATCGGCAAAAAATATATGATATCCCTAAAATACCCTTCTAAGGGTTAAATGACTTTATTATCCTTCGTTAATAATGTGTAGTTACTAAATTGCCCCTCAGCTCATCCTTCACAGACGTTACAAACACTTCTTGTTGCAGCTTCTGGGTTAGTCACTGTATATCCAATTTGAGGAATATTTAGGGCATTCATGTGAAGAAATTGAGGAAGAAACGCAGCTACAAGACCAACGAAGATAAAGGTTAGATGTGGGTTCTCTTGTATTTGGTGTAAATTAAAGCTTCATTTTAACAAATCAAGGTTAGTTCTAGGATTTTTTTATTTTGATCGAAGATGGAAGAATATTTTTAGGGTCTTTTTATTTCTGACCGAAGAGGGAAGAAGATTTCTGTTCTGCTACAAGTTTTAGAGTTTCAGGATTCTTCAATTCTTGTGTAATGTATTGTGAAGCGTTTCATCCCCCTCATCACCAAAAGCATAGTTGAATCCACAAGCGGCACATGTATGTAGGAGAATATCAAATTGACCCAAATCTAAATGGTATTGTGCATAGTTTCTCTTCTTGTTCACAACATTTCCAAATATAGTGGAAGCAAGTTTGGACATTAAATTCACTTAATAGAGTTTCTTCTCTGCTTCACCAACTGATCCACCACTCTCACTTTATAGACACACATGTTTACATACATATATACGTGTGTGTGTGTGTGTGTGTATATGTATTAGTCAAAATGTCTTAATTCAAAACAATGAAGCAAATTGGGGCAAATCTAAATGGGGGTAGTTTTGTAATCTCACTGCAAAACCTAAGGACAATTATGTAAGTTTAACCCTTCCGTTAGATGATTTAACGGCAAGTTAATACTAGGGGAGGTCTGTGCAAACCTTTGCAAACCACAGGGAAGGTATCTGACAAAGTTGAAACAACAAGGTAGGTCCTTGGCTTATTGGCAAACCTCAGGGAGGTCCCTGAAATTTTCCCTAAAATAAATAAATCTACAAACATGGACACACAGGCACAAAATACTGTGAACAATTCACAAAAAGGGTTAAAGAAATCTCACCATTCAAAACACACCCATCAAGAAATTGGCATGAAATCAAGCTAATAATCAAGGTAATAACAAATTTCCAAAAAAAAAAATCAAAGCAATAACAAGTGGGTGCACATGTTGGGGTTGATGGGTCTTCTGGAACACCCTTACGAAATTTAACAAGTTATAGAAACCCTTTGTTTGGAAAATATGACCACATCCAAAAAAGGGCTAAAGCAATTTTTACAGTTCAAAACAAACCCCATCAAGAATTTTCCATGAAATTAAGTTCAACAAAAAGCTATGACAAATGAGTGTTTGATGGGTCTCCCAAAGAAACAAATTTCACCCATGATTTATAGAAACACACACAGTTATACAAAACAGTATGACGAAATCCCAAAAAAGGGCTAAAGAAATTTCACCATTCAAAACGAACCCATGAACAATTTTCCATGAAATCAAGCTCAAATCAAAGCAATTACAAATGGGTGTACCTGTAAGGGTTGATGGGTCTTCTGAATCGGGTCTTGTTGGGTCGAAACGCTTGAAATGGTGGCCATGAAAGATGGGTATGTGGTGTTTGTCCTCGTAGAATTGGCGAAGCCTCTGTGGATATGTCTAGAGAAGGTCTTGACTATGGAGGGTTTCAAGCTAAATGGTGTAAGCATTTCATTATATGTCCAGGTACATTGACTCGAGAGTGACATAGGTAGAGGCTTTTGAATTGAATCTAAGTTGGGGAGAATGTGGAAAGGAATAAATCACAATGGCCGACTGGACTTATATAATTATATATAGGGTAAATAGCATTAAACCACCATCAACTATATTCTCTCTCCCAACTAACTCCCTCAACTATATTTTTGACTATAAACCCCCCAAACTATCATGATTGTTACAATTCAGTCTCTCCCGCCATAACACCGTTAGTTAAATTTAGAATAATTTACACTCAAATCCCTTACAATTTAGGTCAATTACACTCACCCCCTGAGATTTCATTTTTCTTGCAATGACACCCCCTGAAGGGGTTAAGATCCCATGAAATGACTCTTGTGCCCTTAATTTAGTGTAAAAGGCATGTTGGCTAAATTAATGGACCAAGCAACACTTGTATATTAAGCTTAATTTGAAAAAAAATTCAAGTACTTTGGATACAATAATTTTTAAAATAGGGATATCTACATATAGGTAGACATAAGGATCACTAATTACAAATAGGTAAACTTTTATCTTTCAATTACTAATACATCAACTTAATTAAACTAATTACAAATGGGTCAACTTTTTTGTTTAAAGACTCAAATACCCCAAAAAACTCCAATCTTCTTTTTCTTTTTCTCTCCCATTCCAAAATCCTCAAACACTCAAAAATAAAAATAAAATGTTTCAGAAAAAATATAAATATTTTGAAAAAATTAAAATATTTAGGGAAAAATAAAATATTTCGAAAAAATAAAATATTTTTGGAAAAATAAAATATTTTGAAATATTTTTGTTTATTTCTTTTTCACCTTTTTTTCTTCTTTTCAACGAAATGTGTTCAAGCCTTAGACCTCTTGGTGATTACAATGCAATTTTTTGGAGTCAAGTGTGTCAAGAAGTATCAAGAACGAGTTGATTGAGTTAAATTTATTTTGAAATTTGGTATCTTAAAAAGTAATAAATCTTAGGTAATTTATATTTAGATAATTTATTTCAATATGACAGTGGACATAATCTGAATCTTACGTGTTTAGTATGAATTGCTTTGAATGCATGTCATAAAATATTTTTCCCGAAATATTTTATATTTTCGAAATATTTTATTTCCCAAAATATTTTATATTTTCCAATTTTTTTATTTTTCCTGAAATATTTTATTTCCTAATTTTTTTTAAAATATTTTATTTTACCCAAAATATTTATTTTTCCCGAAATAGTTTAATTTTTCAAAATATTTTATTTTTCCCGAAATATTTTTTTTCCTCATTTTGTTTTCGAAATATTTTATTTTTCCAGAAATATTTTAATTTTTTTGAAATATTTATAATTTTTCTGAAATATTTTATTTTTATTTTTGAGTGTTTGGGGATTTGGAATGAGAGAGAAGAATAAAAAGAAGATTGGAGTTTTTTTGGGGCTATTTGAGTCTTTAAACAAAAAAGTTGACCCATTTGTAATTAGTTTAGTTAAGTTGATATATTAGTAATTGAAAGGTAAAAGTTTACCTATTTTTAATTAGTGATCCTTATGTCTACCTATATGTAGATAACCCTATTTCAACAATCCTTGTATCCAAAGTATTTGAATTGTTTTTCAAATTAAGTTTAATATACAAGGGTTGTTTGGTCCATTAATTTAGTCAACATGCCTTTTACACTAAAGCAAGGGCATAAGAGTCATTTCATGGGGTCTTAACTCCTTCAGAGAGTGTCATTGCAAGGAAAATGAAATCTTAGGGGGTGAGTACAATTGACCTAAACTTTAGGGGACCTGAGTGCAAATTATCATAAATTTAACTAAACGGCGTTATAACGGGAGGGACTGAATTGTAACAATTTCATAATTTGAGGGATCATCACTTAATTGAGGGGGTTAGTTGGGAGAGAGAGTATAATTAAAGAGGGTTTAATGCTATTTACCCTTATATATATATATATACACACACATTGCAACAAACATGAAATAGTACGATTCTTTTCAAGCAGCCAATAAGCTACAGTTGCACACGGTTTGGATAGCTTCAGTTGGGTTCAATTTTGACCTAATTCGAAACTAAATTTTTTTTTAAAATATATATTGAAAACCGGAACAAATAATATGAAGAATTGATAAAATTGTTAAAATTCGAAAACAATATATAAAATTCGAAAACATATATATAAAGTTCCAATTTTCTCATACAAGATTAGATAGTTTCAAATAAACAACCAAACCAAATCACTTTCCAAACAAACCCTATGTGTCAAGTGTCAAATACTACTAAATAATTAAATTAAATGGGGCGTGTCAACTCATACAAGCCCCTAGTAAAACGAATATAAATTGAGCTGTAAAATTTGGGACTATTATTTGAAAATCTCCTATAATTTTTAAATTATTCAAAAAATTTCATATGATTTCAAAAACTCTCTTGTGATTTTTAATTTAATCAAATACCCCCATGTTCTCTATAATATTACGAAAATATCGTCCAAATTTAATTCTTTTTATTTAATACAAACTCACTTTCAATTTAAATCTCAATTTCAACCCTATTAAATTCTAATTCCTTCCATTTATCACAAATTTACTTTCTCTCACCCATTTATTCTAAAACTCTAAATCCTTCCATTTATCACAAACCCAATTTCAATTTAAATCTCAATTTCAACTATAATTCCTTCCATTTATCACAAACACACTTTCTCTCACCCATTTACTCTAAAACTCTAATTTCTTCCATTTATCACAAACACAATTTCAATTTAAATCTCAATCTCAATTTATAATTATCTCTCTCTCTTTAATATCTCTTTATATATCACTATATATAATTATATACGTACATATATATATAAAGTGATATATACACACATATATATATACAATTATATATAATTGATTTTTAAAAAAAAATTAGTTAGTTGAATCATTTAAAAGCAAAAGAAGATGGGAGAAAAACGAATTGGTGGGGTACATATATATAGAGAGAGATATAATTATAAATTGAAATTGAGATTTAAATTGAAAGTAAGTTTGTGATAAATGGAAAGAATTAGAGTTGAATTTGGTTGAAATTATGATTTAAATTGAAAATGCGTTTGTGATAAATAGAAAAAATTAGATTTTGAGGGTATTTTCGTAATCTTATAGAGGATATGGGGGTATTTGATTAAATTAGAAATTATAGGGGGATTTTGAAATCACATAATTTTTTTTTGAATAATTTGAAAATCATAGAGGGATTTTTTGATAATAACCCTAAAATTTATAATAATTTAGTATTACATTCGACATAAACTAAATCATTTTTACCATAAAGAGACATGCTTTGGTCACCACGAGCCTATCATATAACTTTAACTCCGCGGATTTTCAAAATATTCAATTAATAGTCAATTGACTTGCATCTGCAATATTTGGAGAGTGTGATTTAATCGCCATGAGGTTTGAAAATTTTGATAAACACTCTCTAATGACCCAATAACCCATTTGACACACAATAAAAAATCATTTTTGCCCTTTAACTTTGTCTTCAACAACACTAGCTATAAATTATCTTTTTTACCCTTAACTCTCATTTTGATGAATTAAAATACTCCTTCCATTAAAACTAAATTAAATTAAAATTATTATTCTTTCAACATTTATTGGGTCAAATTTTAGCACATAAATAAAAAATCTCAATCTATCAACCCTAGGTGGATAAAAAAAATTAATCAGTCTTAAATAAAAATCTTAGCATCACAACCTTATTTGAGTTATTTTTATATAAATAAGTAAAATTACATAAATAATTCCTCAATCGAAAGATAATATATATGACAAAAATTCGTGTAATTAAGTGTAGCTAAATAAAAGTCCTAACTTGCAAACCTTAATCGGGTTAAATTCTTTAATTAATTATAAAGACTAAATCTCCAGTTTTAAAAATATACAATACTCAATTTAATAGGTGGTGTAAAGTGATATAGTTGAGACTGGTATTATGGACATTTAATACCTTTGATATTTTTTAGTTATTTTATTAATTTCATTCAAAAGCATTGTTGATATTTCATATCCTTTTGGAAACAACTTTATTGACAGGGATCTGAGTGTTCACAAAATGCAAACGTTGCATTTAGCTGTAATTTTTCCAAACCTTAGGGGATGTGAATGTAATTAATTCAAATATGAAATATAAAAAAAACATAATGTATAAATATAAAAATCAGTTTAGTTCGGTCCTACAAGGTTAGGAATGACAATGGGGCGGGGCGGGTATCACCTTCCCCATCCCCGAACCCTATTTAAATTTGCACCCCCATACCCGCCTTGTCCCTGATAAAAAAAAAAAAAATTCCGCCCCGCCCCGAACCCGGCTTCTCCCCATCCCGTGCCCCAGTTACAATTATTTTTTTTTACTTTTTTATGAAATAAATAACCTTTGTGAGGAAGGCATTGTCGAAAGAAAATAACTTCGCAAATAAAATGATCTTCAATATATATATATAGATGATGTTCACTTCTTACCTTATATATATATGTTTGTGTTTAAAATATGAAATGCATATATATATATGGAACCGGGCAGGGGTTCCCCATACCCGCCCCGAATATAATCGGGAATTTTTTTTCACCCCCATAACCGATTAGCTTAATTGAAGCCCCAAATTAGGGATAAACGGGACGAGACGGGTTTTATTATCATCCCTATACAAGGTCAAAAACCAGAACTGAACCAATATGACCGATTCTAGAATCGAAACCGAAGTACTAGTTTAATACGGTCGGTTGGATTTGGTTCTATCAGTTTTCTATGTAGTCTCCAATCAGCCATGTGCCCCCATATTACTTGATCCATTTTTTTTTTGTATAAAATAAATTATAAATAAAATTAATTAACAAAAAATTTCATAAAATACGTCTATGTAAGTTTTTTTAAATTAGTTAAATTTTTTATAAATAAATAGTGATAATTTTTGTTACTATATGCAAAAAAACAAAAAACATTCAAAAATACAAGTCTAACTAAAAAAATTGTATTTATGAAGTACTTTGTAAAATATGTTTTTGAGTTTTTTTATTAGTTAAATATTATACAAGAAAAATTAGTGATAAAATTTATTACTATCTGTTTTAAAAATAAAAATAAAAATTTAAGTCTTAACTGAAAAAAGGTGCAAATGTATTTATGAAGTACTTGTGGATTGTGGTTACTAAAAGTCCGTTTGAGAGGATTCGTGATTCCAAACAAATGGAAAACAAAGTGTAACGAAACATGTGTTGTAGTTTTTTTCTAAAGCGGAAATATGTTATTATTTATTAATCATCATTTATTTTTATTTATTATTTATTATTTTCACTAGTATATGTAGGTAAATTGTATGTGTAAGTGATACCTTTTTTTTATCTTATTTTTATTTTTAATTTTAAGAAACGAAAAAATATAGTAAAATGAAATATAAACAGAACATTATTTTATACCTGAAATTACTTAATGGGAATAAGCCTGGGGGTTGAATAGGCTTTTTATAAATTTAATAACCAATTAAAATTATTTGCGAAATATTTAATTTTAATCAGAATAAATAGGTCATTAAAAAACTTTTTCTAGAATAATAATATTAATCAGAGATAAAATAAATTTTTATTTAAAATAATTTTTTAATAAAAATACTAAATTTTTAATTAAAATATTTTTGTCTTAATAATTTTTTATTTATTAAATATATATTTTAATAAAAATAATAATAAATTTTTACACAAAAAGAAATTATTTTGATGATTATAAATTGGTGATGTCCTAAAATCAATATTGTGATACGTAGGTTGATGTGCGTCAAATGTGTACAAAATATGTGGTTAAAAAGAACACCTTAAGGACGCTAGGTTTTACCCTATGCAAACGTACATATCAATTGTAGAATAACAACAACTTAAGTAAGGGATATCATTCTCACAAATACTAAGATTGTTCACTTTAACAATTCAAAAACAATGAGTTATATTTTTGAAAAGTTATTTGTTTTGGTGGTTGAAGACCAAATTATCTAAATTCACTAAATTATTCTAAAAAGTAAAGTAAATTGGTTTGTGATTCAAGAAAGAGAAAAACTAGGGTTTCCATACTCCACCACTAACCGCATAACATAATTCTCTCTTTGCTCAATTGCAAGAAGGCGATCCATAACTGTGAATCAGGTTGTACCGCAAATAGTCAAATACAACCCCAAAAAGGAATATCATCGACCGGTTGCGACAACCCATCTCATGATTGAACTGATTAGTACATGTCCATTAAATTACTTTAATATACTCCTAATGCATAAAAATAAACTAAAACATGTCTATATCAACTCGTCAAAGCATGACCTGTGTAAACCTAGGGTTTCAAGTTTTATTACCACCACTGTGTAGAGAATTATGAATTAAACATCCGAGTTCAAACCCATATTGAATAATCATGATTGTGTAAGATAAATACATTCATTCAGTATAAGACAAGAATCATAATAAATATATAAACTTGTTTCAAGAATAAAAACGGTCTCTTATTTATTACAATCATCATAGTACGGTCACAGTTCCCCCTTGTTACAATTGAAAGCAAAGATAAAAACTACATTACTTGGCTAGGATTTTGCTAGAAAATCCTAGATACCGATTTAGCCGCTCATGGTTGGAAGAGTCTGCACTGTTGATGTAGAATTAGCCACCATGGTTGTCTTCTTCGGATATCTCAGTCTTCTATGGCTTTTTCCTTTTTATGATATGAATTTGAAAAGAAAGTTCTAAAAATTGGATAGAAAGAAGTCCTCAAACTCTGTAGCAAAACTTGGTATATATAGACAAAGTTGAGGGAAACTCTAAGGTTGCCCTTTTTTGTAATTTCACATTGAACCAAGAAAAATCCTACAATCTGATATATAATATGTCTAAAATATGTGTTTAGAGGTGTTGGGGTCGAACTTAAAGTCATCCGGGTCAAAATAGGATTTCGGCCCGAATGAAATTTCCAGTTTTTCCTGCAGGACACCTCTCACTCTTTTGATCATATCTGGAGCTACACACATTGGATGGAGGCTTATAATAGCGTTTTGCAAATCTGACTTCAAGATCTTGATATTAGGCTCAAGAATAACCTTAATTTGACCCTTTTTGACCGAGATATGGGCTTCGGAAGTTGACTGAAAATTTGGCCTGAAAACACTGTAGATACGTGCCGCGCGTAAGGAGGTTCGTATGCCCAATTTCAAGGTCCGTACTTGGTCCGTCAAAAACACACTTTAGAGGCACTTTTTGCTACTGGGTTCGTAGGTGGTGCATAGCATTTTTCATGGAAACCACTTTTCTTAGTAGTTACTCTATTTGAACCCCCTCGACTCCCTTGATATGATTCTTGAAGTCGCGGCTCCGAAAAATGACAATTTTGCCTTCCGGGAGACACTTTTCTCTTGAAAACACCTCTTTTGTTCTCCTCTTGAATAGAAATGAACATGTTTTTAGTTAATTCACCAAAATTAGTTTTTTTCTTCATTAAGCTCCTGAAACACGCTTAAACACACAAACGACATAAAAATATCAAATAATGAAATGAAAAGACATAACAATAGCAAGATAGGGGCTTAAAATGGACAATATTGAGCACCTATCATAGGGTATGATAGTTACCCAAAGATGTGAAGTTAGATTATTCTTGCAAGATATAATAAAACGTATTGTTGACCCACTAATCAATCGTTACTGTGTCACTAAGGGTTTGTTCATGTTCTTTTTATTTTACTCCACCGATCGATCGCGAATGTGTTGGGGATAGTTCGTAATTTTTGCCACCGATCGATCGCACTACCACCGATTGATTGGTAACGTGAAATAAGGTAGGATGGTTCGCACAGTATTACAAATTACAACCAAAGTTATCACATCACAATATAAATACATAATTTAAAAGAAATAAAATGACACACATAATTTTACGTGAAAAAACATTAGAAGCGTTCCAAGAAAAAAACCATAGATACCCTCGGTATCGATGCACTATGAATCAAAGAGTTTGTACAAACTCTATGAAGTTTTGGACTTACAATAGCTCTGATTTTCCGTTCCTTACTCGACGTCTGAAAGTATTAATTCACTCGCACTCAACGAACACGAAGCTTCTTGCTCCAATCTCCATACTCTGACGGTTCCGCTTTTCATGGATCAAAGCACACACAGTGCAACAGATGGTGTGTAGATTTTTCAGTATCTAGGTCATCCAATTATGCATAAAAATCACAACTGTTGTACCACAATTGGATAACCCCAAAAACTAGAGAGAACTAGAAAATGAATGATCAATCAATATTTTTTTTTCTCTCTCTCTTTATCTCTCTGCAAAATGATATTTTATGTGGAGGAATTGCAAAGCTCTCAAAAAACTTGTCTTATCTTCTCAATATCTACTCATTTTTATAGAAAAAGAAGTCTTTAATTATGGAATAAGATTTCTTGATCTCCAAGCCTTTTTCTTGTCTTCCAAGTCTTTTTCTTATCCTCCAAGTCTTGGTCTTTTTACCATTATATCCTTAAATTTTAACCAATATACCTAATCTACCCAACATGGTTATTTACTACACATGTCAATATAAAAATGTTCTTACACTACCTTAAGAACTTTCAAGACATTTTCGGCCCTTAAAAAATAAAGAAATAATAATGTACAATTTTGAGAGAGAGAGTAAAATGGAAGCTGATTCTTAAAATTTAGAAGCAGCACGAATGGGCCTACCATGCTACAATACACGGAGCACTTGGAAACACCTCAAAAGGTAAAATCAACCCAATTTTGAAACAGGGAGCAAAAGCAGCCCTCCCAAACAGGCCCTAAGAATAAGGTGGTGTATTAATGTTAACTTGAATTATTTTTGTTCTTTTATTTACTGGTACTATAGAGAGATGTCTTCCTTATTGAGAGTGTGTGTGTATATATATATCTATATATAGCATTCCAAACTACTAAGTTTGGATACTAACTAAGAGTGATGAAAGTATGAATTTTGAATCATTAAATTTGCTCTGAATTTTGATCACTATTTGTACCCCTTCAGAGTCATACAGGTGTTTTACTGGTTGAGTTTTAATATTAATTCAAGCTAAACTTTTGAATTGAATGATCAAAGTGTTTGGAAGTTTGAATTTCTAGTTTATTAAAGTTTTTAAATTTGTTATTTTAATTAGATTGATAATTGATAGGTGCTCAATATTGTCCATTTTAAGCCCCAATCTTGCTAATGTTATGTCTGTACATTCCAATATTTGGTATTTTTATATCGTTTATGTGTTTAAGCGTGTTTCAGGAGCTTAATGGGGAAAACAAGCTAATATTGGTGAATTAACCAAGTACTCGTTCGTTTCTATCCAAGAGGAGAGTCAAATAGGTATTTTCAAGACAAAAATGCTTTCCGGATGGCAAAAACGACATTTTTCGAAACTGTCACCTAAAACAAAAAGTCTCAAGGAATCAAGACGGTCATTTGGGCACAGTTGCAGAGAAAAGTGGTTTTCATGAAGAATCTACGCTTAAGCCTACGCCTACAGAAGCAAAAAGTGGCCAGAAAGTGAGTTTACACGCCTAAGGCATAAGTGGTTTTTCAGCACCAATTTTCAGCCAACTTCGGGTTGTCATATCTTGGTCAAAATATATTACAATCCTCCATCCAATATTTTTAGCTTTAGATATGATAAAAAGAGTGAGAGGTGTCCTGCAGAAAAAGCTGAAAATTTCAGAATCAGGCCAAAATCCTAGTTTGACCCGAATTGATCCGAATTTACCCAAATGACTTTATATTCAACTCCAACACCTATATGCACGTTTTTTATACATATTATATATTATATTGAAGTGTTTGGCTCAGTTTAGAAGGAAATGATACCAAAGGGGAATCTTATTCTCAATAGGAGTCTACCACAAGTTAGGGTTTCCTTTATCTTTGCCTATATATACCAAGGTCTGCTACAGATTTAAGGGACTTCTCTTCACATAATTTTAGAGCTTTCATTCACATATGATTCTCAGAGTAGCCTTTGGAGATTCATTCAAGGATGAGCCATTCAAGAACTAGAGATCCGGAAAAGAAGACCATGAAGGGCGATTCTACATCAACGATGCAGTCTCCTTCTATCATGAGCAACTAATTCGATATCTAGGATTTTCTAGCAAAACCTAGCAAAGTAATGTAGTTCTTATTTGTTTTCAATTGTAATGAAGGAAAGTTGTGACCATACTGTGATGATTGTAGTAGATAAGTGACCGTTTTTGTTCTTGATACAAGTTTATATATTTGTTCTGATTCTTGTCTTAGACTGAATGAATGTATTTATCTTACACAATCATGATTATTCACTATGGGCTTGAACTCGGATGCTTAATTCATGATTTTCTATACAATGGTGGTAATAAAACTTGAAACCCTAGGTTGACATAGGTCATACCTTAGCGAGTAGATATAGACATGCTTTAGTTTATTTTCATGCATTAAGAGTATATTAGAGTAATTTAATTGGCATGTACTAGTTAGTTCAATCATGAGATGAGTTGTCGCAATCCGGTTGACGATATTCCTTTTTGGGGCTGTATTCGACTATTTGCGATACAACCTGATTCACAGTTATGGATTGTCTTCTTGCAATTGAGCAAAGAGAGAATTATGTTATGCGGTTAGTGGTGTAATATGGAAACCCTAGATTTTATATCTACTATTTTTGTCTTAATCTATCTTTATTTGATTTCTTAGTTAAATATTTAATCAATCACAAATCAAAAATCATATTTTTATAGCAATTTAAGAGTATTATTTTATGAGAATTCATAATATGACTTAGTCTTTGTGGTATCAATAACCTTTCACAAGCTATTTCTATACTAAAATTGACTCGTGCGCTTGCGATAGGTAAAACCTAAACCATCATAAGGGTGAATTCTTAACACATTTTTAGCACACCCCGATGGACATCAAGTTTTTGGCGCCGTTACTGGGGCCTAACGAATATTATGAATTTTAGTAATTTAGTATACTTGAATTGTTTGTATTGTATAATATCTAAAGTTAGATTATGTGTTTTTGCGAGGTACACTGAAAAACGCAAAGGGAATCGGTGGAGCAATGATGATTGCATTGTTGGATCACTTGTGAGTTTTAGTGCATCTTAATTTTACGCATAATTTTAGCTTTATTTTCTATCCATAGTTTTTATTTTAAAAAAAAAATCTGCAGTTTTCGTGTAAACTGTCAGAAAGTCCGATTTTCACAAAAGATGTGAGGTTTTTGAATGGAAAAGGGCCATCGAACAAAAGTCACTGTTTATTCAAATCAAAAGAAGTAATTCATAATCATCAGGTTAGGACAGTGGGGCCAGTTTATTTTAGGTCGAAACACGTCGTTTAGGACCTCAAAATCACGAATTTGTGATTGTTAGAAAAAAGAAGAAGATGTATAATGGTTATACCAATTCGGCGAATGTTCCATATTATAATTCATACAACCCGGATTGGAGAAATCATCCCAATTTCGAACACCAACAGTCAGGTATAGGAAATTCATATCAAAACTTCAATGAAGATCCACTATATTTTGATAACGAATCAGGGTATCGACCGTATAGTCAAAATTATTATCTTCAACCATCGAAACAATTCCAATTTGAAGAGTCTAATGCCTATTCGTGTCCGGAGCCATTGTCTTTTGCATATAAATTATTAGAAAAATTGACCGTATAGTCAAAATTATTATCCTCAACCTCGACGGACATCAAGTTTTTGGCGCCGTTGCCGGGGACTAACGGATATTCTAAATTTTAGTAATTTAGTATACTTGAATTGTTTGTATTGTATAATATCTAAAGTTGGATTATGTGTTTTATGAGGTACATTAAAAAGCGCAAAGGGAATCGGCGGAGCAGTGATGATTGTGTCATTGGATCACTTATGAATTTTAGTGCATCTTAATTTTACGCATAATTTTAGGTTTATTTTCTATCCATAATTTTTATTTTTTTAAAAAAATCTGCAGTTTTCGTGTAAACTGTCAGAAAATCCGATTTTCACAAAAGATGAGAGGTTTTTGAATGGAAAATGGCCATTGAACAAAAATCACTGTTTATTCAAATCAAAAGAAGTAATTCATAATCATCAGGTTAGGACAGTGGGCCCAGTTTATTTTAGGCAGAAACACGTCGTTTAGGACCTCAAAATCACGAATTTGTGATTGTTAGAAAAAAAAAAAAAAAGATGTATAATGGTTATACCAATTCAGCGAATGTTCCATATTATAATTCATACAACCCGGATTGGAGAAATCATCCCAATTTCCAATACCATCAGTCAAGTATAGGAAATTCATATCAAAACTTCAATGAAGATCCAATATATTTTGATCACGAATTAGGGTATCGACCGTATAGTCAAAATTATTATCCTCAACCATCAAAACAATTCCAATTTGAAGAGTCTAGTGCTTATTCGTGTCCGGAGCCATTATCTTTTGCAGAGAAATTCTTAAAAAAATTGACTGTATAGTCAAAATTATTATCCTCAACCCCGACGGACATCATGTTTTTGGTGCCGTTGCCGGGGACTAACGGATATTATGAATTTTAGTAATTTAGTATACTTGAATTGTTTGTATTGTATAATATCTAAAGTTGGATTATGTATTTTTGTGAGGTACACTGAAAAACATGAAGGGAATCGGCGGAGCAGTGATGATTGCGTCGTTGGACCACTTGTGAGTTTTAATGCATCTTAATTTTACGCATAATTTTAGCTTTATTTTCTATCCATAGTTTTTACTTTTTTTAAATAAATCTACAATTTTTGTGAAAACTGTCAAAAAGTCTGATTTTTGCAAAAGATGAGAGGTTTTTAAGTGGAAAAGGGTCATTGAACAAAAACTATTATTTATTCAAATGAAAAGAAGTAATTCATAATCATCTGGTTAGGACAGTGGGCCTAGTTTATTTTAGGCCAAAACACGTCGTTTAGGACCTCAAAATCATGAATTTGTGATTGTTAGAAAAAACAAGAAGATGTATAAAGGTTATACCAATTCGGCGAATGTTCCATATTATAATTCATACAACCCGGATCGGAGAAATCATCCCAATTTCCAATACCAACAGTCAGGTATAGGAAATTCATATCAAAACTTCAATGAAGATCCATTATATTTTGATTACGAATTAGGGTATCGACCGTATAATCAAAATTATTATCCTCAACCATCGAAACAATTCCAATTTGAAGAGTCTAGTGCCTATTCGTGTCCAGAGCCATTATCTTTTGCATAGAAATTCTTAGAAAAATTGAGTGAAATCAGAGCAAGAGCAACCACCTATTCGGAGTCATTGTCTTTTGAAGAAAAATTCCTAGCATCTTTGAGCAAAATCGAGACCCCTCAAAATTGTGAGGAGATCACATACAACTGAGATAATTCATACTTTCCTAACACTGAAAATTCTCAACCAAGTTTCAATAGAGGTTAAGAACCATTCAGTACTTAGGATTTTCAGTCTAATAATACCCAATCATTCCAACCCTCCAACCAAAATCCATTCCAGTTCCAAAATCAAAATATGTTCTGGGTTGGTAATTGGACTGAGAATTTCTAACTATGATTGTTGGTTGTGATTCAAATGATTGTTGATTCTGTTGGAACCTTGGTTGTTGGTTGTATGATTGTTGTCTTTCAGTGAACCTTGATTATGAGTTATATGACCGTTGTCTGTCTGTGAACCTTGGCTGTTGATTGGATGATTGTCCTTGTTGGGACCTTGATGGTGGATTCTCAACATTTGTGGATTTATAAGAAATGAGTGGATGATTTATGGCATTGGAGATGTATAAATTGGTGAAAGGAGCATTATTGGAAAATTTCCATAATGCATTGACATCAACAACCATTATCTCTTGACACTCATTTTGAGAATACTCAGCTTCTACCTCAAATGTCTCTCTTGGAGGGGAATGACTTCGCTGCATAAAATTTTCAATTCTCTCTAATTTCTCCCTAAATAATGTCATGGTATCTCTCACATCATCATGCTCTACAACATAAGACTTCTCAAGTCTCATATCTTGTTGTCCTTCTCTAGACCTCAACTAAGATTGATATTAAATGGTGTTTTCACTGATATTATCAAATATCTCCAAAAGTTCTTTAACTGGCTTCAAGATAAACTGACCCTGGGTTGCTGCATCAATCAAAGTCTTATGCGCATCTCCAAGTCCCATGTAGAAATTTTAGCAATATCCTGTTCAGAAAACCTATAGTGATGACACTTATACAAAATTTCATTATACCTCTCCCAAGCGTCATGAAAATGTTCACCAGGTTTCTGCCTAAAACTTTTGATTGCGTCTTGTGCCTCTGAGGTATTTCCTATGGGATAATGTTTTTCAATGAATTCCTTCTTAAGGGTTTCCCAATCAATTTTAATTTCTTTTGCCAATTTGATGTACCATATTTTAACACTCTTTTAATGACCAAGAGAATAATCTCACTCGCAAGTCATTTTTGGATAGATTGTCAAACCTAATGGTAAAATCTACTTCTAGAAAATCATTGATGTGCTGGTATAGGTCCTCTATTCTAAGCCATGAAAATTTTGGAAGCATATTAATCATGCTTGTCTTGATCTCGAAGTGCTTCGCTCCTTCTTCCTCAGAAAAATCAGCATAGGAATCATACGCTTTGGGCGCGTAATATCCTTTTAGGGATGTCTCTGGTGCCCTTGGCGGGTAGGCACTTTGGTCACCCATCGCTTTTTCTTCTGACTGACACTGACGCTCTTCAATAGCTCGACGTAAACGACGGAGAGTCTTTTTGATCTCAGGATCATACTCGACTAACACAGTGCTTAAATTAGAGCGGGTCGATCTATCAGTCATACGCTACTCAAATGACTATTTTTTTAAAAAAATAATTACTTTAACTAAATTAAAAAAAATTGTGAACTAAAAATTAACTACTTCTAAACTACTTTAACTATAAATAGAAAATCAAGCTAGAATTAAATGCAAAAAATCAAGGCAACACTAAAACTCACAAAAGTTCTAGACGCAACTTCAGAAGTTCCGTTTTTCCTTTTTGTGCTTCTTAGAGTACCTGTCAATCACATAAAAATCTAACTTTAGCTACAACTACAATAATGCAATGCAAATAAATTACTAAAGCTATTTGAACAATCCTTCAATCCCTGGCAGCGGTGCCAAAAACTTGATGTGACGTCAGGTGTGTAAAAATCTGTGGTTAAAAATGACACCTTAATGCCACTAGGTTTTATCTTACGCAAGCGCACATATCGATTGTAAAATAATAATGGATTGAGTAAGGGATATCGATCCCACAAATATTGAGATTATTCACTTTAGCAATTCAAAAACACTGAGTTATATTTTATGAAAATGGTTTGTTTAGGTGGTCAAAGACCAAATTATATATTTTAACTAAAATTATCTAGAAAGCAAAGTAAATTGGTTTATGATTCAAATGAGAGAGAAAACTAGGGTTTTCATTGCTCCACCACTAACCGCATAATATAGTTCCTCACTATATCAATTGTAAGAGGGCGATCCATAACTGTGAATCAGGTCGTACCACAAATAGCTAAATACGACCCCAAAAAGGAGTACCATCAACCGAATTATGACAACCCATCTCATGACTGACCTAACTAGTGCATGCCAATTATATTACTCTAATCTACTCCTAATGCATGAAAATAAACTATATCATGTCTATATTAAATCGCCAAGGCACGACATGTGTCAACCTAGGGTTTTAAATTTCATTACCACGTGTAGAAAACCATAATTAAGTATCCGAGTTCTTGCTCATATTGAATAATCATAGTTGTGCAAAATAATACATTCATTCCATCTAAGACAAGAATTTAGAACATACATATAATTTTATATTGCAAATCAGAATGGTCTCTTAACTACTAACATCATCACAGTATGGTCAACAGTTTCCCCTCATTACAATTGAAAACAATGAAAGAACTACATTACTTGGCTAGGGCTTTGCTAGAAAACCCTATATATCGAGTTAGTTGTCCATGGTGGAAAGTGACTGCATCAGTGATGTAGAAACGATCTCCATGGTCTTCTTTTCTGGATCTCTAGGTCGGAGTATGACTCTCAATAGCAGCAAGACTGAATGAACCTCTATGAATGAACGTGAACCTCAAAAAACTCACGATTTTTTTACCTCTAAAATCAACTCTTTTAAACTCTGATATATGATCGTGTATATATAGGCAATGGTATATAGAGGTCCTTTACATTCTTTTCACTCCTTATGCAAACCCTAAAAACTGATATATATAAATGTATATACATGTATACAGAGATCTGGAGTCGAATCGGGGGTAGAACATGCAGAAACCATCGAAAAACCACAACTTGTCGTAGATACGCTTCAAACGTACCTAGCCTACGCTTCAAGCATAGGTCTAAGCGTACCTCCAAGTATAGCTGGCAATTTCTGACATGACTTGACACGTTTGACATGATTATATTTATTGTTATATTTATTTGCTGATTTGTTTTGTTCTCTAATTGATTATGGATTGAAATATATTAATAAACTATTACTGAATCATGTTAAATTCAATTTCAATGTCATTTTTAGTTTTTACTTTTCATGTTGGATTGTGTCAAATTTAAAATATTTGATTTTCGTGTCGACTAGTATCAGAATACCCTGTTGGCACGTGGATCGACCTGTTGACACGAATTGCCAGCTCTACCTCCAAGCATAAAAATGTGTTTTCTAGCCAATTTTTGAAACTGAAAGCGTAGGCCCAAGCGTAGGTATTTTATGAAAAACCACTTTTCTTCGTTCATGCACCAAAACAACCGCCTTGAACCCACGATACTTTTTGCTGAAGACGATGGCTTCTGGAAATACCATTTTTGCCCTCCGGGAGCCATTTTTGTCTCAAAATGCCTCTTTGACTCTTCTCTTGGAATAGAAAGAACACACTCTTTAGTTAATTCACCGAAGCTAGCTCTATTTCTTCATTAAGCTCCTGAAACATGCTTTAACACGCAAACAACATAAAAATACCAAATAATGGAATGAAAAAACGTAACAATAGTGAGTTAAGGGGTCAAAATATCTAAAATTTGACACATATCACATGTCATAAACATAAAATAGGAGGATGATGTAACTTGTGTCAAACCTCTTGAAGTAGTAATAATGGTCAGCGTTGCACTTAATGTAACCATGTTTCTGCATAAATCCATCAAATTTCTTGTACCACTATCTTGGAGCTTGTTTCAAACCATACAAGCTCTTTTCCAACTTACACACAAGTTTCTCTTTCCCTTTCACTGAGAAACCTTCCGGTTGCTGCATATAAATCTCCTCTTTTAGGTTACCATGTAGGAAGACAATTTTGACATCTAACTACTCTAGGTGCAAACCCTCTGCTGCAACAATGCTAAGAACTGAACGAATGGTATTCAGTTTCACAACCAGAGAAAATATGTCGGTGTAGTCGATTCCTGCTTTCTGCTGAAATCCTTTTGCTACGAGTCTTACCTTGTACCTCTTAGAACCATCTTGTTCTTCTTTGACTCTGTAAACCCATTTCTTATGGAGAGCTTTCTTTCCAACCGGCAGCTTGGTTAGCTTCCATGTCTTGTTGGAGATAAGAGACTTCATCTCATTTTCCATCGCAAGCTCCCACTGGCTCGCATCTGATGCACTACATGTTTTATCATAGTACTCTGGTTCACCTCCATCTGTGATCAACAAGTAATTCATGTATCCCCTGTTTGGCATATGCGGCCGTGAAGTCCTCCTAAATATAGGAATAGGAGTCAGAGACTACGGTGTATCATCCTGTTGAGAATTGTCATATCTTCATCTGACTAAGTACTCTTACTATCTTGAACATCATCTAACTCAACATACATAGGATCACTCTGTGTTGTAGGATCTGAGGTCATTGCGTGCCTATCCTTGTACATCACATTTTCATTGAACACCACATCTCTGTTTCGGATCACCTTTCAGTTTTGATCATCCCGCATACGATAACCATACTCATCACCACCGTATCCAATGAAAGTACACTTCTGTGATTTGGGATCAAGCTTACCCCTAACATTTATCACTAACATGTACATATGCAACACAACCAAAAACTTTTAAATGTGAAAGTGTTTCCGTTTTACTGCTCCATACCTCTTATGGTATTTTATGCTCTAATGGTACTGATGAGCCTTAATTTATTAAGTACGTTGCTGTACTGATTGCTTCTGCCCAGAACTGTTTCAACAAGCTTGTCTGAATGCGCATGCTTTTGGATCTCTCAGTCAATGTCCGGTTCATATGTTCTAAACACCATTCTATTGTGGTGTACGTGGAACAGTCTTCTCTAATTTGATACCGTTCTTATAGGAAAAAAAAATTGAACCCGGTGTCTTGATATTCTCCACCATTATCGGATCTTAATCTCTTTATCTTCAAACACATCTCATTCTCTATCATAGCCTTCCATTTCTTGAACACATCATACACCTCAGATTTATGTTTCAAGAAGTAAACCCATACCTTTCTGGAATGGTCATCGATGAAGGTGACGAAATAGAACTTTCCGCCAATATATGAGACATTTGTTGGCCCCCAGACATCAATGTAAACTAGCTCAAGTTTCTCCTTTCTAAGATCTCTGCCGCTTTTTTTAAAACTTACTATCTTCTGCTTACTGAATACGCAATCCTTACAGAAGTCGATATCAATCGATTTTAGGCATGGTAGTTTTCCCTTTGCGAGCATAACATTGAGCCCCTTTTCACTCATGTGACCTAGCCTATGGTGCCACAAATTTTGATCCTCTTTGCTTTCTGGAACTGCTATCAGCGTGCTAGCCTTGGTGGTAGTGTACAACGTGGCATTCTTCTTTCCTCGTGCTATAGTCATAAACCCCTTAGAAACTTTCCACTTATCTTCACTGAAAGTGGTCACATAACCTTCACTCGCCAACTGGCCTACTGAGATCAAGTTCTTCCTCAAGTCTGGAATGTGTCTCACATCCCTCAGCTTCCATATCGATCAGTTGAGTCTGATATATACTTCACCCTTGCCAACAACACTGCAGGGCTGATCATCACCTAGATAAACCTTGACAAGGTTTCCAGATTCATAGCTCTCAAAGAGCTCTCGACTTGAGGTTGCATGGAATGATGTTCCAGAGTCCAAGACCAAAAACTCTGCTTTGCTCTCCAAAGAGCATATCAACGCATTATCAGCTTCTTCTAAGACAATATTTGCCTCAGTCTTGTTCTCACTACCTTCTGCGGGGATCTACATTGGTTTTTGAAGTGACCAGTTTTTCCACAATTCCAACACTCGATCTCTTTGTAATTTATGGGACCTCGAGACTGTGATCTTCCATATCTCAACTTAGAACGGCCATGCCTCTGAATTCCATCTTTCTTTCTGGTCGAACCTCTGCCTCTACTATCAACGTTCAATGCTGAGCCACTAGTAGAATAGTCTGGTGTATGTCTTCTGATCTCTTCTGTGAGTACCATACTCACTACAGAATCATACTGTAATGGTTTTGTTCCTGAAGAGTTACTGATTGCAGCCTTTGTGGTACTCTAACTCTCTGGCAATTGGCTAAAAAGAAAATTCGTTTTCATCTTGCCACTGATTGGCATGTCAATTGATTCCAACTGCTCAACAATTTCATTAAGAGAACTGAGATGATCGCTAACCTTCCCATTCTCGGACATCTTTAGATTTACCAATCTAGTAATGAGATGTACCATATTTGCTCCAGACGACTGTTCGTACATGCTCAAAAAAGCATCCATGAGAGACTTTGTTGTCTTCTCATTCTTGATATTGAAAGCAACGGATTTTGACAATGTCAGTATGATTGTACCGAGAGCCTTTCAATATAGGATTGTCCAATCCTCTTTTTTCATCGATTCCGGCTTCTTCCCTTTTAATGGTAAATACAAATTTTTCTGGAATAACACATGCTCAATTTGCATATTCCAATAAGCAAAGTTTGACCTATCAAACTTGTCGATCATCACGATCTTCTCTTCTCCCATAGTTCGGTTGATGTGTTCGGTGTCGAATCGGCTTCAAGAATTGCTCCAACCTAGAGCTCTAATACCACTTGTTAGGGTTTTTACACTCGCCCAATAATGAAAAATAAAACTAGGGTTTCAAACCCTCTTCTGAAAACCGTGAATCTGCAAATCAGAAAATGCAAACACAAACACACAACAGATAATCGACACAATAATATATACGTGGTTCAACAAAAATAAGCCTACGTCCACGGAGAGCACCATTTCACTATAATCAATGAGAGGATTACAAAAGGATGATCCGCAAATCATATACACGCACACACACAATGTATACTCACACATGTATCACCGAAAATAATATAAACATATATCATTCCTAACTCTCTCAAGAAGAATCTCAATATGTAATTCTTATGATCTCTCTTCTCAAATTGTAGATGATCTTGTGTTTCTCTCTCTTTATTTGTGCACACATATACAATAGGAATACCCCATGTATTTATAGGAGAAGTAAATCTGATGGACAAGTCAATAGGAATCAAATCCCAATTAGAATAGGAGTCTTTTAAAGCCTTCCATAAAAATCCCGATTATGGGTCACCGAGTACTCGATGAGGTTTCTACCGAGTACTTGGTGAACGTACAATGGTTGCGCAATGGCGCGAGAACACGTGTAGATCTCTGGAATTTTTCTCACTTTTATATTACCGAGTACTCAATGAAAAATCCACCGAGTACTCGGTGGTTCTTCACCAAAACTTTGCTTTTTCTCTCCAATTCTCTTCTCAATTCTGAGGAAATGAGTCACCAACTAACAATTAGTTCATAGAAAATCTTTCTCAACCAATAGGGCTGCACACAAAACCGAAAAACCGAGAAAATTGAACCGGACCGAACTGAAACCGGCGGTTCGGTTCGGTTTTAAGATGATTCAATTCGGTTATGGTTTTTCAAAATTCAAAAACCGAAAATTTCGGTCCGGTTTCGGTTTTTACCCTCCAAAAACCAAACCAAACCGGTTTTATACTATATTATATATGTATTATCCATATTAGATTATGTTGAGACTTGAGAGAGTGCATTCGTAATTTTGTATGAAAAAATAACCTAATTTTATCACACCATTCTCCATTCACTCATTTAGTCTAACCTAGTATCAAACATTATCACACTCACATAGCCCCCACTGACCTCTAGTGGTATGTAGCAGTGTTGCAGTGGTGTGTAAGCAGATTTAGATAACTAGTGTGGGATGCAATTTTGAATGGCATACTTCCATTCCACTAATTATGGATTTGATTTTGTGTTTGTAATAGTTGAAACATTGGACTATTCTATGTAATTTAGTTTATGTTTTTAATTATATTATCTTTTCAATTATATCGTTATTTTTTTAAAAGACAATTATAAAAACCGAACCGAAAAAAATGGTTTGGTTTGGTTCAGTTTCTTTTACTAACGGTTTGGTTACGGTTTTCATTTTTAAGAAACCGAAAATAACGATTTGGTTTCGATTTCGATCGAAACTGAACCGTGTGCACCCCGATCAACCAGCACTGACAACCCATTTCATTATTAAATTATTAATTCATTTTTATAAAAGACCCACTATTTTAATATATAAAAGTGAGTTTGAATATTGATATTCCTTTTAAGGACTCAATTACTAGGCCCATAACTTTGTATAATGCTCTTCTGGCTCATGGGCTGATCACAATGTACAAACGTGCATGTGCTGGGCTAACCAAAATGGACAGACTTGAAAAATAAGCACATGGGATTCCATATAGAGATATTATCAGAAAATCCTGTGATTTGAAAAATAATTAACTAACTCCCTTATAATTCAAAAAATTCTTCTACAGTTTTTAATTTGATCAAATTACCCTCTCTCTCCAATTTCCGTTAGTTGAAAGGCATGTGCCTGTCATGTGATATTTAAAGTTCAAAATTTATGACAAAAATGCCCCTCAATGCACATGAGACTCACATGACAACTTAAGGTCTTCTTTAACGACCAAACTACCCTTGTGGGTATTCTTTTATATTTGAGTTTAGGATTTTGTCATACCCGCAACAAGAGTTTGTTTGTTATTTTTCTTTTATAAATTTAAAATTTTCAAATTTTCACATGGATTAATGTAAGCCATTGCAATTATGACATGCAAATGAAAATTTAAAATCACAATTATCACATGGATTAATGTACGCCATCGCAATTATGACATGCAGATGAAAAATTAAATAAAATTAACACATCTAATTATAAATTAGGTTATGATTGGCTCAACCATGTCCTAACAGTTTTCGAAAATAGAAAATTATTTTTTGAGACAAAAAAAAAGTATTCTTTGAAAATAAATATTTTTATAATTGAATTTCCTTAATACAATTTTTAGAAAACTTAATCAAATATTTTTGGACAATTTTTTTATTTTTAATTTTTAGAAATAAAAAAATTAAAAAAGTATACCAAGTAGGTTCATAGACAGTTTTTCTGAGTATAAAATTTATATATTAACTGTTTTAATTACTTGAAATTGATTTATAAATGCCTGAACAACAAGTTCATACTTCATACATAAAATAAGTTAAAGAATGATCATTCATCCACCATTATTTAAGCCACCTTGGAGATGGTGCTGTAATTTTTAATTCTCTAATGCCATTTTCGGATATCAATAATCCGAAAAAAAAAAATATCAATTTTTGATATCAACAGTAAAATTTTCAAATTATCATAAAAATTAATTTGGTGTTACAGGTGGCTTCGCTTTCGAGTTGTATAGCAAAACCATCGCTTTCACAAAAATTATAACAAAACAAAAGAGAAATAAATATACAAATAAAAAATCATCGTCACCAGATAACCTGTAATTATATGATTTTACTTTTGTAACCTTATACCATTTATGTTTGCTTACTACAAACATAAATCATTCCAAAATTAATTTTTGAAAATTTAAAATTTATATATAAAAAAATAACAAACAAACTCTTGTTGTGGGTATGACAAAATTCTAAACTTAAATATAAAAGAAGACTCAAAAGGGTAGTTTGGTCATCAAAGAAGACTTTAAGTTGTCATGTGAGTCCCATGTGCATTGAGGGTCATTTTTGTCATAAATTTTGAACTTTAAAGGTGCCTTTCAACTAACGGAAGTGGACGGAAATTGAAGAGAGGGGATAATTGGATTAAATTAAAAATTATAGGGGAATTTATTGAACTAAAGGAGATTAGTTGAGTATTTTTAAAATTAGAGGAGAATTTTTTGATAATATTTCTTCCATATAATATCAAGTCAGATCCATCTAGATATCTTCCATGGAGTCACAGTGCAGGACCAAAATATTATGATTTTTTCTATGCTTTTGGATTTGGTTAAGTATTCCAACTTTGTTGTCAACTTTTCCATTTATTTTTTTATTTTCTACATATTGTTTGATAACGCCCTATGAAACATGAATACTTCATTTAGGGTTGTCGTATTCATGTCAGATAGAGGTGTTCATGTGGAACACGCCAAAAATACGTATCCGACATACCAAAAAAGTGTTCTGAATTTTTTTAATTTGGACACTGATAGGTGTCACATGTTAGACATTTTTATCATTTAACTCATTATAGTTACATCATTTCATTCCATTATTTGGTGTTTTTATGTCGTTTGTGTATGTTAAGCATGTTTCACGAGCTTAATGAAGAAATAAAGATAAATTTAGTAAATTAACCAAGTACACGTTCGTTTCTATCCAAGATGAGGAGGGCAAAAACGACATTTTCCAAAACCGTCACCTAAATCAAAAAGTTTCGTGGAATCAAGACGGTCATTTTGACACAGTTGGGGAGAAAGCGATTGTAACACCCCGCTCCAACACTTGGTATAATATTGTCCGCTTTGGGCCTAGCCCGCACGGTTTTGCTCTTGGGCTCTTCCCAAAAGGCCTCATTCAATAATATAAACACCCAATATGCCATCCAAAATAATTAAGGGAATAAATATCCATTAAATACGGGGTATTACATTCTTAAATTGTAACATCCCGCTCCAACACTTGGTATAATATTGTCCGTTTTGGGCCTAGCCCGCACGGTTTTGCTCTTGGGCTCTTCCCAAAAGGCCTCATTCAATAATTTAAACACCCAATATGCCATCCAAAATAATTAAGGGAATAAATATCCATTAAATACGGGGTATTACATTCTTCCCCCTTAATAATGGAATTCCGTCCCCGGAATTCAACACATACCTGAAATAAATAACTCTGGATACTTTGCACGAACCTCATCTTCCCTTTCCCAGGTGGACTCCGCCTCGTTGTGATGATTCCACTGAACACGTACAAGGGGAATGACTTTCGTGCGGAGTACCTGATCTCTGCGATCCATAATACAATAAGGTTGCTCCACATATGTCGCATCTGGCTGCAACTCAATTTCTCCCACATCTATATGCTGATAGACATCCCCATCTCGGAGAAATCGCCGCAACATAGAAACATGAAATACGTTATGCACCCTGTGCATATGATCAGGTAAAGCCAAACGATAAGCCACGGGTCCAATCCTGTCAGTAATCATGAAATGGCCCACAAAGCGAGGTGATAGCTTTCCTTTCTTCCCAAATCGCATCACTCCCTTCATGGGAGACACCTTCAAAAGAACCTGATCTCCCACTCTGAACTCTAAAGCTCGGGTTCGACGATCAGCGTAACTCTTCTGTCTACTCTGAGCAGTCTTCATACGGTCTCGAATAAGGGCAATATTCTCTTATGTATCCTTGATGAACTCAGGACCCAGGAATTTACCCAGGAGTTTGCTTTCTCCGACTCCCATCCAACATACTGGAGATCTGCACGGTCGACCATACAAGGCCTCAAATGGTGCCATACCGATAGTCTTATGGTAACTATTGTTGTAGGCAAACTCTGACAGTGGCAAGTAGAACTCCCAGTTGCCCTTGAAATCCAGGACACAAGCTCGAAGCATATCCTCCAAAATCTGATTAACTCTCTCAGTCTGACCATCGGTCTGCGGGTGGTAAGCTGTACTCAGATGTAACTCTGTACCTAAAGCCTGTTGAAAACTTGCCCAGAACCCCGATACAAATTTTGGATCTCTATCCGATACAATAGACAAAGGAATCCCATGAAGCTTCACTATCTCAGCGATGTAAAGCTTCGCCAACTGTTCCGATGTATAGTTTGAACGTACCGGTAGGAAATGGGCAGACTTGGTAAGTCTATCAATAGTCACCCAAATAGAATTATGGTTTTGAGGAGAAGTAGGTAGTCCCTCAATGAAATCCATGGAAATGCTCTCTCATTTCCACTCAGGCACTGGAAGTGGTTGTGATGATCCCGACGGTTTCTGATGATCGATCTTCACCATATGGCAAGTACTGCACTTAGAGACAAAAATAGCAACATCTCTCTTCATACCAGCCCACCAAAATTGGCGCTTCATATCTTGGTACATCTCCAGGATGCACTGCAAAAGGAGAGTTATGAGCCTCTCTCATCACATCTCTCCTCAAATCCTCAGTAGAAGGAACGACCAATCGTCCCTTGTACCTCAGACCTCCATCCGAGTCAACTAAGTAAAAAGGAATCTCCTCAGATGCCAACTCCATAACTTTAGCCATGCACTGTTGATCTACCTGTTGGGCCTTGACTACCCTACGAATAATAGCAGGCGTCACCACCACACATGCCGCAAAAGCATCAGCTAACTCATCATCTATCCTCAGTGCATTCCACTCAGTCTCGAACAAGGCTGAAAGACTAACATAGGGTCGACAACTAAGAGCATCTGCCACTACATTAGCCTTCCCTGGGTGATACTGAATAGTGAAATGATAGTCCTTCACAAATTCCAGCCATCGGCGCTGCCTCATATTCAGTTCCCTCTGAGTGAATAGATATTGTAGACTCTTGTGATCACTGAATAATGTGAAACTCTCGCCTAAGAGATAGTGCCTCCAAATCCTCAGTGCAAAAACGACTGCTGCTAATTCCAAGTCATGTGTTGGGTTGTTAAGCTCATGCGGTTTGAGCTTACGGGAAGCATAAGATACAGGTCTCTCCTCCTGCATCAATACACATCCCAAACCCAGCAAAGAGGCATCTGTAAAGACAAGATACTCAATTCCACTCTGTGGGGTAGCTAGAACAGGTGCAGATGTCAATTTTGTCTTCAGTTCATCAAAAGCTGCCTGACAGTGGTCATCCCAAATAAAGGGCACTCCTTTCTTAGTTAAGTGGGTAAGCGGACCGACGATCTTTGAAAAGCCCTGAATGAACCTGCGATAATATCCAGCCAAGCCCAGAAAGCTGCGTATCTCTGTAGGTGAGGTAGGTTGCCCCCACTCCAAAACCGTTGAGACTTTTGCTGGATCCACCGATAAACCTTTCTCTGACACTACATGTCCCAAAATTTTTACTTCATTCTGCCAGAAAGCACATTTTTCAAATTTTGCATAAAGCTGGTGATCACTAAGTGTTTGCAACACGATCTGCAAATGCCTGGCATGATCCTCCTCTGACCTAGAATAAACCAAGATGTCATCAATGAACACAATGAAAAACTGGTCTAAAAAAGGTCGGAATACCCTATTCATCAAATCCATGAAGACAGCTGGAGCATTGGTCAACCCAAAAGGCATGACCCGAAACTCATACGACCTATACCGAGTGAGGAATGCTGTCTTGGGAACATCCTGCTCCCTGACACGAAGCTGATGATACCCTGACTTCAAGTCTATCTTGGAGAAATAGGTGGCTCCCTTCAACTGATCAAACAAATCATCAATCCTAGGCAGCGGATACTTGTTGCGAATTGTGACTTTATTCAGCTCCCTGTAATCGATACAAAGACGAAGGGAACCGTCCTTTTTCTTCACAAACAACACAGGTGCTCCCCAGGGTGAAGTGCTCCTGCGAATAAAACCCTGGCTAAGAAGTTGTTGAATCTGATCCTTCAGTTCCCACATCTCCACTGGTGCCATCCTGTACGGTGCCTTAGCAATAGGCCTGGTGCCTAGAGCTAAGTCGATAACAAAATTGATCTCACGACTCGGAGGTAACCCTGGAATCTCCTGAAACACGTCTTGAAAATCACGTACTACAGGAATACTATCCATGGATGTAGTAGTCTGCTCCTGAGTCTCTGCATCCATATAAAACAAATGTGTACTAGACCCTCCATAAGATCGAGGTGTCGCAATCAAATACATCTGATGTCCTGGTATCGCAAAGACTATCGTCTTACCACGACAGTCCAGCTGTGCATGGTAGTGAGATAACTAATCCATCCCCAGTATCACATCATAAGCATTCATGTCAAGAACTAATAAATTTGGCAGAAAATTGAAGCCTGCCAATCTCAATAGGTACATATACACAACTATCCCGTAAAACCGCATCGGCACCTAATGGCGTTGAAACTATGAGAGGTTGACTACTAGGCTGAGTCGGTAGTCTAGATAAAGCAACAAAAGAGCGCGATATAAAAGAATGTGATGCACCAGTATAAAAAAGTACTCGACCAAGTCTACCATAAATAGGAAACATACCCTCAATAGCACGAGGTGCCTGAACGTCTGGTGGCATTACGTTATAGACCCTGCCATAATGAAGTTGTTGTTGGGTCTGACCCTGTGGTGGTGGGGGTGCTGGTAAAGCAGGATAAGTCGAGCCCTGTAGACGGGGAACCTATGGTGCCGGTAATGGTGGTGGCTGCCTCTGTCCCTGATAACTGGTATATCCTTGTTGGCCATGCTGTCCTGGAGTAGCCTTGGGACACCTTTTGGCAGAGTGCCCATACTCCCCACACCCATAGCAATGGCCCTTGAAAGGATCCGTAGGTTTCCTCTGACCCTGTTGTTGCCCCTGTGAAATCTGAGGAGCTCCACTATACTGTCCCTGATGAGAAGGCCCTTCTTTGTTGCTATCAGTAGTACCCCTCTGTTTCTTCCAAGGTTGATGCCCCTGGAACCTGCCTTTATCACTGTGCCTGCCACTCTGACCATTTCCTTTCTCCACTGTCTGGCTAGTGGAGTCATTGTCTTTGCGCTTATCCCCCTTAGATTTCTTGTAATCCCTCATGATCTGACAATGTTGTAACGTTGCATTCACCACCTGAGCATAAGTGGTGTAAGCTGGATTACCCACTATCACTTGCCGAATGGGCCATGCCAAACCATGCACAAAGCAATTCTTCCTTTTTTCCTCTGTGTTCACTTCCTCAGGTGCAAACAATGATAGGCTAGTGAACTCCTGCTCATACTCTGCAACAATCCTATCTCCCTGCTGTAAATTGAGAAATTCCCTTTTCTTTGTTGCTCTCACAGCGAAAGGGAAATATTTCTCATCAAAGCAATCTCAGAATTGATTATAAGTTAATGTGGTCCTCTCCTCTAGAGTAGTAACCGACTCCCACCATTGCAAAGCATCACCAACCAGCTTGAATGTAGCCAATATTTGCTTTTGAACTTCAGTACACTGAACCATGCGTAAATGGCGCTCAATGTCCTTCTTCCACTGGTGAGCTACGATGACCTCTATCGATCCAAAAAACTCTGGTGGATTGCCTCTCATGAATGAAATACGCATCCTGTCCCATCCATTATCTATCATCATGGGAACTAGTGCAGGTGCCTGCAAGGGAGGCTGTGGATGAAGCTGTTGATGCTGAAGAGCAGTCGCCACTCCTGCAGCAACAGCCTGGGCAATAATATCAGCAAGGTTCGGAGGAACCAGAGCATTCCCCTCCGGAATAGGGTCTGGAATTTGATTCACATTTCTCCTTCTACGTGGTGGCATACTGAAATAACAATAAACACGACCCGTCAATACCCCCACTAAGATCTTACAAGAGTACGAGTCCTAAATTTAGGCTTTAAATATCAGAATACGCAACGCGGAAGACTAACTATACATCCCTAGGACACTTGAACCTGGAGTGCTCTGATACCAACTGTAACACCCCGCTCCAACACTTGGTATAATATTGTCCGCTTTGGGCCTAGCCCGCACGGTTTTGCTCTTGGGCTCTTCCCAAAAGGCCTTATTCAATAATTTAAACACCCAATATGCCATCCAAAATAATTAAGGGAATAAATATCCATTAAATACGGGGTATTACAGCGATTTTCATGAAGAATCTACGCTCAAGCTTATGCCTACATAAGCAAAAAGTGGTCAGAAAGCTCAAATCTACGCTCATGACCTATGCCTAAGGCATAACTGCGGTAGGAAAATTTAAATCTTGCTGCAATGTCTATTCTACCATTGTTTTAATTCCATGATGCATTTATGACTCACACCTCAAAGTATGTGAAAAACACCTATTGTTCATCAGAGAGTAGGGTTTGGATTGATTAATGGTGAAATTATCAAAAAGAGCGAACTTATGGTTTGCCTCCACATTTTTCTATAAATACCGAACTTCACATAAGTTGAACGGAGTTTTTTCATACGTTGAAATTTCAGAGCAGCTTCTGAAGTTATATTCACTTTGAAGAGAAGAAGCCATAGAAGATCGAGAGATCCGGAGCAGACAACCATGGTGGTTGATTCTACATTAACAGTGCAGTCTCTTCCAACCATGAGCGGTTAAACCGGTATCTAGGATTTTCTAACAAAATCCTAGCCAAGTAATGTAGCTTTTAATATTTGTATTTAATTGTAATGAAAGGGGAAGCTAAGACTATACCATGATGATTATTGTAGATGAGATAACGATTTTATTCTTGACACAAGTTTGTATATTTATTCAGAATTCTTGTCTTAGATTGAATGTGTATACTTGTTTACACAATCATGATTATTATAAATAAATTGTGATTTTCTACAATAATAGTGTTTAACACTTGAAACCCTAGGTTTACACAGGTCATGCCTTGGCGATGTATCATAGACATGCTTTAGTTTTATTTCATGTTTTAGGAGTTGATTAAAGTAGCATAAATAGCATGCACTAGATACACTCTGTCCGAAGATGGGTTGCAGCGAACCCGGTTGGTAATATTCTTTTTGGGAATGCATTCAACTATTTGCGGTACATTCTAATTCATGGGAATGGATCGTCCTTCTTACAATTGTACAAGTTGAAAGTTATATTATGTGGTTAGTGGTGGAGCGATGAAAACCCTATTTTTTTCTCTCTCTTGAATCACAGTTATCATTTAAATTATGTTTTAGTTAATTTAGTTTTTAATTCTCAAAATCAAACCAAACACTTTTTTAAATCATAATTCAATATTTTTAAATTGTTAAAGTGAATAACCAAGTCCTTGTGGGTTTGACATTCCCTATCACAAGCTGTTTTATACTACAATTGATTCGTGCTAGGTAAAACCTAATCCGTCATAAGGGTGCATTCTTAACACATATTTTTAGCACACCCCGACGGACATCAGACACATGGTGGATCGGTCGATTCCATGAAAGATAAATGATTTATGGAACTGGTAATTTTGTGGGTTCACTTATGGAACTTCAACATCCCTAATAAAATATTTGGCTTTGAAAATACTTGGATATCCTTATTCCCCTTCATCTTGTGAGAGGAATTGGAGCACTTATTCACTTATCTACTATTTAAAGAGGAATAAGATAACATCACAAAGAGCCGTAAAATTGGTATTTATACATTCCAATCTTCGTCTTCTATCAAGAAAATCTCCACAATATAACGAGGAAGAGACTTAGATGTTGGAGGCAAATGCATTTGATTCCTTAGATAGTAGTAAAATGAAGAATTTTGAACATATTAGACTATTAGTCACTAATTAACCCTAAATGGGGTGGGGGTGAATAAGGTTTCTGAAAATTCTTTAAGTTCTTTATGACAAAATCACGCAATATCAACAATTCACTGAATTTGATAGCCAAATAATTTTTCAATGAAAATTTCAATTTAATTTATCAAGCAAAATAACATAAGATTAATATAGCATGCTAGATACCAAAATTTAAAGAGATAAGGATAGAGAGATTGACAACGCGATTTTTTCGAGGTTCGGTAACTCCTACTCTTCGGCTCAAGAACTCATTCTTGAGATTTTTCCCGTTCATTTCACTATGACCCTTCCTTCATATGTGGAATGACAAACCTTTACACACGAGCTAACGGTCCCGTCACACAAGCAGGAGACAAACCCTTCTTGAATATCAAAGAGTTTTACTCACTCAAAGATCACAATCCTTTTATAAAGAAAGGATTCACTCAATAAACACTCAAAATCCTTAAGGTCTTATAGATGAACACAATGTTTAAAGCTCGAGTGTTTAATTGGTAATAATGATAACTCTAGATCAAGTTTCTTTAGAATAGATGGAATTTATGGCTTGAGAGAAGAAAGATGATCAAATCAAGTTTTCAATCAATTAATTGAATGAATAGTGAAAGCTTCTCAAAGGAGTAGATGAAAACTAAGCTTTTTTATGTAGAGAGATTTTGACACAGATTTTTCTACTCTCTTTCAACACTTATAACATCATATATATAGTTAGCTTTTAGGGTTGGGAGAGTGAATCTCACTCTACATGAGTAGGAGAGTGTTTTTCGGAATTGGTAAGAATCAAAACATCAAGTGATGGGTAAAATGATGGGCTAAAGTATTGTTTTGAATCAAAAGGAATCTGAACTAGCCGTTTGCACATACACCATCAGTCGGCTGTATATACATCATCAATGGACTGCTCAAAGGAAACTCTCAAACCCAACTCCTTCGACTTTTATCAATTGACTGCACAAGATGAAGCAGTCGGCTACTCGAACGCAATCAGTCAGCTGTTTAACCACATCCGTCGGCTGCACGATAGAAACATTTAAGCGCAACAACTTTCGACCTTGATCAGTCGACTGCAATATCCTCATCAGTCAACTGCTAAAGTGTCTTTCTCAAACTTAATAGATTTGAAATATTTCAGTCGGCTTCCTAAAACTTATCAGTCGGCTGGTCAAGACTAAATCCTAATAATTTGAAGTAAAAATTGATTTTGGTTTGACACTTGAGCTTTTAGACATTATGATCAAATATAATTTTACCTCTTAGTAGAATTCACACACCGTCCTATCTACCCTAAGTCTTGTTTCTTCAATTTTTAAGTCTTTTATCATTCTTTGCTTTATGTGAGCTTTGCAATTCCAAGTGCGATTCTTGCTTAACTGAGACACAAACTCTTGAAGATGTCATTAGTACAAAACACACGAAATGTGTTGTTAGCATCAAAACGAGCATTATTACTCTTAGAAAAATCCTTAAGTCAACAATCTCCCCCTTTTTTATGGTGACAATACATTCGGTATTTTACGAAGATGGAGTAACATAAGGTGATGTTCCCCCTCAACATGTGCAGATAATAAAAGTTTTGTATCTGTAGAGAGAAATAACTTTTGACAGATAAAACATATCAAGATAAGCTAAACTGCATAATATCAACATTTTTAAAGATTAATTTTCACTGACGTGCAATGTTGTTGCTCTAGTGAGCGAATAAAGAAAAATAAAAAACACATAAAAATGTAGTACTGAACGATAATATATCACAAAATAAGACATGTTTCAGACACATGCTATAGACACCCTCTCCATCATCATTTTCTCCCATTTTGCCATCATCAAAATGAGGGAGGCCAGATTTGATCCAAAGATCAGTGATGTTAGCAACGAGGCGATTGACCAATTTCTCGGTACGTGTGCCTGTGGCAAGAATCTCCTTGAGAAGATCAGTTTGAACGTTATCGCCAAAGTCGGGAAGGTCAAAGGCTAAGTCGAGTGAATCGGCTTGAGAACCTGGACCCTGTGGAACAGAGTTGGATAGACCAACGACATCAATTGGTGGTGGTGGAAGAGGAGCTGGAACACGAGGAGTGATAGTTCCATCTTGGGTGACATCAAGCTTCAGGATGATCCTAGCCTCAGGTGTAAGCATGTTGGTATAAAGACGTGAGGTGGGGTGAACCGAATCTGGGTCATTGCAGATAACATCAATGGCATCCTTTGGATGGAAACCACGACCATTATACCAAAGATTGCTCCCAAAGTAACTAAGACCATCAGAAGGGAGATGAAACCATTCCTATAAATTACGTTCATGAAAACAAATACGCTGATCGGCAATATTGACTTCATAAGTGTCGGAGGTACCGCGTTGACATAGAGTAGCATATAACGCCTTCACAAGCCGAGGGTAGTAGAGAATGTTGAGATAAATAAAGAAACCCCACCCCATCTGCTCAAAGAGATGAAAAACACAAAGATGAAGTAACTCGTAAGTGGCTTGTCTTACAATGCGCGTTGATGCCACAGTACGATTCCCAAAATTGGTTTCATAGAAGGCATGCTTACCCTCATTCGGGAGGATTTTCGATAAGTCCTTCGGAACAAGAGTTTCTTCCTCAGCGGTGTCCTCGACCTCAGGTGGAGGAGGAGGAGGTACAGGAATGCGAGGTCGTTTGCGTTGAGAGCCGGAGTCGGACGAGCAGGGATGAGCCATTAGAGAGGCGAGAGCAATGAGCAAAAACAACATGGTGAATGAGGTAAGTGAATATATGGATATGTATATATAAAACTATGTGAAAGACAGTGTATATATATAGGTGATGTAGAATAAACAAATGTAGAAATAGGGGATGAATATGGGTTTAAGATAGATTAGAGATGGGATGAATGTGGGATGAGTAAATATAATGCTAGGGAATGAACGAGGGAATGCATGTGGGTAGAAGTTAGGGAATGAATGGGGAAGACGAAAAGGATTATACTAAAAACCAGTAAAGCAGTCGATTGCAAGATTTGGGCAGTCGGTTGCAAAACAAAGCATCAGTCGACTGATGCAAACTAGCAGTCGACTGAAAAAGGTCGAAGCAAATAGAAATGTGTTGTTCTTCATCAACCGATTGATGAGTTAATTGCAGTCGGCTGATAAGGTTTGAAAAACCTCAAAAACTTCCAGAAAATAGCAGGAAGAAAGTAATATATCATTTGAGCACATTAGAATCCAAAGCCATAGTGATTTCCCTACGAATTTTTGAAAAAGGTTCGTCGGGTAGAGGTTTTGTGAAAATATCCGCTAAATGATTTGTAGTATCAATAAAAACTAATTCAATGTCGCCTTTAGCTATGCGATCACGTAAGAAATGATGCCTAATCTCAATGTGCTTGGTGCGCGAATGTTGAATAGGATTATTAGAATTGAAAATAACGCTAATATTATCACATTTAATAGGTACATGATTGAAAACAAGACCGAAATCAAGTAATTGTTTCTTAATGTAAAGAGTTTAGCACAACTACTATCGACCGCAACGTATTCGGCTTTGGCCGTAGAGAATGCAACAGAATTTTGCTTTTTACTTGACCAAGATACTAGAGAGTGTCCTAGAAAGTGACATGTGCCGCTTGTGCTTTTTGAATCCACTATACATCCCGCAAAATTGGCATCGGAATAGCTAATAAGATCAAGTGAAGTCCCACGTGGATACCAAAGCCCTAAGTTAATTGTACCACTTAGGTAGCGAAAAATACATTTCATGACAAGTAAGTGAGATTCTTTAGGACAAGATTGAAAACGAGCATATAGGCACACACTAAACATTATATCCAGCCTACTAGCGGTTAAGTAAAGCAAACTATCGATCATGCATCTATATTTAGTAATGTCAACGCATTTACCATTTTCATCTTTATCAAGCTTAATAGAGGTACTCATAGGAGTTATGGCATGTTTGATAACCTTCATACCAAATTGTTTTAGCAAATCTTTAGTGTACTTGGATTGGCTAACAAATAAGTCATCCGAACTTTGCTTGATTTGTAAACCTATAAGGAAGTTCAACTCACCCATCATGCTCATTTCAAATTCATTTTGCATACTTGTAGCGAATTCTTTACAAAGAGAATCATTTGTTGATCCAAATATAATGTCGTCAACATATATTTGGGCAATCAACAAATTTTTCTTAATGATTTTTGTAAGAAGTGTGTTATCAACTTTTCCTCTTGTAAAACTATTTGGAATAAAAAATCCACTAAGTCTCTCACACCAAGCTCTAGGAGCTTGCTTTAAACCATATAGAGCCTTAGTCAATTTGAAAACATGATTTGGAAAAAGTTCATTTTCAAAACCGGGTGGTTGCTTTACAAAAACTTCTTCTTCTATGACACCATTTAAGAAAGCACTTTTGACATCCATTTGATAAAGAGTAAAATTTTTAGATGATGTAAATGCAAGAAGCATTCTAATTGCTTCTAATCTAGCTACGGGTGCAAAAGTCTCATCGTAGTCAATGTCTTCCTCTTGATTATATCTTTGAGCTACCAATCTTGCTTTATTTCGAATAATCACTCCATTCTCATCATTTTTATTTTGAAAAACCCATTTTGTGCCAATTATAGTTTGATTTTCGGGTTTAGGAACTAAATACCAAACTTTATTATGTTCAAATTGATTTAGTTCCTCTTGCATGACAATGATCCAAGAATAATCACAATGAGCTTCGTGGAAGTTCTTGGGCTCGATTTGAGACACAAAAGTCATGTGATTGCAAAAGTCTCTAAGTTGAGATCTAGTGCTAACCCCTTTTGACGGACTACATATGACTTGATCAAGATGATGATTGTGTACAATCTTCCATGATTTAGGAATTGAGTTTGTCAAGTCATCATTGGATTGATGCTCAACTTCACTTTTTTCCTTTTGACTACTTGATGAGTTGGAGATATTGAGATTATTTAAACTGTCCTCAATTCCTACAACTTCATCTTCATCTAGGTCAACTCTAGGTGATGGTGGTGGTGGTGATTCATCAAAGACAACGTGAATTGACTCAACCATGGTTAGAGTCCTCTTGTTATAGACTCGAAAAGCTCTACTTCTTGAAGAATACCCTAGGAAAATTGCTTCATTCGATTTGGATTCGAATTTTTCTAAGTTATCTTTATCATTTAGCACAAAACATTTACAACCGAACACCTTGAAATACCCAATATTAGGCTTTCTACTATTCCATAACTCATAAGGTATTTTTCCTAATTTCATTCGAATAATGACTCTATTAATTATATGGCAAGTGGTATTTACCGCTTCTGCCCAAAGGCTTCGGGGAAGGTTGTATTCATTTAACATCGTTCTAGCCATTTCTTGCAATGACCTATTCTTTATTTCAACCACACAATTTTGTTGAGGGGTTCTAAGGGCCGAGAGATCATGAGATACACCAAGTTCATCACATAATTTCTTTAAGTCTTGATTTTCAAATTCCCTACCCCTATCACTTCTAATTTTCTTGATTTTCAAATCTTTTTCATTTTGAATGACTTTATAAAATTTATCAAGAATGAAGTGAGTTTCATTTTTATGAGCAAGAAAGTGAACCCAAGTGTATCTAGAGTAGTCATCGACTATAACAAGTACATAGAGTTTTTCGACTAAGCTAGCCATTCTCTCCGGACCAAAAAGATCCATGTGAAGCAACTCTAATGGTCTAGAAGTGGTAATATTTTTCTTTCTTTTGAAAGAGGACTTTATTTGCTTGCCTACTTGACATGCATTACATACTTTATCTTTTGAAAATTTAGTCTTCGGGAGGCCTTTGACTAAATCATTTTTGGATAAACGATGAATGATGTCCATACTAGCATGTCCTAAGTGTCTATGTCATAACCAACTATTTTCACTAGATGTGACAAAACATTTAACATCTTGTTCATGCAATTCACATAGCAACATAGTATACAAATTTCCGTTTCGTTTAGTATTGAACAATTGTTTCCCATATTTCTCAACTATGCATGCATTTGATCTAAATATAACATCATAACCTTTGTCACACAATTGACTAATGCTAAATAAATTATGCTTCAAACCATCAACTAAAATCACATTATCAATAGAGAGAGAATAAGATATACCAATGGAGCCAATTCCAATAATTTTTCCTTTAGAGTTATCTCCAAAAGTGACGTTTCCTCCTTCATATGATTTTAGTGAGATGAACTTTGATTTATCTCCCGTCATATGCCTAGAACATCCGCTATCAAGAAATCATTTATCTTTTAAAGCGGATTTCAAGCATACTTACAAAACAAATTCAAGTAACGTTCATTGGTACCCAATCTATTTTTGGTCCACTAAGGTTAGAGAGAGATGCAATAGTTCCTTTTGGAACCAAAATCATTTTTGTTATCACATTATCCTTTTTATGTAAGTGTGCAATGTTTCCTTTTGGAACCCAAATAATTTTTGTTACTCTTTTCTTCTTTATTTGAAAGAATACATTTGCCTTATGACCTTTTTTCTTGCAATAAAAGCATGTAGCATGTTTATGATCATTTGAGGATGCGTGAGATAATTGTTTTGTAAACGTGTGCCTTAGTGATTTTCTCTCTTTCAAAAGAATACCGTTTTTATGAAAAGCATCATATCCCAACCCGCTTTTATCAAATGTTTTTCTTTGTTTTCCTAACATAATGCTTAGGTTTTCTTTACCTTTTGTAAATTTTGCCAAAACATTTATTTGATCATCTATAGTCTTTTTCAAAATTTCATTCTCTTTTTCTAGTTCAATATTCTTATCATCCTTTATACTTGAAGAAATTATGGAAGAACATGTTAAACTACATGATGATTTAGCTTTCTTAATCGTCATGTGTTTGCTAGCTAATTTTTTAAACTCATCATGCAACTCTTCGAATGCATCTTGTAATTCATTATAAGAGATAAAAAATTCTTCATACGACAATTTAGATTTATCTAAAGTGTGGGAGTTTAGATGTACCTCATCTTCCTTTGCTATGAGACAAAGGTTTGCCGTTTCCTCGCTATTTTCTTCCTCATCCGAATCACATGAGTCATAATCATCCCATGTAGAGTTCATAACCATCTTGTTTAGTCTTTTCTCATTTTCCTTTTTGAGCTTGAAGCAATCGGATTTATAGCGTCCCGAATTCACACAATTGAAACATGTTGGAGGCTCCCTCTTACTAGGCTCACCTCTTGGTTCATTCCTCTTTATAAATCTACCACCGTTGGCTTTCTTTCTTTGAAGAAATCTCTTAAAGTTTTGGGTGATCAAAGCGATGTCTTCATCTACCTCTTCTTCAATTGGTTCATTGGTTTCATTTTTAATAGAGGCTTGTAAAGCAACACTTTTTCTCGGCTTAGAGTCTTCTTCACGAGAGTTTAAGGTGATTTCCCAAGTGAGAAGAGATCCAAAAATTTCGTCAAGGCTCTTGGTGTTGAGATCATATGCTTCCTTAATTGCCGTCACTTTTGCATCCCATTTGATCGGAAGACTTCTAAGAACTTTACGTGACACATCGGATCTAGGAATAATTCTACCTAGATGCTTTAGTCCATTCAAGATATCATAGAATTGACATTTTCATCATCTTTCATGGAAAATAATTCATATTCATGCATGAGTATATCGATTTTAGATTCTCGCACTTGAGTGGTATCTTCATAGGTAATTTCTAACTTATCCCACATTTCTTTAGCGGTGGAACAAGTAGAGACACGATTAAATTCATTTGGGCTTAAGGCACAATTTAAATTAACCTTGGTCTTAGCATTAAAAGACATTAGTCTATGCTCATTATTATCCCATTTGTTCGGTAATTTAGGGATTGTTTTCAATCTACAACTTTGGTTATAATAAAAGGTCCATCAATAATAACTTGCCAAATTTGGTAATCAATAGCTTGAAGGAAATCTATCATTCTAGTCTTCTAATAGCTATAGTTTGAACCATCAAACCATTGGGGCTTATTGTTAGATTGTCCTTCAACATGAGTGACTAAATTTGAGGCCATGATCGTTCTCTAAGATAGTTAAGTCTAAAACAAGTAGAGATTAGGCTCTAATATCAATTGTTAGTCACTAATAAACCCTAGGGGGGGGGGGGGGGGGGGTCAATAGGGTTTTTGAAAATTCTTTAAGTTCTTTTTGACAAAATCACGCAATATCAACAATTCACTGAATTTGATAGCCAAATAATTTTTCAATGAAAATTTCAATTTAATTTAACAAGCAAAATAACATAAGATTAATATAGCATGCTAGATACCAAAATTTAAAGAGATATGGATAGAGATATTGACACCGCAATTTTTTCGAGGTTCAGTAACTCCTACTCCTCAACTCAAGAACCCCTTTTTGAGATTTTTTCCGATCCTTTCACTATGATCCTTCCTTTAAATGTGGAATGACAAACCTTTACACACGAGCTAACGAGCTCATCACACAAGCAAGAAGACAAACCCTTCTTGAAGATCAAAGAGCTTTAGTCATTCAAGGATCACAATCCTTTTATAAAGAAATGATTCACTCAATAAACACTCAAAACCCTTAAGGTCTTATAGATGAACACAATGTTTAAAGCTCAAGTGTTTAATTGGTAATAATGACAACTCTAGATCAAGTTTCTCTACAATAGATGGAAATTATGGCTTAAGAGAAGAAAGATGATCAAATCAAGCTTTCAATCAATTAATTGAATGAATAGTGAAAGCTTCTTAAAGGAGTAGATGAAGAACTAAGCTTTTTTATGTAGAGAGATTTTGACACAGATTTTTCTACTCTCTTTCAACACTTATAGCATCATATATATAGTTAGTTTTTAGGGTTGGGAGAGTGAATCTCACTCTACATGAGTAGGAGAGTGTTTTTCGGAATTGGTAAGAATCAAAACATCAAGTGATGGGTAAAATGATGGGCAAAAGTATTGTTTTGAATCAAAAGGAATCTGAACTAGCCGTTTGCACATACACCATCAGTCGGCTGCATATGCATCATCGGTCGGCTGCTCAAAGGACACTCTCAAACCCAACTCCTTCGACTTTTATCAATCGACTGCAAAAGATGAAGCAGTTGGCTACTCGAACGTAATCAGTCGTCTGCTAAACCACATTAGTCGTCTGCACGATAGAAACATTTAAGCGCAACAACTTTCGACCTTGATCAATCGACTGCATTATCCTCATTAGTCGGCTGCTAAAGTGTCTTTCTCAAACTTAATAGGTTCAAAATATTTTAGTCGGCTTCCTAAAACTTATCAGTCGGCTAGTGAAGACTAAATCCTAATAATTTGAAGTAAAAATTGAATTTGGTTTGACACTTGAGCTTTTAGACATTATGATCAAATATAAGTTTACCTCATAGTACAATTCACACACCATCCTATCTACCCCGAGTCTTGTTTCTTCAATTTTCAAGTTTTTTATCCTTCTTTGTTTTATGTGAACTTTGCAATTCCAAGTGCGATTCTTGCTTAACTGAGACACAAACTCTTGAAGATATCATTAGTACAAAACACACGAAATGTGTTGTTAGCATCAAAACGAGCATTATTACTCTTGGAAAAATCCTTGAGTCAACATACACATTTCCTTTAACATATTTGTTTAATTTTGTTTATAAGTTTATTTGGTTCTCATTGTTTAAGTGATAAACGAAGTATTTGTGCAATATAATATGCATATATAATTTTTTTATATATAAATCTGTCTTAGGTGTGTCGTTCAGTTTTTTTGAAATTTGTCGTGTCACTGTGTCTGTGTCGAGTCGTGTCTCTGTTCTTGTGTCGGTCAAAGTCGGCCCGAAATCCTGAAAATAAGTGGAGGCCCTAGACGAGAACAAATTTGAGGCCCTTTATACGTAAGGTTTCATGTGTTTAAAAAATTATAAGAGTAAAAAATATATATTAAAACACATTGAATATATTAATATTAACAATTTTGAAAACAACATCTATCTTGGTGTTGTGAAAATTTGTTGTTGTTGGGTGAGTGCAGCAAAACAACCATCATCTAATTGTAGTCACATAAAAAATTATTGCTATGGTGAGAGTGCCTCAAGTGTAGTCATCAAATATTGTGCTAGTGCAATAAGAAACGTCAAACTCTAATAAGAATAATGGTTTGATTTGTATTAGACTTTAGTTTCATTAAATTCAAAAATTAAGAATTTATTTTTGTTCTATAGTAATAGTAATTGAAATTTAAAATTTTGGGGTTGAAAATTTGTTAAATTGGATTTGGATTTAGTACAAATTGACTGTTAAACCAAGTTTTTTTTTTTTTTTTTTCTGGACCTATAGTAAAATAAATTTTATTTTAAACAAAATGAAGCCATTGAATTGGATTGAGAAACTAATTATATACATTTTAAAGGTTATAGAAGTATTAATATTTTTTTTAAAAAAAATACAAAAAAAAAATAATTTGGGCCCCTCCGGCCCTAGGCGGTCCCTAGGTCACCTACCCTCAAGGCGGGGCCTGGTGTCGGTGTCCGTGCATTATAGATAATGGGTTTGTTAAAAACTTCGATCGATAGATTTGCGAAACCTGTGGAAAGCAACGCCTTCACATTATTCGGATAATGTTGGGGCTACGTCCTTGATCATGGTCCAAACGCGGTGGCCCAACGAAAAGTATATTTTGAATGCTAAATAATATTGAAATTACAGAGTTGTCACTATTCTTTGAGTTTAAATTTTAGGACTACATGAAGTGAAGCAGTTTTGTTTGGGTTCAAGTTGTTCAACCAATATAAGATTTAATCATAGTTTTCAGAATCACGATTCAACCGATACGATTCAAATATAATTCCATACAATTTTGTATGATTTTACTATTTTACCACTCACATGTGTTTTAGAACTTTTCGGACTGAAATAATGGTTTGATGATTAGGTCATTCATATTAAAGACCCAAAATCTTAATGATTTAGTTCAATATGACCAAAACTTATGAGAAAATAATTAAAAACCCAAACTTTTAATATTTTTGTTTATTTTTTAGTATATTTTTTCTATATTATAAATATATATATATTTTTAAATTAAACAGAATGATTTATTAATAATGAGGTAGAATCTACAACCTTGGATTTAATTCATTTCTTCAAAACAGGTGAACAAAACTTATGATTCCACAAAATGAGCCTAAATTTGCAAGCCCATGTTTTTAATGTCAACTAACTCAATCTTGGGTCCAGATGAATATAGAATCTCCGACTTTCTATGGGGTTTTGGGTTCATTAGAAATGGGTTCTCTCCATTCGTTTCTCTAACTGAGGGTATCCCTCCTTCTCATGTTGTACTCTATGCTTTATATATATATATATATATATATATATATATTAATGTGTATTCCTCCAATAGTTGAAAAAAATAATTAAATAAAACTAGTTATTGTTACTGTTGGTGGTGTAAAAGTCATGCAACTGTAAACAATTTTCTTCTTATTTTTTATTTTTACCACATATAATTAATTTTTAATTTATGTTCATGATACAAATTTTCAAATTTCATCTGGAATTTAACCCTGTGACAGAATGATTGAATAACAATTGTCTTTGTTATGTTGAAAGAGATTTACAAAGAATCTTCATCTTGTGCCGACCAAAACTTAGATAAGATTTATTTAAGTTGAAACTTGAACTAAAATATTTTGATTGAAACTCAAAAAATATATGATAGTCAATAATGTGTGTCCTTACCATAGCAATGGTGCACGTTATCCCTGGGCAGAGCGGACCCAGAAAACATGTCTGGGGAATACAAATTTTATAAATTTATTAGTGAAATTTATATTATTTTAGATTACTAGAATAATTTTTTAAAAAAATTGAGTGTGAAAATGTAATTTTTTATAAATTTATTGATAAAATTTATACTTTTTTAAGCAATCAAATGAATTTTTTAAAAACTGCAGAGGCCATAAGCAATTTTTATAAAAATATTTGTAGTATATATAACTTTTTAGGTTAATTTTTTTTATAAAATTTGGGTAGGGTCATGGGCCCCTCCCCAAAGGGTGGCTCGGCCCCTGGTCCCAGAGGGGCAAATTTTAAGTCATTTGTAGCACTAACATCCGTGCTCTACAGTGATAGCTGAAATCTACTAATATATATATATATATATGTGTGTGTGTTTCCAAATTTTTGACATTGCATAGATCAATTATATAACCATATATGTACGATTTTATATATAGGACCACCCAAATGGAAAAGAATAAATCAGAAAAATATTGGGCTATTCCGATTATTTTTCGGGACCATTTGCTGTTAAGAAAACCTTGATGGGCCTGTGATGATGCAACGACAGAGACATATATAGTACTTACCATATAGATTTAATATTGGTGTTTGTTGCATTGTGTGCATTATATACGTAATCATTTGAAGGCAACACTCCTAATGATCCGAAGTTCTTGTTTGGTAGAGGGTGTGAAGTTAGTTTTTGGTTTTGGTTTTGTTGGAGTTGGAGTGGTTGGAGTTGGTGTGGTTTTATTTTGGTTCCAAACCATATTTGGTGCAGATGGTTTTGGTGTGAGAAAAAGTGATGCTGAAAAACCAAACTATGTTTGGTAAAGTTGGTATGGATTGAAATTCTGAATATTAATATATTAATAAATATTAATATTAATATATTAAAATATATTAATATATGAGTTTCACATTTTATTTATTAATAAATATTAATATATATTAGTTTTATTTATTAATAAATATTAATATTAATATATTAATATTAATATATTAAAATATATTAATATATTAATATTATAATATTAAAATATATTAATATTAATATTTTTTAATATATTAATATTATAATATTAAAATATATTTAATTTTTCGAAATATTTAATTTTTCATAAATATTAATATTAATATATTAAAATATATTAATATATTAATATTAATATTTTTTAATATATTAATATATTTAATTTTTCGAAATATTTAATTTTTCATAAATATTAATATTAATATATTAATATTAAAATATTAAAATATATTAATATTAATATTTTTTAATATATTAATATTAATATATATTAATATATTTAATTTTTTGAAATATTTAATTTTTCATAAATATTTAATTTTTCAGAATATTTAATTTTTCGAAATTTATTAATATCAAAAATAAATTTGCTACAGTGTTGGTACTAAAACCAAAATCATGAACCATCAAAAATGATGGTTCCAAATTTTGGCTCATTCCTTTACAAAAGTTGCACTATGGAATTGCTACAGTGTTTACTCCAAATTTCCACTTCATTTGCCAAACATGAATTTGGTGCCATTTTTTGAAACCAAACCCAAAACCAAGGCTCCACTCCATTAGCCAAACAAGCACGAAATGTTTTACTAAGTGAGGGAGTGGAATTCACCATCAATGAGCCATGATTTTAATGAATTTATTCGGAGTTAGCAAGTTCGTCTCCCTATCATTGTTCTTCGCATATGAAAATAATCTTTTTTCATTAGGTACATTGTCATCAATGTTATCCCACCATTTTAGATCTTTTTATTTATAATTATCGTATTCAGATCCCCCATTTCTTTTTATTTTTATTTTTTTGGTGAATTATGAGATGCATCGAGACCTTTGGTAAATACGAAAACATAAATTGATATATGTATCTTTGTGGCATGGTGTGTATCCTGCTCCATGAGGATCAAGTTCGTCCTCCTCCTCGATGATGTGGTCTACTATTATTTGGACACGTAGTCAAAATTTTTTTTAAAATAAAGTTGGACATAAAATTCATAAATACACAAATTAAAGTCAATTCTTTTTAAAAAAGATTTTGATCACATGTCCAACTTGTATTGGACCACATCAACGAAGATGACTAACTTGATTCTCACATGGCAGGACCTAAATATCATGCTTATGTACAAAATCATTTGAAGGCAACACTCCGAATGACCCCATCAATTTTAGTAAACTTATTTGTAATTAGCAAGTTCGATCCCCCTACGAGTGTTCTTCGTGTATGAAAAGAATCTTTTTTCAATAAGTGCATCGTGATCAATGTTAGCCCACCATTATAGACCTTTTTTATTTATAATTATCCGGTTCAGATCTTCATAATTTTTTTGTGAATAAGGAGATACATTGAGACTTTCAGTAAATCTAAAAAAAATATGTAGATATACAGTATATATGTTTCTCGAATCAATAAAAAACATGATGTACTTTCATCAATTTAGTACACTAAAAAATTACTAAAGGATCGGAATAACGTGTTTATAAAACAAATAGTCTAAAAGAGTGGCCTAATATTATTCGACAATGCACACATCACAAAAAAAATAAAAAAAAAATTATGGTTACAAATAATAAATAAAACTTACATTGCTGACAGTGCACCTTTCTCAATTTTCATTGGAGAATCCTTCTGATGATTCTTATTACAAAAAAATAATGAAGTGTTTAAAATAAGAGAGATTGCATCACAAAGTATCTAAGCTATAAAAAACATGGTCTCTTCGATATTATTTAAGTGGAATATTATAAATGAAAATCCAAAAGAAGTTTTGTCATGGGTATACATTCGAGGAATATTCATATGCTTATGTAGTATTTATGTGGTACTTCCCATACAAAAGACAGGCTTACACATGTGATAGGAGAAGGGATATGCTAACCACCAATCATCTCTCATCTTTCTCTGTCTTTGTCTTGGTAGTAGAGAAAATGTTTAAATGGATAAAAAGGGAGAGAAGATTTTTTTTTTTTTTTTTTTAATGAACACTTTGGTTGGAGTAAATGGGAAAATTTGAATGAAAAATGGAAATTTAAAGGAGTAAAGGAATTGATGTGAAGCATGGTTCGCAGTTTTAGTATTGGTTTTGATTGCGGTTGTGGTCGTAGTAACAGTGTAATGGACTCATACAATATTGGTGTTAAAAATATCAAATGAATATTGGTGATGTATAATATTATTCACATGTTAGACAATGAGGTAAACCATGATTTGAAAATAATTAGATAGACCATTTGTTTTTTTTCTGTTTGATTGAGAAGTGCAAACTAAAGGTATTTAATTTTTTTTTCTCCCACTAAACATATTGTTAAACTTGTATAATGGGATGAAAGGAATCAAATTGCTCATTTGTACCTACTACTATGGGAAGAAAAATGATAAAAGTTGGATTATTAACAATCCTCCAAAATAGGAAAGTAGTCTCACAATTAAATGGATCACATGATGTGTTATAAATTAAAATCCTTTCTTTTTTGTTTTCCCTTATCCACATATTTTGTCTCATATAATCAACACATAAAATGCAAAATAAAAAAATAAAAAAAATAAATATCCTTTCATTACTAATATCTCTACTTTTTATTATTATTAGTTTTTAAAATTTAAGAATAATAATTTGAGAACAAATTCTTACAACACTTCTCTCGTGTAAGGAGACGAAAGAACTAAAAATCAATATTATTTTCATTTTATTTGATTCAAAATGGTGTCTTAAATATGTGCCTTTAAAATTTATACAATAATTGTACATCGCAATTTAGCACTTCCATGCCAAATCATTTGTGTTATGTTATAGAGCACTATCATAGTAATTTACAGAAATGTTTGCTTTTGCAACTTAAAAAATAACATGGGAAAATAACATAATATGAAAATTAAGAAACACAAAATTAATTTACAAAAACAAGAAAAGAAAAGGAAGAAAAAATAAAGCACAATTTATAAGTCACAATCTGAGTAAGTCCATATAGAAGCTGAGAGCAAGCGCCGGAATTTCCACCCTAAAACGAGCCTATTGATAGCCAATTCCTCCACCCTATAACCATCATTGAATAGTCCCAACAACAACTTTGCTTGACAATGGTTGGCGAAGCTTATCTTAATCGGAGTGAACCCCATTGCACCCAACCACTCCCCCCAAGAGCACCCCTCCTCTTCGCCACGTGTCCGATATATTCGGGCCAATGATCCGGATATATGGGGCCCCAGGAATACCCTTTCCACTAAGGCTCGAGCTCGATCTTGCATCGGGAAACCAGCCTCGAGTGAATCATACACCGCAGAGTAATGGTGTAATGAGTCCATGAACCGACCCACGAACCCTCCGTCTCCTCTGGGTCCCACTTCTTCCTCCACTAGGGTCACCAATCTCGGGTTTAGGGTTTTAGCTCCAGACAAAAACGAAGCTATCGAGTCCGAGGTTCGGAAGTTAAAGTGAGGCAATTGCAACATACAGTTGATCACCAACGTCTCTCCTCTCACCAATTTCAAAATTGACGGTCGAAATGTCTCGTCTGAATCAAGTCTACATTGATGAAACGAGAAAGACTGACCGATGGAAGCCGCGAATGCAATCAACCGACGACCAGTCTCTTGGATGGTCCCCATTGATCGACGGTGTCCGTGGGGCCCACTCCTCGACAACGCCGTGATTCGTAGATGAGGTGTCGGTGGGCCATCTTTTCGAGATACGAGTGCTTGCATCAACGATGCCCATTGGATTCCCTCCATGATATCATAGTCCACTATGTGGACCCTCTTATCGTGGGCCACAGCCTCCAAAATAGCTTGATTGGCTGTGAAGTGGCCAAACTTCACATAGGGTGACATGTCTTGCAAGAGTTGAAATGCTGCAAGAACGTCCATCTGATGGTGATCATCACGGTGGTGGGCCCCGCCAAGCAAGTGCTTACCGTGCGCACCACCACCCCCGGCGCCTTCTAGCAAACCGTAGAGGGCTTCGGTAAAATACGCCGCCAACCTCTCCATGTTAGTGCCATCGGTAGGAGACACCAACTCTCTGAGCCGAACCAATATCACCCGAGCCAGATCACGGCTCTTGTTCACTCCGGTCAGCGCCTCCGCGGCCGCCATCAGGAGGTGAACGATCCTCAGCCCCTTGAAATCATTATCTCCTCCACTAACGCCGTTAGTTGTCTCTTCCTCCTCCACCATGACCGAGTCATAGTACTCCTCATTGTGGTGGAGGGTGGCACTATCGTCGATCATGGACTCAATGAGGTCGTGGAAGTCGGTGGCGTCACCGGAGAGCACGTCCCAGTCCACCACCGGAGACCACACGTCCACGTTCCAGTTACAACCATTCTCATCATCTCCTATGCTGTTTGTGGTGGTGGTTGTGGTGGTGGTGCTGTAGCTGGATAAGTCGAGGTCGGCTAAGACGTCGTCGACGAGCATGGCCATGGGTGGGAGGAATGGTTGTGGAGTAAGTGAGTGCGTGTGTGTGTGTGTAAATGGGGGAGTGTGAGAAGTGGTGGTGGGATTTAAATGTGTTGGGAGAGAGAAGAGGGTGAAGCAAGAGACAGTGAAGGTAGGGACTCAGGGTTTGATCATTGATTGGGTGATAGGGATTAAAATAAATGGGCATTAGAAAATAGATTAGAGACTAAGATGGGCTACTAATCCTAAGGCTTGGTTTGGTTTTTATACACCATGGGTCCTAATCACTGTTGAGCAATAATGTTTATGGTTGTTTTACTCTTCTGCCCCTATGTGTGCCCCGAAGTTTTAGTTCAAGGATTAGGAGCCATGAACACCTCTCTAGTGTTTTGGTGTCCTATCATTTGAATATTTTATTTTTTAGTCCTATAAAACACGACTTCATCCTATTAAGAACACACTAGTTTGAGAAAATTTAAACTCAATTTTACATTACAAGAAATAAATAATTTGGTAGCAGTCTAGATCACCACTAAAAGAGATAAAGTCCACAACTATATCTTTTAATGGCAACTTAATTGCGTTGTCGTTACATTATCATAAATTCTCAGATGAAAAAAACAAATATTTTTCAACTTAGACTTTATCAGATAATTTTAGTCTTCCTCTAAACTTGCCACATTCTTTTTACCATTTTCATCAAATTATATAAATAACTAAAGATACAGTGTACGATACTTTTTTCACCATTGAATTTGAAGAGAGGGTTGCAAATCTACGACTTTACCTCTGTATTCAAAGATTTCTTTTTTTAAGTTTTAATCAACGACCTCTAAATCACAATGGAACAACCTTCGTCTAATTGTATCGAAATTATCTTTTTCATTTATTTATCAAGTACAAGTGTCCAAAGAAGATCGCACTAACCAATTAAAATTCAGGTAGAAATGGTATATATAATCAAACAAACGAGTTAGAGAATAAGTTAATTAAAAGGTAGCCCTAAAACTAGACATGGCGCAGAAGTGAGAAATAGAGTGATACAAAAGAATAGAGATAGATACAGAGAGACATCAATCCACTTAGGCGTGGAAATCAACAAAGTGAAAGCTCAGTTTGGAAGAAGGCATTTTGGGTTTAGGCCTCAAAGCCATTTTGAACCAAGACAACTACCCTCGTGGCCGTTACGATTCAGTTACCCAAACACAGTACAAAACCCTTGTTGTTGACTAGGCATTTTCATGGACCACGTCAGCAGTAACTGTGCCACATCAGCATTTCATGGCCGGCTCGACCGGCTCAAATAGTAGTTATAGCCAATATATATATGCTCTCTTCATGCTGGTTGAATCATACATCAATGTCCCAGAAATTTGACTAGTCAAAATGGAGGTGATGTGTACATTTGATGAATCAATTAGTCATAGATTTTGCGAGGCCTGCAAGCTCTAATAGGAGATGAGTCACTTCATCCGACGATTGAGATTCAATTTTCACAAATGTTTTCGTGTGATCTCATAACTGAGATGTATGGTAATATGCCTGTCTTATCTGATCTAACGATTGAGATATAACTGTTATGACTGTTTGCGGATCTAATAACTGAAATATATAGTAAAATGATCGTCTTATTTGATCTAACGATTGAGATGCATAGTAATATGACTATCTTATATAATCTAATGATTGAAATGCACAATAATATGTGTTAAAGTTCATATGATCAAATGACTAAGATGCATAGGATAGATTGGGCTCCAAACAAATTACAACATATATTACTCTTGTCAATAATTGTCTAGATTCAGTTGTTGCATGTATATTTTTAACATATTTTCACTAGTATATTTTTTTATGAATAATTTTTATGTTATGAACACATAATTCTTATAATATTTTCACACAATCTTCATAATTTGTTCAATTTGAACATTTTCTTTTATCAAATATGAGATAATTTTACTATTTAACTTAGACAAATCTGTTCACGAGTTTGACGAGTCGATCTTAGTAATGTTCAAGCTCGACTTATTTACTAAACGAACCTAAAAATTATACTCAGACTCGATTTTTTTACTAAACGAAGGAATACGAACCGAGCACTTAACGAATTGAGCCCGAATTTACTTACGAATGACTCGGTTCATTTGCAGTCCTATGCATAGAAGTACATTCCCATGCAAATCTAAGAAAATGACATGTAAATAGCATATATAATTTCTATTGAAAAAGACATACTACAAGAAATCATGTATAGATTGTGGTAATTGAAATGATTAGAGAGAAAATAGAGAGCCAGAGGATGAATATTTGACCAAATTTTGTAATGCAATTTTGGCTATTTCAATTTCTTACTTTAGTAGTCCATCTATCTAATGTTTTTGTAGTGTGTTGATACCAAAGAAAAATTAATACATAAAAGTAAAAGAGCTTTTAGATTTTTTTTCCTTCTAGTGGTATAGTGCATGTTTGATAGAGGGAATGAAACCATTTTTTTGGCTTTGGTGCGAAAAAATGGCACCAAACCATGTTTGGTAAAATGGTGTGGAAATTTGGTACCAACACTGTAGCAAACCATGGTGCCAACTTTGTGAAGGAATTTGGAACTATCATTTTTGATGGTTTTGGTTTGGTGCGGCAACTGTAGCACCCCATACCAAACCATGTTGTTGCACCATCTCATGGTTTTGGTGCGGCAACTGTAGCACCCCATACCAAACCATGTTGTTGCACCATCTCATGGTTTTGGTGCGGCACTGTAGCACCTCATATTAATACAAAATTTTAATATTAATATTAATATATTATAATATTATTATATTTTAATATTTTAATATTAATATTATAAATTTTAATATTAATATATTATATTTTTGGAAATTTTATATATTTTAATATTAATATATTATAATATTAATAAATGATAATAAAACTATAATATTAATATATTAATATTAATATTATAATATTAAAATATTAAAATATATAATATATTAATGTATTTTAATATATTAATATTAATGTTTATATATTAATATATTAAAATATATTTTAATATTATAATATTAATGTTTATATATTAATATATTAAAATATATTTTAATATTATAATATTAATATTTATATATTAATATTAATATTTTAATATATTAATATTATAATATCAATATATTAATATTAATATATATTAATATATTAATATATATTAATATTATAAATTTTAATATTTATAAATAAAATGTGAAACCATCCCAAGTTACCAAACATGGTTTGGTTTCAGAATTTCAACCCATACCAACTCTATCAAACATGGTTTGGTTTTTTAGCATCACTTTTTCTCACACCAAAACCATCTGCACCAAACATGATTTGGAACCAAAATAAAACCATACCAACTCCAACCAACCCAACTCCAACCAAACCAAACCAAAAAACCAACACCACACCGTCTACCAAACAAGCACTTAGTATCACGGGTGCAGGGCCTGCCTTGGGGCAAGGCGATCCTGGTGGCCGCCTAGGGCGTCCGGTCCCGGGGACCAAATTTTTTTTTTAAAATTTTTTTTTGAAAAGAAATTAATATTTCTTTAATTTTAAAAAATAATAATTAATTTCTCAACTCAATTCAAAACATAGCTTAATGTAATTACGCAATTTAGGACCTTAATTTTTTTATTTTAAAAAAATTGTTTTCCTATAGGGACAAATATGTTTTTTTAAAAAAAATCTCAATTCGTACTAAATCTTAATCCAAATCCCCAAAATTTATATTTTACATACTAAGTATAGACTAGAAAAAAAATTAATTAATTTTTCAATCCAATGAAATTAAATTCTAATCCAAATCAAATCATTATTCTAATTAGGGCTATAAATTTTTTGTGTACTCGTATAACTTTTAGAGACTACACTTAGGATCTCGCGATTGTTGCACTCGCACGACGACAATAAATTTTCACGCGACTACACTTAGGGGTTTCGTGACTGCTAGCTGCACTCACACAACAATGATTTTTCACGACAACACCAAGATGAAATATATTTTCAAAATTTTCAATACTAATATCTTTAATATATATATTTTTTTACATTTATAAATTTTAAATTTGTAAAGCCTGTATAAAGAACCCACATTTAGTCTCGCTTAAGGAATAGAGTCCGATATCTTAGAGGAATTCTAGTAAATATAAGAAAGGAAACATTTATTCATTACATAAGTACTGGAACAAGAAATGAAAGGTACAAGACGGGGAAGCAAGAGTAGGGAGCGGCGGCTAAGCCTGATCTGGAGATGGCACCGTGCCGGGGACCTGATTGTACAAGGCTTCTACATACTTTCGGAATTTGAGGCCGGCCCTGCACGGTTGGTTAGATTTTCGCAGTTCCACTCATAATTTTAAGTTATTAAGTGAATATAATAGATAAATAATTATACTGGTGAAGTTTGTTTCTAATTTATGAACTCTACTAGTGAGGTCAATCAAGTAACTTTGGTAGCTCAAGTCCACTTATCAAGTTGGAAAAAACCAAAAACAACAAAATAACAGAGATAAAGGTTACGAGTGCCTTGCTATCATTGTCACTCACATTCACTTGTAACATTAGGTTGGAGTATTACCAGCCTTCTTCTTTATGTTAATTAGCACCTTCTTAGATTCCGCTTCTGAATATCTTCCGCAAAATACAATGCATATATATATATATATATATATATTGATATATACTACTTGTTAAAACGAAATTTCTAAATATCTTTTATTATAGATACAAAAAGATTTGAAATTCCATAATACATAAAGATGGTACATGAAAGTAGATGCTGAGATAAAGGCAAGAGTTAAGGGAGGAAGACATATTCATACTTTCTAACGTTGTTTTAAGGTTTCGTTTGGTATAACTTTTACTTCTGACTTTTTCTAAGCGCTCTTCTAAGATACAAAAACTCTTCTAAAAATTTTGTCAATCATATAATAATTTTTTTCTCTCTAGAAAGCCAAAAATAATTTGTGAAAAAACATATTCAAATTTTGATAAGATTACAACCTTACTTATCTGCAATATATATCGCACAAGAACATCATTATTTGAGTTGTGTATAGCTCGGTCCCCCAACTAATTTAAGCCACAAAACCAACCGATTAAATATCTGAAATTTGAACTATAATATTATATAATAATGCAAAAAGAAGAATTCATGTGAATGTAAATTCTATTATACCATTGTAACTGTTTTATCATACGAATGAAAGATAATCAAGTATGTAATCAATGAATGCACAAGGCATGTTTACATGGTAGGAGCTTCCGAGAAGAATATTAATACACGAAACAAAAGAAAAAACTTTACTAGTTTAACCTCTATTCAATGACGATCGTGTCACACCACTATGTTAACGGTCGACTTATATAAGAGTATTATCAATCACTTTTTGTTCTCTAATATATATATATATATACACACACACATATAATAATTGCATTATAAATATTAGCCAAAAAATAGAAAACTCCCTTTTTTAAAGTAACTTTTGATTTAGGTTTGAGAAACATCAACTATCCACAAGAGTAAGGCTATGTTTGGATCAATTTTTTTAGAAGTTGTTTTTGACTTTCTGGAGAATTTTTTTTATTTTGAACGGTGTTTGACAAAAATTTTAGATGATCTTCTAGACATTGGAAAAATATTTAAAAGAAATTAAGGGGTACCAATTTTTCAAAACGGGTTTTGCTTATCTTTTTCTTTTGTATAAAGTCAAAATAAAAGTTCTGCCATAGGGGATTAAATATGATATTCTAGTAGGTTGATGTGATGTTAAAATCCAAAATTGCCCTTAAAATACTTGAAAACATTATTCGGTCCATTAGTTATGTTAAATGACTATGGTATAATCCTCGCTTGTTTTTTAAAGATATACCAAAAATCCTTGTCATTTAAGCCATTTTTCACCGAGAGGTAAGTATAATTGTCTCAAAATAAAAATAAAAAATAGACCATATGCATTTTCTTCTAGAATACTACGTATATCCTTGAAATTGAAGGTTTTAAACCTTTCAATGTTGTGCATGTCAACTCATGGAATCATTGGTGACACAATATCGATAGTATTTTTATAAAAAGTCACCCAAATGAATGGCCTGGATGATTCGGCAGTTGAGGTGGAGGTTGGAATCTATTAATTGGTCAAAGTTAGTTAATGGTAAAAAGTAGGGGAAAAATATGGACTTAATTTGCATACCATGAGATTAAAATGTTAAATGCTGAAGGTAAATTATACTTTCACTCCCTCAAGTTTGAAAGTTGTAATAAATATTCTTTGTGATAAAATTTTGACATGAAAAAATTTGGTTAATACTAGATGAAATGTTTAAAATATCTCTATATTTATTATTATGAATATTTTTGCTTCATTCTACTATACTATTGCTTCATTTTACCATAATTTGAACACATTAATTGAACAATTACGGACAAATCAAACAAAAAAAATCCAATTTTTTACATAATAATTGAAAAATATTCAGGGGTATATATGTCATTTTATTTTTTCAATCATTGAAATTGGACTTTGATGACCTAAAGAGAGTGAAACTGTAATTATCCAAAGGGACAAAAGGTAAAACTATAATAAATCATATCTCGAGGAGTGAAAGTGTAATTTAGCCGAAATTAAAATTTGTGTGACCTAACAATGTCATGACCAATTTAGTATATTTAATCGGACGGCCCACGATTGCTGATACAGACATGTTTCTCGAAACGGAGCACGCGCGTCCGTATGTTTTGCCGCGCACCTTGCCCCTTCCTATTTGGACGGCCAACCACCAGCCTAGTGACCGTTATGATAATTTGGTGAGCAAGAAAAAAATTAATACTTAACTTCTCATAACTATATAACTTTTAAATAAACAAATAAATAAAGTCAACTAAAAACACTATGTTTTTTTGGAGAGTTTAAGTCAACAAAAAACACTATTGTTTTTTAGAGAGTTTAAAGAACTTACTATAATGATGTTTTTAAGGTAAGTTTCATACTATTCAAATCATTAAATTTTAATTTCACATAAGTTTTTGGAGAAAAGGTAATTAATTCTGATTTTAGAACATCGATTCCAAAGTTCTTACTTGTTATTTATCATAAAAAAGTAAAACAAAAAAAGTTATATTCACCTTTAATTAACTTATGTTTATAGTTCGCGAAAATAATTCAACATTAACTGAAATATATATGTCATAAAGTTAAGGGTAAAATGCAATAAATCTCCTAAATTATGATAAAAGTTGCAACTAACCCCCTTAAATTATGCAACTAATCCTCTAAACTATCATATTTTGTTGCAAAATGTTCCATTCTCTTATATTTTTTTCCTAAATAACCAAAATACCATTTCTTTATTGACTTTTACTTTATGCATTTTTCTTATTTAGAATATAAAACAATTGATACTAAATTAATGACATGTTCTCCCTTCAAATAGACATAATTCTACACATGATTTTTATAATTTATTGTACAAATAATATTTTGAAGTTATTTAAATAAGAATTAAAGTAAAAAAAAATTAAAATACTTAAATAAGTACCTAAAATCATTTATATTTATAACATTAGAAAATTAAAAGGTGTATACTATTTAAGTAATTTGTTAAATATTTACTAACGTATTTATATGAAAAAAAGTTTGCATTTTGGTATAATATATATTTTTCAATTAGGATATTGATATAATTTAAATAATTAACAAATTTGATAAGAAGGGTAAGATAATCATATTTGTAATGAAATTAGGACAAATTGCAACAAACTAATAGTTCATGGGGGTTAGTTGTAGTTCAAGGGAGTTAGTTGCAAAAGTGCAATAGTTCAAGAAATTTTTTGCATTTTACCCTAAAATTAACATATTAGTCTATTGGTTGAGAACGCAGTTTCTTAAACCGGTTCCCCATGTTCAAGTCCCTCACCCCCTTCTAAAAAAACAAAAAACAAAATATACTTACCTCCGAAAAAAAAAAATCACCACAGGACCAACAAAGAGGTCCTATCCTATGTCAATCCAAGATGGTGTTTATGCCACATCATAAACTTAATTATAAATCAAAATTATTTGATAATCCTAAAACGTTTTCGATAAATTTAAAAACTATGACATAGTACTTCATCTATTTAGAGGTCAATGCAAGTCAAAATTTGAATGAAACTGAAATATTTGATTGCAAAAATTTCTCATGGTACAACATAGTATCCATATCCTTAAATTCCTAACAATATAGCATACTTTACTTAACATATAGGAAGTTTGGGAGTTTAAATTTTCTTAGAAAAACCACTCTCGAATATTTTATCAAATGTAGAATGAAACAACCAAAGATGACAAATTTTTTTTTTTTAGTGATTATCCAATGCATGTGAAATAATCGCCATTATAGTTACAAATTCCAAAGGCTGTTATAGGTTCACGGCCAACCGAATTTGACTATTCTAAAATAAAGTAGTCCAACATTGATCTATGTGCCCCAAAAATGGCACATTTTGATTGTGATTAAACAAAACAAATTGAAAAATAATTCCTCGTTTGCAATGTGCAAAATGGATGGAAAAAAAATCCGTCCCGACCGGGAATCCTCTCTCTCTCTCTCTTCCTTCAAAAGCAAAGCGATCTCTTATCTGTTCTCTCTCACATCATGGTATTTTTTTCATCCAATTTTTGTTTTCTTCTTTCAAATTTAATGTTCACATATGTTGTATAATTGATTTTTTCTCAATTTTTGTTTCGTTTATCACGATTTTTTTTATCCGGATTTATTATGTAATCTGTTATGTAGTGATTTATTTATTTTTCGCAGGGGTGATTTATCAACTCATTTTTCTGTGTGTTTGACCTGAAGTCTGAGCAGGGTCTAATACGTGGTGATTCGAGGAGGTGTAGTTGTTGTGGAAGACGACCTCAACTACGATTTGGGGATTTGCTTTCTATTCAAATTCCTTGCTGATCTTGGGTAAGATTTCGTTTCCTGATTATTAAATTTTGGGTTGGTGCCCTATTGCTTTGAATTGCGTTTGGTGCCCTTGTATTTGTTTGATTTGGGGTCGGTGCCCCTTTTGCTTTATTTGTTTTTCTGTCCAAATTATTTTCTAAAAATGGGGGAAAAAGAGGATGAACTGTTGAAGCTTCGGAGGCATGTCGCAGTGCTGCAAATAGATTTGGAAGCTTTTTGATAATGCCTCTTAATTTTTTGGGCCGAGATTTTGGGAGGGACTGGCAGACATTGCTTTTTGATAGCTGACTCGGCACAAAGTGAGAAGATTAAAACTAGTCAGTTTGTGATTCATTCTCTAGTATTTGCACCAAATTTTCCAAGTCAAAGTGGTGCTGGTTTTTGTAAAAAAAGAAGATAAGAAACATGGGGGAAATGTTGTATTTTGTGAAATTGGCTATGCAGTGCTAACAGAGAAATCAACTATTAATACAGTTATGACTATTTTAACTTAATTGTGCATTGATTATTGTGGGTAAAAACCTAAAGTTAATACAGATCTCGGATCATCATCTCCTTTGATTTCCTCTCTCCAGCCTTCTCTAGGCCACATCCTTTAATCATTCTTTTTAGTAATAGTATAATGAAAAAATATATTTTTAATTTTGTTAAGTGATGACGTGGATGCGTCTTAACCATTAGATCTTGCTCTAGGAATGACGGGTGAGAGACAATGCAGGAGAGGATGCTTGTCGAGGGTACAAATACCTTTATTATAAGTCAATAGTGTTCAAACTTTCCATACTAAAACTGAACCATTTAATCTTGGAGAATGCAAAATTATATATTTGTATGATCAACAAAATTAAATTATACTACAACTAATCATATCTGGTCTGTTATTGATTGTGTTTCTTTTTTATTGTCCAATTTATGTTGTATTCATTGAGTTTTATATTCAGCTCTGTTGTATAGTGGATTAGATTTTTTTTGTTCAATTATGTTGTATTTATTACCAAATTTATTTCAGTTGTGTTGTATAGTTCTTAGTTTTGTTTTCATCCAATTTGAATTGTTAATCTTTTTCATTGAAAGAAAGAGAAAAAGTTTATAATTTATATTCTGAAATTATTATTTTTGTGCAATTTTGTTGTAGATATTACAAAATTGAAAGATGTTAGAGAAGGAGTCAAATAGTCCAAATGTAGTTATAGAGCCTACAAATGATAATCCCTCTCCCGCCACCTCCGAGGCTCCCAGAGAATGGAATGGTGTATGGCATGTGTCATCATTGTAATGCGAAATTGAAAGCACCTAGTAGTTATGGAACTAATAGTTTGATTGTTCATCTAAAGAGGTGTCCAAGATTAAAGAGGGACAGTAGTGGTTTGAGACAATCAGTTTTACAAAGCACGTACAAAAGAAATGATGAGACAGGTGAATGACAAGTTTCATATTGCAATCATGTGTTTGATCAAACTGTCTCGAGACATGAGTTTGCATGTATGATAATAGTGCACGAGTATCCGTTTTCCATGGTTAACCATTGTCGTTTTCGAAAATTCGTGAATAGCCTTCAACCGATGTTTAAGATGGTTTCTCAAAATACAATCAAAAGTGATATCTGAAAGATTTATAAGACTGAAAAGGCTAAAACATGTAGATTTTTGGAGAATCTTAATGGCAGAGTCACTCTCACATTGGATATGTGGACTTGTAATCATTCAAGGAAAGATTTCATGGCAGTAACGACTCACTTCATTGATGATTCATGGAAACTGCAAAGAAGACTTTTGAGGTATGAAATTTTATTTTGAGTTTCTTTTAAATTTTCTTTTGAATTTATATTCTGAAATTTTCTTAAGTATTTACAGGAAGAAATTTCAGTGCAATTTTGGGTTGTTTTGTTTGAAAACTTTTTTTGATTAGTCCTTTGATAATTGTAGCACAATGTGATCATATAGTAGTACCTGTTTTATTAGGTCTGCCATGAATAAAAAATGTGAATTTTCAAAATGAATAAACTTCAAAAAATTACACCAGAAGCCATGATTGTCTGTTTCTTTACCAATGTGATCATATGCATACAATACTTGCGTTTGTTTATAATATCATACATCCATACAAGCTGATGACAGATAGGTTGATAAGCTAGTAAGATTATATGCAGCTTGATAATATGAACACAAATAGGTATCAATTGATTTTTGATCTTTTATTACATCTAAGAGTTCAAATTCTGATATTTTACTTTATTTATTTATTTTCAAAACACATTAAATTGAAAATTAAAAACCCTTTTTCTTGAGGTATTTTTTTTTTATCTCTGTTTCAAGTAATCAATAGAGAGGCAGAAGGTAAAATATGAGGCCTGCATTGCCAACCAAATGTACTGACTGGTTCTAGGGACTAGATTGATTGCATAAATGACCCAAATGATAAAACTGTCTTAAAATTTCTTAATTGTATTTTACTACACTACCTATAAATGTTTTAGATTATTGTAGTGGTCTTTGTAATACCATTAACCAACCTGATTCAATTTGGCTTCAATCGAACACTTTTTTTTTAGCAGTTTTCAAATACTAGTACTTATTTGACGAGCTCTAAAGACGATAGTCACAAGGACTTGAACCCTATGACTCTCTCTTTTATGATTATATACATAGGTCCTCTGCTACTTATAAACTGTTTTTGAAATTGATTTTTAATATGTTATAGGTTCACATATGTTCCTGCTCCACATAATAAAGAAATTTTAACTGATGTGCTACTTGATACCATGTTGGATTGGAACATTGATAGAAAATTATCCACGATTACATTGGATAATTGTTTTGTCAATGAGGCCTTGGTAGATTGTGTCATTGATAAGGTTGATATGAGTTCACTTATACTAGATGGGAGAATTGTTCATATGAGATGTTGTGCTCATGTTTTGAATTTGATTGTGAAAGAAGGGCTAAAAATAATATGGGAGTCAATTGGAAGAATACGCGATATCGTTTATTTTTGGACTACAAGCCCGAGTAGAATTGAAAAGTTTGAAGAAGCAGCTCGGCAATTGAAACTTTTATGTACCAAAAAGTTGGTAATGGATTGCAAAACTCGTTGGAACTCTACATATCTTATGCTTGTAACTGCTTTAGAGTATAAAGATGTGTTCCCACAATTGAAGCAACGTGGGAAACTTTACAAAACATTGCCAACCAATGAGGATTGGGAAATGGGAAAAAAATTTGTGACAAGTTGGAGTTGTTTTACTCTACCACTGAGTTATTTTCTGGGTCACAATATCCTACTTCCAATTTATTTTTTGGTTCTATTTGTGAAATTTGAATTGCATTGTATAATTGGCTTAACGACAAAAGTTTGACAATTCATGAGATGACACGCAACATGTTGGCAAAATATGTGAAATATTGGGATATTTTTCATGAGGCATTGGCAATGACGGTAGTGTTAGATCCACAATATAAGATGCGACTGGTTGAATTCTTCTATCCTGAAATTTATGGAGCTGAATGGAAGGTGCAAGCTCAAAAATTGCGAGAAAGTTGTGCTAATATGTTTTCCGAGTATTCAAGAAAGTCCAAAAAAGGTGAAAATAATGCAAGTGTTTCGTCTTCTAATCTTACTAGTGTGAGTGATGTTAGGGGGGTGGGGGGGGGGGGGGGGGGGGTTGTTGAGGTATAAGTCAAATTTTGGTAAATTTCTTGATCAAAATGCACCTGAAGATAGGGAGAAGACCGAGTTCGACTCGTACTTGGAAGAGAAATTGTTGCCTCAGTCGGATGATTTTGATATTTTGGGGTGGTGGAAGACTGCAGGAGTGAAATATCCTACCTTACAAAATATGGCCCAAGATATATTAGCGATTCCAGTGTCTACCGTTGCCTCAGAGTCTGCTTTCAGTACTGGTGGTAGGGTTGTTAGTCCACATCGTAGCAAACTTCATCCAACTACGCTGGAGGCTTTGATGTGTTCCCAAAGTTGGCTTTTAGTCGAAGAAAATGGTAATTGTTGGTTTACTTTTTTCTCATTTTTTATTTTTTTATAGCCATGATTTATTATTTTTAAAAAAATTATGTTATTGGTTTATAGGAATTCCATTCGAGGTGAATACAACAAAAGATAATATATTTTGTGATTGTGATGATGACAATTCTCTAATGTCCGAGGTTCTTGAATAGAGGTATAGTTACATGTTCTATTAGTTTAATTTTGTAATGATTTCAATTTTGTATATTTTGATAATATATTTTCTATTTTATTTGGCAAAGTAAGAACTCTCAAGTGCCATGAGTATGCCATGCGGAAGCTGATGCTAAGGGGAGCAATATGAATAAGCTGATTGTCTTTAAGTTTAAAGTTCAATTTTCAAGATGTTATTGGGGCTTTCAAGTTAGGGTCTGGACAAGTATTTTGTAATAGCTTTATATGTTAATTTCTTTTTGCTATGGACGAATTTCATCTATTGTCTACTCTATGAATTGCATCTATTGTTTTGTAATAGGGAGTGGATTCCAGTATGTTTTATATTTTTTTACATTTCATCTATTGTTTTTGCTATGAATGAAGTTCATAAATTGTTTTTTATATTTTTTTACATTTCAAAGTTAATGATTTTAATTTTTTACATTTCATCTATTATTTTTGCAATGAACAAATTTAAGAATTTGTTTTTTTTTGAAAAAACAATTATATAAAAAAGGGAAAAAAAATTATATATAACTAGGTCACGGGGCAGGGCGGGGCGCGGGGCAGGGATAACCGGGTCACGGGGCGGGGCAGAAAATAAAAAAAAAATAATCAGGGACGGGGCAGAGAAATTAAACCGGGTTCGGGGATGGGGAATATGATACCCGCCCCAACCCGCCCCATTGCCATCCCTATGCAAAACTCAGGGAATGCCAGTGATAAAAAAGTACGTGCTTTGGTTTGCATTTTTTTAAATAATTTTTCTGTTTTTTGAAAATTGAAAATAAAAAAATTATACGAAAGTTAAACAAAATAAATTGAAAACCAATTCCTCGTTTGCACTGTGCAAAACTTAGGGAACAATAATGAAAAAGTACTTGCTTGGTTTGCATTTCTGAAAGCAGTTTTCTGTTTTTTGTGTTTTCTAAAAACTGAAAAATCTAGAAATTGTACAAAAAAACTGTTTGGTTCAGTTTGCTAAAAATTCAGTTATAAAAATGTCTGTTTTCAGATAACTTATTTTTATTATTCTCTGAAAACTGTTTTCTATTTTCAGAATTCTCGAAAATAATTTTTAGAAATACAAACTAAACAGACCCCTAGATGCCACATTTTTGAATTAAATAATAATTATATATTGGAAAATGTTGATTAATTGTGGAATTAGATGACTAAAACAATATATGCCCTTCATTAGTAGGTGCTAGGGATGACAACGAGTGCGGTTTTGGGCGGGTGTACCATCTCCCGCTCCCATAACCGTTAAGAAACCCCTACCCCATCCCCGCCCAAAACTGACTAAACGGGGTGGGAGGTCACCCCATCCCCGTTGGGTTTTTTAAAACTGTTGGATACCCGTTAACAGTTAAAATTTTCAAATATATCATTTTAAAATTAAACAAATCCACAAAATCAGATACTTAAATCACGAAATTCAACATTATAAAAGCTAAATAAACCACCAAATTATCCAACAATCCACATTACAATACATTCTACTGAAAATAATAACAAAAAAAAAAAGATTGTTCAATATTAGATTCACTTCAATCTAAATAACAACAAAAATAGAGTTTACGATTAGTGTGCTACATTTATTATTTATTTATTATATATATATGTATTATAATATGTCTAAACGGGGAGGGATGAGGCGGGGGCATCTAAAACCATCCTTGCCCCGTTTATGTGCAAGTTTTTTTTTCAATCTCATTCCTATCCATATAATATAAACGAGACATTTAAAACTGTTATAAATGGAACGGGTACCCAGCGGGACGGGATAAATTATCATTCCGGTAGTGGTAGGTGCATTCCCACTACGTAGGGTGAGTTCACCTGTACATATAGTACTTTCCTTAGAATCTACTAGAAGCCAAAATTAAATTAATTAATTAATTAATATATGAAAGAATAAACTATTATTTGCTTAATTAGTTAATTTACTAATTTGGTCCATGATAGATACATTTGAAATAGACATTGATATTTTTATTTATATTTTCCCCCAATCTTTGGCTACATAACATGATTGTGGAAACTAGCCCATCCCTTTCCTAGCGCAAATGGATGGTGATGCAAGCACTAGGATTAAACATTCATAAATCAAGTCAAAAGCACCTATAATTGGCTCATTTGGAAACCCATAGTTTAATTTTACATTTTATTATCTTTTTATATTGATCAATGAAATGGGCATCTGATCATAGGTTCTGAATATATAAACACAGCGATTGTCAACTCCTGTATTTAAAATCTGGTTGGTATGTATCTATATATATATATATATACGCGCAGTACATGCCCAGTAAAAGATTATATACTCCTGTCTGTTTTACAAACCATGAGATTCCCTTCGTTTTAAAATATATTTCAAAAGCAGTTCAGAGAAAGTACATGCATTTCATGTTGTTACATGCATTTCATGTTGTTCCTGTAATCATCATCTAATTACAAATATGATTCGCAGTCGCTGTATCAATTGTCATCGCAATAATATTGTTTTAAAAGTGAGTATCGAATGATTATCAATGCTACGTAATAGAGGACTGCAAATAAACCAAATCGTTCGTGAGCAACTATGTAGCACGGATACGGATAAAGGATACGGGTACAACACGATACGAACACGGGAATCCAGTAAATCTAAAAAATTAGGACACGGGTACGGCGGACAAAAATTAAATAATAAGTAATAAATTTATATAAAAAATATAAATAATTTTATCAACTTTTTTGTAATATAAGAAATCTCAATATATTATATACAATGTTAATAAACTAAAAAAAATTAAACACAAGATATGATATCATCATACATTAAATATGAAATACACTAATAATTTTCACATCATTCATCAAATTTGTTAATTACAATTTCGCTTAACAGTAAACAATAAATAAGTGAAACCCATATTGGACCAAATGAGAGATTATAGGCCTAAAGTGATTCACACGCTATAAAACACGAAATACACTAATAATTTTCACTTTAGGCCATTCATTAATTTAGATAAATATGTTCTATGTTCATAGCTTCATTTATCAAAAAAGGTTAAAAGATGGTATTTCATCACAAAAATATTAGTTATATAATTGAAAAACAAATGACATTACAATCGGGAGTTTTGCACTCTAAAAGTCATGTTCCATTATTAGAAAGAAAGGTAGATTTTCAACATTATTTTTTTATTTTTTTTTAAAAAAAAACAAAAATTTGCCGTATCCTAGGTGTGTCCTGGCAGTATCCCAGCCGTGTCCGAAATTAAAAAATTAAATTTAAAAATTCGGATACTCCTACGGTATATCGGACACGTGTTCGAGCATGTCCAATGCGTATCGATATTGGACACGTGTCTGATACGGCCACGGTACCTCCGGGGAAGTATTCGTGCTTTATAGGTGAGTAGGCTCGGACTTGACTCGTTAAGAGCTCGGCTCAAGCTCGTTCATTTAGTAAATGAACCGAGCCTGAGCACAATTCTTAGGTTCGTTTAGTAAACAAGCTGAGTTTGAACATTACTAAGTTCGGCTAGCCAAACTCGTGAACAAACTTGTTTAAGTTAAAGAGTAAAACTATCTTATCTTTGACAAAAGAAGATGTTCAAATTGAAAAAATTGTGAAGATTGTTGTGAAAAATTATATGACCGATGAGGTCATTGCGTAAGAATCACTTCTGAAAGGTTTGTACCAGTAAAAAAAGAAAATAAACAAGAGCCAAGGAAAATTATATTTGAAAAATAAAAATATGTTAAAAACAAACCTGCAACAACTCAATCTAAACGACTATTGATAAGAGTAATAAATATTGCAACTAGATCGAGTCATTCGTGAGCAAGCTCGAGCTTGACTCGTTAAATCTAGAGCTCGGCTCAGGCTCGTTCGTTTAGTAAATAAGCCGAGCCTGAGCACATTTTCTAGGCTCGTTAAGTAAATGAACCGAGGTTAAACATCTCAAATCTCAGCACTACTCGGTTCATTTGCAGCCCTACGTAATGGTATCGAAATCTTCCAAAAACGTTACAAACCTGAGGATACATAATGTATCGGACGTTATAACGAACCATGACTACAAAGCTTGTTAAAACTAATAGAAACAAATTATTTCATAAGGTTGTATATTGTAGAGAATATAACATCATCTGCACATATAATGTATAGGGTTTGGCACTTTTGGACTAGTCATAACTGGGGGTTGAATTATCTGGTTAGGATGGATTAATTAAACTTAATCACTGGTGTTTATTATGTTATCAAAATATGTGTTCTGTTTATATCTATAAAATCTAACACGCATAAACTGTATATATAAATATATATATATATATAAATATATATATATATATATATATTTATATTATAATTACGTAAAAAGGAAACTGACCCGAATACGAAAGTGCAAGAAACAAAAAAAAAATCCGAGCCCTGTGTGATACCACAGTTTCCTTAAGACAATATTGCTCCCTCTCCGGTGCTCAAGGTTTACGAACAATGGCCTCCCAAGATAGAACGGATTTCGTTTTCAAAGAAGTAGCACTCCAATCTTTGAAAACCAGCGAACACAATTTCTGTGTTTGTACTCAAACCAAAGACTCCAGAATATATGTAAGTATGTAACAGAGAGAGACTGACCAAATAGATAAGGACAATAATTAAAAGTTCTCTCTTAAGTGAACTCTGGCCTGGTCTATTTATAGACATTGAAGAGGCACAGAAACTGTAGTCGCAATGGTTTGAAAGAGGTATTGAAACTGTTTTGGCACTAGTTGGAGGTGAAGAGTCACTCCAACTATACAAACAGTTAATGCACCTCTCTCTGCAAAACTAGGTCATACCCATACCCATATTAGTAATAGATTAGGTTATATAATTTAATTTCTCATTCAATATTCCAACAATCCCCCACATGAATGGAAATTAGATTTTCAACATGTAAATGAATATGCAGACACTAGTTCGAGTACAATGAAAGGTTACTGTATCAGGATAAGTAGCCTTAGAGCTTTGAACTTTCCCTTGTGAAAGACTATCGGATTTACTGGCTAATCAGTGGACATGATGCCTTGAACTGTCAGCTATTTGTGTAAACCAAGACAATAGAATTCACACAGTTCCCCTTCGAACACAGTTGGTTCTCACGTTTGTGTCCATTTTGGCCTTGGACATCACTTGGTTTCATGAGTATTTGTCAGAGAATTCCGCATTCAAAAAATCCTCCTAGAAGCGGCCCCTTCTACTCACATAGGTGATTCTATTAGGAATTCTTCCTCACTTGGATATGTCCAAGTCATAGACATCATTAAAAGCATAGCTTACCCTAAAATATGCACTGTCTCATCATAGGAATGGGAATGAGTTTAATTTAATCTCCACAGTGCTTTTAACTAAGTCACACACAATTCGGTTGTCCCTTTGAACCTAGATCTTGGGATCTCCAGTCAACTAGGTTGGGTTGCCATTATGGTGTCTTTTAACCCAGAGGCTTCAAGCCCATTCCCCTCGATGATCTTTCAACTTGCTCTCTTGTCAAACCTTTAGATAACGGATCCGCTATATTATCCTTAGACTTTACATAGTCAATGGATATTATACCATTTGAGAGCAATTGTTTTACGGTATTATGTCTACGACGGATATGTCTAGACTTACCATTATACATGTGATTTTGAGCCCTTCCAATCGTAGATTGACTATCACAATGTATACAAATAGCTGGCACTGGTTTTTGCCAGTTTGGAATGTCCTCTAAAAAATTACGAAGCCATTCTGCTTCTTCTCCAGCTTTGTCCAATGCAATGAATTCAGATTCCATTGTGGACCAAGGAATACATGTTTGTTTTGAGGACTTCCATGATACAGCTGCACTTCCAAGAGTAAAAATATATCCACTAGTGAATTTTGAATCATTGGAATCAGAAATCCAATTAGCATCACTATATCCTTCAAGTACAGCTGGATATCTAGTATAATGCAAACCATAATTTTGAGTATACTAAAATTATCACTAGTATAATTCAACCATATATTGTTTAATTAGCATCACTCTTAGTATTGCATTTCAGTGACATTTACCTGGGTTACTTGTATATCGACTCAGCTTACTCACAGAGTATGCTATGTCAGGTTGAGTACAATTCATAACATACATTAAACTTCCTATGATCCGAGCATATTCCAATTGTGAAATACCTTCATCTTTGTTCGTAGAAAGTTTAACGTTTACATCCACAGGTGTTCGTGTTGGACTTATCCCATACTTCTTAAAGTTGTCACACATTTTCTCTACATAGTAAGATTGGGATAATACAAGTCCTTTTGATGTTCTAGAAATTTTAATTCCTAAAATAACATCAGCTATGCCAAGATCTTTCATGTCAAATCTACTCTTTAGCATTTGCTTATTAGAATTGATTACATCATTATTACTGCCTATAATAAGCATGTCATCTACATATAGACATAAAATGACATACGCATTATTATAAGTTTTGACATAAACACACTTGTCACATTCATTTATTTTGAACCCATTTGACATCATGACACTGTCAAATTTCTCATGCCATTGTTTTGGCGCTTGCTTTAGTCCATACAACGACTTTACAAGTCTACACACTTTTCTCTCTTGGCCAGGAGAAATTAACCCCTCGGGTTGTTCCATATATATTTCTTCATCTAATTCACCATTTAGAAATGATGTTTTTACATCCATTTGATGTATTTCTAAACCATTTAACGCTGCTATTGTAATTAGCATGCGAATGGACGTTATTCTAGTAACTGGTGAATAAGTGTCAAAATAATTCAACCATTTCTTTTGCCTATAGCCTTTAGCTACAAGTCTTGCCTTATACTTGTCAATTGATCCATCAGCCTTTATCTTCTTCTTGAAGATCCACTTACATCCCAATGGTTTATTACCTGGTGGAAGATCTACCAGTTCCCATGTCTGATTTTGCATAATGGACTCAATTTCACTATTCACAGCTTCTTTCCAATAAACTGCTTCAGGTGAAGACCTGGCCTCCTTATAAGTTTGAGGTTCATTCTCTACCAGATTGATAACAAAATCTGGCCCAAAAGATTTAGTGAATCTTGCTCTTTTGCTTCATCTAGGTTCTATAGATTCTTCGTCTATAGGTTCCTGATTATCTTGAGTCATATCACCAAATGACCTTTTCGGTGAGCTTGAGTCTGATATCCTTTTATATGGAAATACATTTTCAAATAATGTAGCATTCCTTGATTCAATTATCGTATTGACATGTACATCAGAAATCGATATGCACTGCTATTGTGAGCATAACCAATGAATACACAATTCACGATTTTAGGTCCTATTTTCACCTTTTTAGGTTTAGGAATTGCCACATTTGCTAAGCACCTCCACACTTTTAAGTATTTATAAGAAGGCTTATAGCCTTTCCATAACTCATATGGGGTTTGAAAAGTTTTCTTTTGAGGCTGTTTATTAAGAATGTAATTAGCAGAAAGTATAGCTTCCCCCCACAAATTTTGTGGTACTCCCGAACTTAACAAAAATGCATTCATCATTTCTTTTAAAGTTCGGTTTTTCCTTTCAGCTACACCATTCGATTGAGGTGAGTAGGGAGCTGTAGTTTGGTGAATAATTCCATGTTCTTTACAAAACTCCTCAAAAGGAGATTCATACTCACCACCCCTATCACTTCTTATAGCTTTGATCTTTCTGCTAAGTTGATTCTCAACTTCAGTTTTATATTGTTTGAAAATATCAATAGCCTCATCTTTGCTTCTTAGCAAATAAACATAGCAATATCGTGTGCAATCATCTATAAAAGTAATAAAATACTTTTTGCCTCCTCTAGTTTCCAAGAACTTTAGATCACATATATCAGTATGCACTAGTTCTAGAGGCTCAGTACATCTTTCAACATTTTGAAAGGATTTTCTTGTTAATTTCGATTCCACACAAGTCTCACATTTATGATTAACATCATTTACTGATTCAATTCCCTAATTGAATCAAAACGGAATACATAATATGCAATAATTTATAACAAGAGACATATACATGATTATGTATATTATCTCAATAAACATGTATAATTTCAAATAAAATATACTAGGAGACATTATATTAATCCTTAATCATGCCATATATATCATCAAACATATAATATAATTAACCATGATAACAACATACAATTGGCATACCAAAATAAGGCACAAAACAAATCTCAAGTATATATGTCAAATATAAATAAAATCTCAAAATGAAAACATATGAATTAATTTCAAGAATTAATTGTAGAGACTTCAAGTGGATTTTCATATGGGCTATATATAAGAGTTAGTCAGTACTCTATAAAACCCTATCTGTCATCATCAATAGTCATTACTATACCAAATTATATTGGGTCAATCAGGTTGTTTCCAAAGATGTCTAAAACAATTCAATTCAATTGTTTCATAACATATATTCATTTAACCACCGTAAAACAATAACACATAACCCCTTACTCCATAGTACACGTAACACGTACCATACATATATAAGACAGTATGATTCAAATATGTTTAAACACCCATGTATTGAATACTAGTATTAGTATCCAGTACAACACCTTACTAATTTAGACGCATTTTTGTTTTTAATTTATTTAAACAAAATTTTAAGCGGTATATGTTTCCAATAGTGTCAACTGGTAATTGTAATTATATACATACGGTTAAATAACATACAAATGGCAGTGTTTTATATAAACACTTCTTGTATCTCTGTATCATATTATCAATATAACACTTCAACCAATACATTTTTAATTACTTGGTATCACCCATACATTTAAACATTGCAGCGTTTCACATAACCACACCTATCAGTGTTTGATTACACCAAGGCATACGTAAATATAGAGACAGGTATGTATAAACACCTATACATTCATGTATGTATTCAAACAAAAAATGGCATTAGATGTCCGCATGAAGAATTCACTTAATGCATGTCACTAATTCTAATTTCATTCTTACATGATTCTATGCCTCATATAAATATTTCATTCTAACATGAACATACATTCCAATAATTATTTTAGTACCGGATGCAAGCGATGTTATATTTTTCCGTTCACAAGATATTCAAGTAGTAGGATTTCAATTAACAAGAAACTCTACCATTATTATTATATATCTAAACTATATATATGGACAGAATAGTAATGAATATAAAAAGTATGATAACGTTAACAATACTATTAGTAAAAGACAAAACCACTATGTGAAAGAGTTCTTCTAATTCAATCTACTGTGTATATTTCGAAAACACTAAAGTATATAAATATACATGTAGTCGTATATATATATATATATATATATATAGCAGAATACAATCAGAGGACTCTATTTATGCGAATTACATGAGAACAATATCAGACTCACGCAATATATATATACATGCGAATTACAAGAAAACAATTCTGTAAAAATCCACTACTGTATATATATATATATAACAGTCTCACGTTATCAGGATTGGTGTATGAAATATATATCATGCATAATCACAAGAAGTCATTCACTACAAGTATTCTTTTCAATTTATAATTCTTAAATATATAAATTATGAAGATATACATCAATCATGAAATCATCTATCATATTTCTAATATATGTAATAACAATCATAGTAGTTCCAAATCATCTACGTAAATATATGGATATCATACTAGTATTTATATATAACAAATACGAATATATATATACTATATATTCGAAAACAGTATATATGTATATATATATAACGACAACATAATATATATATATATATATAACAAAGTATATATATATATATATATATATATAAAACGAAAACTGTATCAATTTATATATAGATATAACAGTAGCATATATAAACAGAAATCAATCAATATTGCCTTAAGATTGTTATCAAAATATGTGTTCTGTTTATATCTATAAAATCTAACACGCATAAACTGTATATATATATATATATATATATATATATATATATATATTATAATTACGTAAAAAGGAAACTGACCCGAATACGAAAGTGCAAGAAACAAAAGAAAAAATCCGAGCCCTGTGTGATACCACAGTTTCCTTAAGGCAATATTGCTCCCTCTCCGGTGCTCAAGGTTTACGAACAATGGCCTCCCAAGATAGAACGGATTTCGTTTTCAAAGAAGTAGCACTCCAATCTTTGAAAACCAGCGAACACAATTTCTGTGTTTGTACTCAAACCAAAGACTCCAGAATATATGTAAGTATGTAACAGAGAGAGACTGACCAAATAGATAAGGACAATAATTAAAAGTTCTCTCTTAAGTGAACTCTGGCCTGGTCTATTTATAGACATTGAAGAGGCACAGAAACTGTAGTCGCAATGGTTTGAAAGAGGTATTGAAACTGTTTTGGCACTAGTTGGAGGTGAAGAGTCACTCCAACTATACAAACAGTTAATGCACCTCTCTCTGCAAAACTAGGTCATACCCATACCCATATTAGTAATAGATTAGGTTATATAATTTAATTTCTCATTCAATATTCCAACATATTATATATTTAGCTAGGAGAATGATTCACGAGGAGAGTACTGTTTACTGAACAACCGGCAAAGCACTGGAATGCCCTATGTGGAGTATCATTTAGCAGATCTGTATAAGACATGGGGAGCTCAGACTCATTTGTTTTAACCCTTGTCCAAGTCCGAGAATCGTGACACAACGAAAGAATTAAGCTGATAAACTATTGCTAGCAAGTCATTAGATAATTATAAAGTCTAGAGCAATAATTTATCTAATTATTCTTTAAGTACCTTAATCTTGACTGCTTTTGATGGTGACTTTCTGGCGGAAGGACTCCATGCTTCACCATTCATTTTGCCAAATACTAACGATCTTAACACGATAATCACCTGCATAATAAATCTTAATTTTTCATTCTGAATAAACTCAGGTACCATTCATTAAGCAGGCAAATGTCACATTTCTTGTACAACTTGATCGAGTTCTTCACAAATCATATACAATGAAACCTAAGAAAAAATGGATCTCAAGCCAAATCCATCTAACGCCTCTATAATGATCTCATTACAGGGTTAGTTGGGTAATTGTCACAATAGTTCAAGTGTACTTTCAATAGATTCAACTGCTATTTAAGGCCTCAGCTTTCTGTAATTAGTTTTGTTTCTAAATTTAATTTTTCTATGGTTATTCGTTTGTCTTCTCACCATATTAAACATAATTGCAATACTCATAGAATTGGTAGACTTCATAATACCATTTTATTTTTTTGACTAATGTGTATATTATTCCAGTTCTATTTAAGAAAAAATTAACACCACCCACTTGGTTTAGTCTTAAGCCTTTGTTTTAAATACACTGGTAGCTTAAGAACATGCCAGTCATGAACTGTATGTTACTTTTTAATATGATCATTTTTGGTTTTCCAAGTCTAAATTAAATAGTACCACCTAGGTTTACAAAAATTCTCAGGGGGAGTAACAAATTTGCTGATTGTGCTCCACGTGGAGCAGTAATCTCGAGTCAATCAAGCTTAATTAAGTTAATCAAAATTAATAAACTCACTAAGATGCCTTTTTTTTCTACAGACGTCATGCAGGGCCATTAAATTAAACACTAGAACTAATAAAGTAATTTTGTGTGCTACTGATGTCACTGCTTCAGACCCTATACTCAGACAAGGAGAGAAATAGTTAATTAATGACTAAAAAATTTTAAAGGGGCTGTGATTGCTACTTTATTGTCTGGTCTAGAGAGAATAAACTCGTATTTAATGTGGAAATTCTAGTTGCTTCGGGTGCATCATTTTGGGGTTCTCTGCCACAAAAGACAGTAACTATGATATATGCATATATGATGTTGGAGATTATAGAGTAGAGGCCAAATGGTGGGTGGTTGGAACTATTTTCTCTCTTATGATAATGGATTTTCTGTTGAAGCTTATTGTGTGGTCCTGGTGGTGCTAACACAACGATTTGGGACAACCTGTACTTTCCCATTTCAGAATCCCTGAAGATTTGCTACACGAGAAGAGATTTTTCTTTTGAATTAATATTGGTAGTAGGTTTCGTAACAGCACTTATTGCAGATACTTATGTTTAAAATATGTAGGGATGTCAAAATGGTCCGACCCACTGGGTTCCGATCCGATTGGGGCGGGTTTGGTATCCAAAATTAAAATCCGAAACGGGTTCGGGTCGGGTTTGGATTTTCTGGAAAATCCGTTGGTAACCCGATCCTAACCCGTTTACGATTTTAATTTTAATTATATATATGTGCATCTTTGTCTATATATAACTCATTAATCTGATTCTTGGTGTTGACATCTATATATATATTTTTTTTTTCGAAGAATTTCAATCAATATACGTATATATACATTTGTTTGTTTAAATATGTGAGATATTTGATTTATAACGTAAAGCATAATATATGCTTAGAATAAGAGATAAATACTTGATTTATAACTTAATTTGTTATCAAACATTATAACTTAATTTGTCATCAAATAATTTAGTAAATCAATTGTACTTATAATTTATTAGAAATAATTTAATACAACCGACGGTAACCCGATGGAACTTGTTTATACCGACGCGGTGGTAATGGTATTACCGATTACAACCCGTCGCGGGTTTGGGACGGATTTGGTATTAGTAATTTTTAAATGGGGTAGTAATGGTATTAGCCAAATCCGTCACAAACCCGACCCGTTGCCATCTCTAAAAATATGCACAAATTGAGTTTTAGAATTTAATTTATTACCTTGCCAAAAAAAGAAAAAAGAAAAAAAGAAGTGAACCTGTAACTTCTGGTTCATTATTGAAGCATGGGACAATTCTGAATATCATATTTCAGTCTGTACCATTGAGTTTAAGGAAATGTAAGTACCGAGAGGGTCTAAACCAAAGTAAAGGGCTAAACCACAGAAATAATGAACCTAAAAATGCAGTATAGTTAGGTTAATGTACTGCTTTTTTAGGTTCAGTATAGCTAGGTTGATGTACTGCTTTTTTATGTTCAGTATAGTTAGATTAATGTACTGCTTTCGAAATCAACATCGATGTTATGACAAAAATACCAAATTTTCGTTGTATTTTTGGGAAGTCCATCTTACATCTGAGTTCACTAATGTTAAGGACTACTAGCTAATTTTTAAAAGGGATTACAGTTCCATTTAGGGGTTACTTATAGTGTTAACCATCCTCCAAGGTCAATTTACCTCGAGTAAAGGTTTGTATAAATCCATTACAATGCAGTATGAAAAACAAAAAGTCGAAGTTGCCATAGACTGGGTACCTCAATTTACTATTTCTACTTCTTATTGTTATATTCTTATGAAGATATCTTATAATAATTTAAATTAGTTTATTTCTAAGTGAGTATGTAGAATAAGCGCAGAAATTTATGTTAATTTTTATAGATTTTTGGTAGATTAGGATAAGTTATTTGACAACAAATGGAGCACAAAACAAAAAAATTCCCAGGAAAATACTCACAGCTTAGGGACGACTATCACCCAGAGAAAACAAACCCCAAAACCTCTCACAGTACTAAGAAGTATGCAAACAAGTATAAGCCAAACACTATAAAGAAGCTTTTGCCACTAGTTGGGAGTAGAATTACCGTTAGTAATAGGAGGGATTGAGGAACTGTTCCAGCCAGGCGCCCTTTGGACTTGTGACTACAAGGTAAACCCTGAGTATCCGCAATTACCAACGAACCACATATCTCGGGTAGCAACCTTGAGACCTTACCATCCAGGTAACTCTGAAGGGTTATGCATGCAAGAACATTAGAATACATATAAGCCTAAGCATCATGAAAACTTATCTGACGTGCAGACTCCAAATATATATTAAGGCATCACAGATTGAGCTATTGAAAATTTTTATTGATTCCTAAGCATGGAAATGACACACCCAACATTTCAAACCTCCCACATTCCCAATCTCTCCCTGCATCAATAATAACTTCGAATTTCAAAGCGCTGTTTTTTCCTTGTTGCAGTAACATTTTCAGCAAAATTAACCAAATTAAATGGAAGTTTAGGTTTTTGGGACATTGCTGTTCATCGTGTGGCCCCAGGCTACAATTGACACATGCTGAGCGAGAATTGTCATCAGCATTTCGTTTGTTGGCTCTTGCATTAGGACAAACTATCTTGTCAGCCTTATTTTGCTTAAGTTTTTGACATTGCTTTTGCCCCATATAGGAAGAATACACTCTCTCAGCCCTGATGTTCCCAAACAAGAGTTCAGCAGCCTTGTTGCGAACGAGGAGTGGGATATATTTTGATTCATCCCATACATATAACTGCACATGAACATACACATGCACACATCAGTGATAGCAAATTCGAAGACTAGAACATTAAAAAGGCACCACATTGCATAAACCTTGTGAGGAAAAGAAGTTTAAAGATAATTTCCACGCTGAATGATAATTGTACAATTTACGATCTATAATGTGAACCTAAAAGATGTTGGGGCAAATCTACTCTACTAAGTTGAAAACAAAAGGAGATCTAAACTTCTCCTTTGTGTATCCTAGTACGAGATGAAATGATACTTCCAATCACAATAATGAATTTTGACACACAAAGATGCTATAACAACTCTAATAATGCCAAGTATATCCATAAATCGGTTCATTTACTGTTATAAATGATGTTAAGCAAAGAACTCAGGATATGAGGAGGGGAGGGTTTTGAGCCCCGGCACGGGTAAAGAAATTATAAATAAAGTAAAAAGAGTTAGTGACACCCATAATCGTTGTAAATGTGGTTTTGTTACTCTAATAATGATTGTGGTCTCTTTTTAGAATCTATTGCAGGCTAATCAGAGAATGGAGTTCATAATGTCCCGCCATATAGCCATTGTGTTAGCCTCAAGGCTTTTTTGAAACCAAGCTCCACTTGCAAATTTTGATGATTATATTATAAGATGTAGAATTTAATTGTCTACTATTGTATCGAATCTCAGTTGAGGAACTCAAAGAAATCGAATATCAGAGTTTCAGAAAGGGCAGACTAAGTGGTGAGAGCTAAAATCTATGTACTGATATATATTGCATCTGTTTCAGCAGGACACTAAGTACTAAAATGGCTGTATCTTCCTCATTCGAAGGAAATGTCTGGTCAGGGGTGTTGGAAAGCTCATGAACAGGGCTAAAATGTAACCGAAAACAAGAGTTTTCGGAGATACAGATCAGTATCAAAATTTTCTAAAGTTTCAGTTGCTGTTTGGAGTATTGGGTTCGAAGGGCAAAGATTTATTTTGTTGCGACTCTTTAAAACTCAAATAAGGTATGAGTTTTTAGTATTTAACTCTAATCATGAATCTACTGCAACTAATGGGAAATGATTTTGAAAGCTTCCGCATAGACCTGTTTTCTAACATTGGTATAAAGAGGGATCCTAAAGATGCCTCAGTTTAGGAGATGGGATTTCAAACAAACTTTGGTAAAATAGGTTAGGTGGGTTTGGGTTTGGTAAATTTCCTGAAGTTCTTATGTCTGCCAAAAACATAAAACTCACTCGCATCCTGTCAAAAACAGCACTCAGACAAATGCTTTACAACGTAGTCAAGTAATGTCATCTTCATGCTCTATTTCGGATCATCACTTCTAGGTAAAAGGTGTTCAGCATTCAATTTTTAAGAAGAAAATATTCAGGTTACCCGTTTTCAAGTAATATCAACTTCCCACAATACTTTCAGGCATCATTCTAGGTAAAAGGTGTAAATCATTCATAAAGAAGAAAACATTCATACCATGAAGGGTCTATATATGAAGCTTATTGCGTGAAAGTGGTTTGAGCTTTCCGGGCAATATAGTTGAAGGGAGCCTTGTTCCGACGTAGAACTGTAACAACGAAAGGATACACACCATTCAGCAATCACTATTATCAATTTTGACTAAATGGGAAACAGTTGCAAAAACTAAATTTTCTCCATACCCCATCTTCAAATTCGAAGGAGAACCACATAGCTTGCACCCAGTACATATGAGATCTTCAGCTAAATCGTTATTTCCCACCATAGATAATCTTGTGCTGATGAACATCCTTTCATCCTCAGATTCACGAAGATTTTTCCAGGTAAACGGCAGAAAAATTTCACCAACAGAGGCATAAAAGGTTGTCTTAGAGGAATCATTTAGAAGTGATACTTCAAGAAGTGAAAAACAGTTTTTAGAATCTCCCTCTTCATGCACTTTCCAGTTTATTGACATTTGCCTCTTGTTCTGTGAACGTTACAAGCATTTAGAACCTCCTATATATGTAAGACGATGCAACCTAAAATGGGACCAGGACATGATTGAGGAACTGGCTAAGGATACACACAATGTAACAATAAAAACCAATCCAAACAAACAGCCTAGCATATCAACAAAGGAAATACTATATATAGAAGGTACAGGCAGTGAGAATTGCCATGTGTTAATGAAATTCCTGTTATCTGAATATACGTATGTATGTATATATGTGGGAACATGCTCTATATATAACTTTCTGGGGTTAATTTTTTTTTGATAAGTAAGTATTTTATAAAGAAAAGGCACCCAAATGGGGAGTGCGTCCCTTCAACAAAAGACCCCTAGGGCCCAAGAGATCCCAAGAACTCTATTTTCTCACCTAAAGATTTACAATTACGACCCTCCACCTATGTTACCCGGACTCGGGTGCGGGTGTCGGACACGGGTGCGTGTCTAGAGGTCGGATCCGTCGACTGGTTACATTATAGGACACGGGGACACGAATTTAAAGTGTCCAAAAATAAGACGCGGGTACTTGGACACGTACAAATATATATATATACATCTATAAATTTATTTAAATACATGGCATATCATACATATACATATAAATATTATCACACAATTATATATATTTTTAGATTATTTTCAACTTTTTGATATGTATATGCACACACACATAAATATATCAATGTATAATAACTGTTATTTTTATTTATGTTATGTGTTTTCATAAAGTTTTTTTAAATTTAGCCCAGTTTAAATGTATATTTTGTGATTGGTAAGTGGGATGTCCTTTTATAGCCCATAAGATGTAATTAAAAGCCCAAACATTAACTCCTTTCTAGGCTTTAACTTCATGTTGGGCTGTAGAACATTAATAGCCCAATCTACATGTTTATGTTGGGTCATTAACTCTATTTTATCTCACTCCAAACATTAACAGCCCAGTGTTTATTAAAATAAGGAATAAGTTATAAGTTATAACATTACATGTCACCATAAAGGAAAGAACAACCTTTCTAGAAACCCTAGTTTCCAATCAGCCTCCCTCTTCTTCCCAAAAAAACCTTACAGCCTCTCTTTCTTATTTTATGCCTGCAAAATTTCAGATCTGCCTCTCGTTGTTCTGTCCCTCATCTTCGACGCTTCTTTTCGTCACCACAAAAGCTCAAATCTGGAAGCTGTCGTGTTTTCGTTGCCACAAAAAAGCTCAGATCTGGAAGTTGTCGCGTCCATCTCAAATTTGAAGGGTCCGACGCGTATCCCGTGTCCGAGTCCATGTGTGTCGCGTCGACTCCAGTACTGTCGCTGGAGATGCCGAGTCCGGGTAACACAGCCCTCCACCCAACTAAACAAATAAGAGATAAAAAAATATTTGATCGCTCCCGTGGAGGACTCAACATCTTCAAAGCAACGCCTATTGCGTTCTAACCATATACACCACCATAAACAGAGAGGGGCCACCCTCCAAAAAGACCGAGCATGTGAACCAATCGGCACGCTCCTCCAAGAGGCCAGAACATCGCGAACCGAAGCCGGAATCACCCATTGAACGCCAAAGAGACCAAAAAGAAGACACCAACAGTCATAAGCAATTGGACAATGCAAAAGAAGGTGATCAATGGATTCCCCGTCCTATTTGCATAGAAAACACCGATTGACTAGGAACATACATCGTCGTCTCAAGATATCCAGAGTAAGAATGCGACCCCAAACCGCTGACCACGTGAAGAAAGCAACCTTGAGAGGGGCCTTCGAATGTCAGACCGCCTTCCAAGGAAAAGACACGTCCACCCTAGACGAGAGACAACCAAAGAAGGAAGAGACAGAACGGCCTAGAAGAAGTCAGCCTCCATGTCAAGGAGTTTGATCCACCACCAACAGTCTGAGAATACAAGAGCCTCAACAGATTAGATACTTCCTCCAGCTCCCAATCCTGAAAGTGGCGCACAAAACAGACATCCCACACTAATGTCCCGGTGTCAAAGTATAACAGTCGGCTATTGAAGCATGACGATCCCGAGCGATCCTAAACAGCTGAGGGAACAAAAAAGCAAAAGTGCCCTCTCCACTCCACCAATCCGTTCAAAATCCCATACAATGGCCATCGCCCACCCTGAAACTGGTAAAGGGGGCGAAAGAGTCCCATCCCTGTCGGATGTCCTTCCAAACCCCCATACCTCAATGACCCCTGATATCATCAGAACACCAACCGCCTCTAGACTCGCCATAGCGATAAGCAATCATCCTCCTCCATAAACGGTCTCTCTCAACCCCGAAATGCCACAACCACTTTCCCAAAAGAGCCTTGTTAAAAGGCATCAGACGGCATATACCCAACCCTCCATCACGAAAAGGACAACCAACCGCCTCCCACCGTACCAAAGGGATAGAATCTCTCTCCCTACAACCACCCCACAAAAAATGTTGTTGAATCCTCTCTATCCGCTACGCCACACTGCGAGGAATCGAATAAAGTGACAACACATAAGTCGGAAGATTGGATAACGTGCTCTTTAACAAGGTAAGTCTCCCACCTTTGGAGACAACTGTCACTTCCAACCCACCAATCGGCTCTCCACACGCTCAATCACCGTGTCCCAACAAGCCTGTCTCTACCCAGGAGAACCCAATGGCAAACCCAGGTACACCAAAGGGAGCAAACCAGCCCTGCAACCGAGAGCTAAAGCCAATGCCAGCACATTACCCACCTGGAATAGAGAACTCTTACTAATATTGATCTTCAAACCCGAAACAGCTTGAAAACATATCAAAATACACCGAAGATACTGCAACTGCCCCTCATCCGCATCACAAAACACTAAGGTATCATCGGCAAAAAGCAGGTGTGAAACATCCACAACTTGAGAAGCAACGTCACCCACCCTGAAACCGTGTAAGAGACCCAAACCCGTGACTCGAGTCATCATCCGACTAAAAGCCTCCATCACTACAAGGAAAATGAGAGGGGAAAGAGGATCACCCTGCCTCAACCCGCGAGAACTCCCAAAGAAGCCAGTGGGGGATCCATTCACAATCAAAGAGAAACGAGCAGAAGATATACAGAACTGAATCCATCTACGCCACCGCTCCCCGAAACCCAATCTCTCCAACATATAAAGAAGGAAACCCCAATGCACATGATCATACGTTTTTTCCACATCCAATTTCATCAGAACCCCCGGAGTACCACTCTGAATCCTGGCGTCCACGACCTCGCTAGCAATGATGGCAAGATCCAGAATCTGACGACCCCCTATAAAAGCATTTTGTGAATCCGAAATAACCCCATCCAGTACGCCGCACATCCTAGATGAAAAGACCTTTGCAAACAACTTGTACACACATCCAATCTGGCTAATTGGTGTGAAGTCCTTAATGTCTTTCATCCCCCCCCCCCCCCCCCCTTTTTTGGGAGAAGATAAATGAAAGTAGCATTAAGCGACTTCACAAAACATCCTTCCTTATGAAAAGCGCTAAAAGTCGTCATCACCTCATCCCGAACAGTAGGCCAACACTCCAGAAGAAAGCGCATAGAAAACCCATCAGGACCAAAGGCTTTATCCCCATTGCATAACTTCAGCGCCCTCAACACCTCCTCCTCCGAGAACGGAATCTCCAACCTGTCCAGATCCCCCTCATCAATAGAATCAAACATAAGACCATCCAGATTCGGCCTCCAACTCTCTCTCTCAGAAAACAATCTCTAATAGTACGAAGAAATCCCCACACGGATCTCCTCCTCAGAAGAGAGCAAAGAACCATCCACAATCAAACTACCAATAAAAATTTTCCTCCTACGAGCATTTGTCGAACGGTGAAAGAATTTAGTGTTCTGATCCCCTTCCTTCAGCCAAGTAGCCCGAGATTTCTGCCTCCATGAAATCTCCTCCTGAATAGCAATCTCCTCAATATCAGTCAAACTCTCCGCCCTCCTCAATCTCATACCCTTATCCATCCCCCCGCTCAAATCAGCTCTATCAATGTCACCAATCTCGGCCAATAGCACATTCCTACACCACGCCAGATTGTGGGGCAGGTTAGGTATAAAGCTATAAACGCAGCGTTTGGCATTATTACATAAAGTGACAACCATCAAACCCCGACTAGAATTTTCATGTTTGACAGACGAGCTTCTACCATGGCACAAAGCAATAGACCCTTATAGGTGATCGGTTGCATAAGGACGGATCCAGAAAATAATCCGATGGGGGGCAATAAAGAATTTTTTGCAATTTTATAGGGTCAATTTTGATATTTTCCTTATATATTAGTATTTTTCTCAAAAAAAAGTAACAGAATTCTGTATAAAAAAATAATCCTAGGGGGAGTGCCCCCCATACATCCAATGTGGCTCCGTGCCTGAGGTTTACATGCCAATGAAGCAGCTTAGGCACAATTCAAAACAAAGAAAGTTTATCAGAATAGTGTGTTTTCACGAAATTAGTCTGTTGAAACTTGAAGGATGAATTGTTAATATTCTTTCTACCAAAGTAATGGAAATATTTAGACAGTTTGATAGAAATTATAGGGTAAAGGGAATACTTGAGAGTTGTGCAATTTGACATTGTGAATAGTAGATCCAGATCGCTGCACCCATTTAATAACTTTCTTAAGCTTTCCCATGGTTGTTATCCCAATTTGACATTCCCGAGCTGCGCCATCTGCATCTAAATAGATAAAAATAGGATATTATGCTCCATTCATCAAGTAGATTCAGGTGAATACTTCACATGCTTCTTGAATCTCATATGGCACAATACTTCAAAAAGCAGACACAAATATTTCCAACGAAACTATGATGACGATGAACTAAATTCCAGTGAAATAGATGTGATATTACCTTTGGAAAAACAGGAATAGGTGCAATATTTGTTGAAATTCAAATGAAACAGAGATGTTCTTGAAAAAATCGCATAGTAGGAGATAGACAGCAAAGAAGGAGAGGAGACTAGTTCAACAATAATAGCTACAGTGGTTCCTAAGGAGGGGAGAACGCAGAATGACTACCCTTGGCTACGAGCAATTCAGAAGAAGGGACTAAACATTGTAAAGACGAGCGTTGGATGGTTCTGGCCTCAACGATATCTCCAAATTGCGTAATTCTGACATCTACATCAAGAAAGAACCGTATCAAAATTTAAACCGGAACAAATCCCGAGACAAATTTAGAAGAAAATAGAAAAATGTCACCTACCATAAGCAAAGAATCAAGGGAACTAATAAGAAAGAGAGATATATCATACAAAACGTACTCTTACCATGAACAAGATAAAATAGACAACAAAGATTTGCTCCACTGTATAAAGCCATTGAGTTGGTTGCCTAAGGCCCCACTTCAAAGAGAAGGTGCAATCCAATTTATTTGATGTAGGTCCCAGATAATCTGACCGAACTTCCATTCAAACTTCTCAAAGTACCTTTTGCATATTGCTCAAATTTCACCATATTCTATTTAAATCCTCAAGCCTTTCTTTTATATGATTAGCATCTCTTCTATTCCTGTATGGATATACACTATATTTAGCACCTTGGTGTTTTCCTAACTTTGATCCTTACAAATTTGTACTTTTAATACTTCTCTCATTTCCAATATTTTGTCAATTTTACAAAACACCCTTCTTTAGTTAATTTAATTTGGGAATCCTTGTCCCGCCATCAAGTTTCTTCACATAGACTGTTCTCCCATTGATTCTCCAATGACGTCTTGTATATTCTTTCAATATATGTGGCTATTCCATTTCATGTTACATTTGTTTTTCTCAGTTCTGCGTTGCATATTTAAAATCTTATCTTCAATAATTCTACTTTTCCTGTCTAAAAATTCCACTATTTAGCCCTCTTACCATTCTAATTTCCTTCTCTATTTTGAAATTCCTCTATATGAGTTGCAATCCATGTTCACATATTGCAATCATATTGTGTCAAGATAAAGGTATTCAATCTTAAGTAGCAACCTGGACAAGTTTGTCTATTCCTCGACTTATGAACCCTTAAACATGAACACAAATTGCCTGTTGAACAGGTACGATGAAAGACCCATGAAGCCTATAAAACAAACAGGTAATGTATCGGACGACCCAATCAAAAACTTTAAGCAGTTAACATACTGCCAATTCTACACTATGCCACAATTACTCTGGTATTATTTAAAACCCATGTAGCCTATAAAAGAAACAGGTCGGCTGGGGTAAAGTATCCGACGACCCAATCAAAAACTTTCTGCAATTAACATATGTGATATGGCCAATTCGACACATTCTGACCCATTTAGATTGAAACGCTATATGTAATACCTTCTTTAATATTTTTAATCTATTGACTGAAATTCAATATCAAACATAAATCCATCTCTCTCCACATATATCACAAATTGCAATGGATTAAAATGGGTGTTTTCCTCCTTAAACGAGAAGCATATGATCCAACCACTATACATACCCATTTATATGTGTGTGTGTGTGTGTGTGTGTGTGTGTGTGTGTGTAAATGTCATTCAAAGTGATAATTGATGAAGATAAAAGTGGATCTTACTTTGTAGAAGAATGATATCGCCAGCAGATACCATGGAACCCATTTGCTTTTGCCATATAGATACAGGGAAAAATGAGCGTGTATCGTCACCCACTTGAATTTCTGTCCTAATTACTTCTCTGCCATTCGGGACCTTATACTGCAAAACAATATTGATCTTCAACTAAAATTCTGGAATTAAATATGGCCAATACTTATTCTAGTTCATGTATGAGTAATTGTGTGTGTATATACATACATATATATATATATATATATATATAGTGTGTGTGTATATATATAGATATAGAAACATACCTGAATAGGAGTAGATCTGTGAACGAACACGAGTAACTGAACATAATCACCAATGTGAGAAGAAGTTTTGGAGAGATCGATAAGAGGTCCGTACCATCCGATTGCGGCCATTATACATGTGTAGAGATTAGGGATAGATTGCCCTATTTTTTCATTTGGGGTTTTTAGTTATCGGATTTTGGCGCGTAAATTTCTAGTTAGGGTTTGCAGGGAGTGTTTGGCTCCAAAAATAATTTAGACGGTAGTTACTTGGATAATTAACTAGGGTAAGTTAATAGGGTAAATTCCACTGACCTCCCCTGAGGTTTGAAAAAATCTCACATATGTGAAGCATTTGAAATTTAGTACAATTACTTTCCCCCAACACTCCCCTAATCCAGAGTCGGCCCTGAAATCCCGAAAATAAGTGGAGGCCCTAGGTGAGAATAAATGTGAGGCCCTTTATACGTAAAGTTTTACGCGCTTAAAAAATTATGAGAGATTTTTTTTTATTAAAAACATATTAAATATATTAATATTAAAAAAATTGAAAACAACCTTCATCTTGATGTTGTCGTGAAAAATTATTGTTGTTGTGTGAGTGCGGAAAATAATCTTCAACTAAGTGGAGTCACGTGAAAAATTGTTGTCGTTGTGCGAGTGCAGTGGTCAAACATTATGTGGGTGCGATAAGAATCGTCTAGCTCTAATAAGAAAAATGGTTTGATTTGTATTAGACTTTAATTTTATTAAATTAAAAAAAAAAATTAGTCTATAGGAATAGTAACTAAAATATAAAATTTTGGGGCATAAAATTGTTAAATTGGATTTTAAATTAGTACGAATTGGACTTTTAAACAATTTTTTTTTTTTACTTACAATAAAATAATTTTTATTTTAAAAAAATGAGGCCATTGAATTGGATTGGAAAACTAATTATATTTTTTGTAGAGGTTATAAAAGTAATAATAATTTTATTTTAGGAAAGAAAATTGAGGCCTCCGAGCCCGGAGGCCATAGGCGACCGCCTAGGTCACCTACCCTAAGGGCGGGGCCTAGCCTAATCAAAAATTGGAAAAAAAGAAAACTGTCTTTCATTTTATGAAACGACAATGAAATCTTATATATTATTTATTATGAAATGATTATAGAAATAAATAAAAAATCAAAATAATAATAGACTTTTTACATTAAATTTTAATGTTTGCTACCTCACTAATAGAATTAAGGGAGATCATTGTAAAAAAAATTAAATATTTTATCTATGTAAAATTTGTCTAAACTTCAGAGGAGGTCTATGTGTGTATATATATTATTCTATGGAGGGAGTTTTTGAAATTGAAGGGGGTTAATTGGTCAAAATTAATAATACATGAGAGTTTGATGAAAATTGTCCTTGTTAAATAATTAAAATACTGTATATATATATATATATATATATGTATATTACATAACAAAATATATATATATCTATATGTATAAACAGAACACTATATATATATGTGTGTATATATATAATAAAGAACATAATATATATGTATAATCAGAACAAGTACATGCAATACTGTATATATATATATATATATAGTGTTCTCTTGCTCCCTGAGGATCAAGATAATATATACTCACTTTTAATGCTAGCTCTTAGATTTAATCTAAGGATCATATTTTGAAATCACTAACTCTTTCTTAAATACTAACAAAATCACTCTATCTATATTTAACTTCCTAATTTAATTCTTTTAATACCACCCATTTACAGTAGGTAATTACTTAAACAATAATAGCAATCAAATAAACACAAATTTTCACCATTATTATCTTTACTTTATCATCGTAAGAACTATAAATTCATAAGGGTGGTTGCAAGCTAAATGTTTTATTTCTTTCCCTTTTTTTATTAAATTGTAAAATAATACAGATTAAATTGAATTATATGAATGAAAACCAACCAAACAGTGAACTTTAAGTTGAAAATTTCCATTCTATTTTATTGGAATAAAATCTTTGCTAAATTTTTTGCCACTAACGGTGCACATAATTCAATGTAGTTCAATGTAAGGGATAAATTAGAATGGTTAAATTTTTCGAAAAGTGTATGAAATGTTATTAACAAGCCTAAATTATAAAACACAACTTATTTATTCATTTTTTGTGCCTATGAGAAATTTTTCTCTGCAATGTTTCTTTCTCTTCACCTCCGATTCTTTGTTACCTTTGCAGTATTACATTTCTAGTTTCTATAACTAGATAATAATAATGCAATATGTTAATTATTATTATCTAGTTAAATAGTTTTAGCTTGCAATTACCCTTATGATTTTCTAGTTTTTACAATGATGAAGTGAAGATAATAGGGATGAAGATTTGTGTTTATTTGATTGCTATTTTTGTTTAAGTAATTACTTTTTTTAAATTTAAATGGGTGGTATTAAAATAATTAAATTAGGAAGTAAATATAGATATAGTGGTTTTGTTAGTATTTAAAAAAGAGTTAGTGGTTTCAAAATATGACCCTTAGATTAAATTTAAGGGTTTACATTAAAAGTGAGCATACATTATCTTGTTCCCTAGGGAGCAAGAGAACACTACTGTGTGTGTGTGTGTGTATATATATATATATACTCGAACAGAGAATGAAGGAAAATGTAAACCAAGAACATAATTAAATAAACTCACAGAACAGTCGCAAAATTCAATAAATACAAACAGAAGATGAATCCGAGCCCCGTGCAACCACGGTTTCCTTAAGACAGATTTGTTCCCTCTCGGTGCTCAAGGTTGATGAGCAACTGCTTTCCAAGATAAAACGAATTTTCGCATTTGAAGAAGTAGTACTCCGATCTCCAAATACCAGCAAACACAACTTGTGTCTGTACTCAAACCCTAGAACCCTAATTTATATGTAATATATGCAAAGAGAGATAAGAAGATGAATAAGAGAAGTCCTCTGAAGTATGCAAAAAATGAGCTGCGTGTTGGCCTATTTATAGACACCGAAGAGGCACCTCAACTGTCATGGCACAACTTGGAAGAGTCACTCCAACTGTCATGGCACAACTTGGAAGAGAAAAGACATTCCAACGCGACCTTGAAGTTGAATCAAATTTCAATAAAAAGAAAGGCCCAAGTCTGAACTAAACCCACACCCGCGCCCACAGCCCGGCCCGGATCAGGGCAGTGAGCGCGTGTGGTAATGGGCTTGAACCCAAAGTCCAAAGTAGGTGTATATAAGCACATCTCAAGTTCACTTTTTATTTAATGTGGGACAAACTTTCATACCCAAGTTCAAGTGAGTCACTTTGAGAGATAATTTTTCATTTAATACTTAATAGTTTTGAACAAATAAATATACCAAATCAAACTTCTCACTAAGGAGAACACATTGGTACTTGATCCCGTTCATTTCGGAGTACGGGTCCCATTTTTATTTAAGCCCAAAGTTACTTAAAAACTCAAATTTCAAAACTATTTTCCAACAGTCCTAAATAAGCTTACATTGGACATATAGGGGAATTTTGAGAATAAAATAAGTTTTAAATCAGGCGCGTGCGTTCACATGACACCATCCTAATAAAGTTAACATCAAATTGATAAGTAATGGAGTAATTGATCAAATTGGATAGTATAAGGAGTTTTTGAAACTGCAGGGGGTTAACTGACCAAAATTAATAGTATAGAAGGTTTTATAAAAATTATTCATTAATTTATATTAGGGCTATTAACATAAAAACCCTTTGATATCATATTTTTAACAAATACCCCTATAAGGTGTCATATTACCCCCTCCACTTTGAAAATATTTCATAGACCCTCATTTTCGATTCCAAACAACAGCATTTTAATATTTTCTTTGACTGAGAATTACGTCATTTTGGGACGAAAATGGGGTGTGTGAAAGTTTTTCAAAGTGGAGGGAAAATATTTATATGTGATCAATAACTTTTTCGCTGCCGGTCCCTGGCAAATCTCCATCACTCCACGCTCTAGCACGAAGCTACATCTATATTTGTGCGTTGAAGTGGGATGAAAAACAAGGAATAAAAAACAGGTATGCAATAGCCGGGATACTGACTCTCTTTTGCACTAACTTATCACTAAACGAGTCTTGTAATATAATTAAATACATGTTTGATCTCGCTTCAACAGTTTCATGTTGGAGGACGGCAAAACCACGAGGTAATGACTCTAAATTCTTACACAATGGTATTTTTGTGTAATTTTTTTTTGGGTAATTTGCACTAACACCCCCTGAGGTTTAGGTCAATTCCACCAAACGAACGGTCAACACACAAGTTTACATAGACACCCCCTGAGGTTTAAATTTTTTTGCAGTGACACCCCCTTACGCCGTGAAAAGTCATGTTTGCCCTTGTTGTAAATATAAAGACTATATTGTCCTTCATTGAAATCCTTACACGTGTCCCACTAACCTTGCCAACACTAATCACTTTCATTTCCTTAATTTATTTCCCACAATTTCTTTTCACCTACCCTAAAAATCAACTGAACCTCTTTTTGTCCTCTTCATCTCCTCTGTTCTTCATCATCTTCAACCACAAAGCATGAGTTGATTCATCTCATTTTTGGGTCTCAAAAGTTATGTTCATTGACGTTCTTCATCATCTTGTTTTGAAACCTTCATCACCTCTCTGAATCGTTTCCACTTCTGCAATCTTGTGGATTTCTTCATGATATAAAGTTCACATGTAATGCCCCGCATTTTCCTTTCTCTTTTCTGGAATTCTTTTCCAAGTGTTAACGTTTTGTGACGCCACTTATTCATGACGTTTTGTGTATTCTTGGTGCGTGTAAATTTTTCTCATTTACGTTTTGAACTTAGCGGGACGACTTCATGGTATTTTATTTCCGGCTTTGTGGATTTGTGTTTCGTTGACGACTACGTGGGTTCGTCGTAACATTTTCTCGTTGATGTTTCGGCGATCGTGTTTCGTGCTCAAACGTGTCACTTAGTTTATTGTAGACACTTCGGTGTAGCACTTATGTGATTATGTGTTTATTTTTATTTTTGAAACTTTTGGGAGTGGGGGTATTCTTGGTATTTTATTTGTGTGTGAGTTGTTAAGGAAGTATGAAAGTCTTCTTATGTGTTTTGAAGTATTTGGATGTGCCCCGGATTATTTCAGAATTTCCTGGTGTCATCTGGGGGCCTTGGAGCCTTTTCTTGCACTTTGCAATTTTAGGGTTATCGAGTACTCGGTAACTGTTCATACCGAGTACTCGGCTACTGTTCATACCGAGTACTCGGCTACTGTTCATACCGAGTACTCGATGTACAACTCGACAGTTTTCACAGATTGCCTATATAAATGAGTGTTGACATAAAATACTTGATTTTCTCTCATTTCTTCTCCAACTCAGCATTTTTTCCCCCACTTGGTTTCTTGCAATCTTTGCCCTATTTCATATATTAGGCTTGGATTTTGGTTACGGTTTCAATACGGAAGTTGGTTGTGGTAGTCTTGCCTTCGATTTGAGTCGTGGATTGGTAAGAGTTTTCTCCTCTTTGTGAGTTTTATTCTCAAACCCTAGTTTTAGGTTTTATTGTCAAACCATATGTTGATTCATGTTTTCTTTGTGGTTTGAGTCTCGATTCATTCTTAGGAGGCTATGGCAAAGCTTTTCACCGATTGGTTTCATCGGTTTCGGTTTCAGGTGAAAGCTAGGGTTTTATAGGCCTTGTTTGGAAGTTGGTTTGTTCTTCATTTGAGATAGGGTAAAACATCTCTAATCTCTCGTTCTTTGATTCGTGAGTGTGCGATTTCGTTTTCGGGCTTTATAATCCTAGATATATTTTTGCTAAGTGTAAACTTGAGAAATATGAATTTAGGATTTATTGGTGTTTATGTGCTATAATTCATATTTATATCATCCTTGAAATAGGTATATGATGCATGCTAGATGGGTTATGAGTTTTAGACTTTTGAGATGAAAATATACTTGTATGCATATATATATATGAATATGAGTATTGAGGTGTATATGTATAAGTGTAAGTATACATATAGGATTTTGGGTGTTAGTAGTGTAGCCTTGATAGCGTAAGTAGGCCAGCTACCTTGGTTAGTAAATTGAGATGTGGAACTTATAGCGTATTCTAGTTCCCCATTCTTGTTAATCTTGAAGTTGATATATTGAACATTAAACTTATGCATGAAAATGAGTTAATGTGTTGATTAAATATTTTAATTGAGATAAAAACATGTTAAATGAAAGGAAATGTTATCTTTGTGTATTAAAGGATAACTTAATGATTTAGGATCATGAATGGTGCATGAGAAATCGTACTTGTTGATTATTGCTTTAAATGAAATTTAAAAGCATGTCGAATGATGAAAATCATTCATATTGACATTTTGGGAATGTTGGTTATAAATATGATGTGATACATATTTATGTATGATGGATGGGTCATTGAGGACATAGTGCATGGGTATACCTTTTTTATTGAGAACTTGGATGCATATTGAGTACATCGTGTAATGTCAAATCACGGTGTTGGTATATGCGGGTTGTGTGTATCATGTGTGGGTGGTTTTATTTCGGATGAGTATGTATCCGTTCACATGTATTGGGCGCCGTGTGTAATCATGTGTAGGTAGTCTTGTGTCAAATCGTTGCAACAACTAGCCAGGAAAAGGTGACTCCCATATATGGACTAATAAGCCGGAAATGGGGATATAGGGTTAGTTGTTTCTCCATCGTGGTGGAATGTGACACTCTCAGATTTTAGGGCCCAAAAGTTGCAAGTGGGGCTTCCGTGCAACCGCCTTCCTTGTTGAAAGTGAGAAGTGTCAAAATCACTTGGGAAGAATCGATGCGATACTTTTTCTCAATGTAAATGGATAAAGTGCTTATTCGTTAACCTGTATTGGGAAAAGTGTGTTTCATGAGGTGGGTTCCATGAGGTGTATGAGTCACATTGCATATGAGTTGCTAATATGTGATTATGTTTACATGTGGACCATGATGTTACCCCATGTGGTTGATGAGCATATTTAATGTGGATTTTGAAATATATAATTCACATGTTATTAAAATGCTAAAGTGAAATGGAATGATGTGAGAATATGATTTCCATGCCTTGTTTAAATTATAATGTGTGATGAATAATTATTTTTGTTGTTATATGCTTATATGCCCTTAGGTGGGGTTATGAGTTAGTTTTCTATGACCTTCTTGTGATAAGTAAAGTCGATAGTGGATTATAGGGTAGATTGTGAAATGAGACCTTAGAGAAGCGGGTGTTAGCTTTGTGACCTTGCTTGGTAGTAGGGTATTGACCACTTGATGTTTTTGCACCTTTGAAGGATGTTCGATCTTTGATAGTTTGGAATTTTGGTTGGCTATGTAGTGATGGTCATTTGATATTTCTTTTGCTTTTGAGGAATGTATTGTCTATTTTATTTCGAGGTTTGAAGTTTGATTAAGTGAGGTGATGATTGATCTTAGTCACTTGTGTGGTAACTGTCTCTTGATTTCGTTAGTAATCTAAGATAAGTGCTATTAAGTGTTGATTGAGGTTTAAATGGATCTGAAGTGGTCTTGATTGAACCTAGTTAGTTTTGGAGTATTGGTTACTAGGGTTTTCCTTTTTATATCCTAAGAATATGAGTGTTATTGGAGTTGTCAACTTAGTCGTCGTAGGTGGTTGAGATGAGTCGTTCGTTGAGAGTTGAATTGAGTTCCCGATTGGGGATAGAGTTTGGGATCGTATTTCCCATTTTTGTTGAAGTGTTGTCATTTTTGGACTTCATTCTTCATTCTCCGTGGTTCATGTCGGATGTTGAGTCACTCCACATAGTGTTGTAGATGTTTCGGTGTGTTTGGGTTTGGCCCAGAGTCGTCCGGTTTCATTTCGGAGCTTTTCGGGTTCATTCTTTGACTTTACATTCTGAGGGCCATTGAGTACTCGGTGAGTGTGTAAGTGTGCGCGAGCCTCATTTTTTGCCCGAGAGTTTTAGGCATTTCTAAGTGTACCGAGTACTCAGTGGAAAAGTCACCGAGTACTCGATGTACAACTCGGTGACACATGTTTATGTATTTCTTGTAGCTTTTTTATGTTCTCCCCCTTGTGCTTCACCACTTCTCCTTCTATGCTAGAGGCATTGATTAGTGGCCTTTAGGGATGAGTTTTGTTAGGTTGAAGGATCGGCTTAGATCTGCATTTCTTGAGTGTTGGTCACGGCGTGATGTCGAGCCACTCCTTTGTATCATCATTTGATATGTGGGGTTGGAAACGGACGTTGGGTTCTGTGGTTCCAGCGTGTCACTTTTCCTTACTCATCCTCGGGGCATCATAGGAATCCTTGAGCTGTGGTTATTCGGTTGACTTGAGAGTGTATTTTCTTGGTATGTGTGTGTTCCATACCTTCTTCCATTCTGAGTTTCGGTTATGATGTGGGTGTTTTAGTACACATATATATTGGTGGTTTTTCTCATCACGGGTCGATGTCCCTTCATGTTAACGAGATGTTCCAGATATTTTTTTGGTTAGCATTGGAGTTTCATCCCTTGCTTGATGTCATGGTCTTGTGTGGCCATTATTGAAGGTAGTGTTTACGTACCCTTCGTGATTGAGTAGTTATCATTCCTTGTTCATAGTGAAGACGTTAGTGATTGAACTGATCCCCTTGTGGATGATATCGTGAGATTGATATTGTGGCATCAGTAGTGATATTGAGGTAAGGGTGGTTCGCCTTTGTGAAGAAATTGAGGTGTCATATGTGTATTGTGTATATATGCATTGGCGATGATTTTGTGGGTACGTAAGGACTTGAGAGTTTCTTTAATACTAGTTATGGATGTTTCTTCTTATGGGCATCGTGGTGATCCTAGTTCATTTGAATCCTATGGTTATTGTTGTGGCCCTAAAGTGATTAGCTATGTTACGCTAGGGTATTGTGTACTTGGTATACGTTTATGTGAGTAGTGTAGACTACTAGTGTTGGATTGGTGGGTACTAGTCATAGGGTTATTTCGTGAGGTTAGAACTACCTAACTTGTACTTATTTGTTGTCTCTATGTATATACATTAGTATATATATATATATAGGTATGTGTTTTCCACATGATGTGATATTATGGATTTGTTATGTGCTAGTTGCTTTGATGATGCATGGTAGAGGACTAGAGGAATTTGTTTCAGGGGTCTCGTATTGGTGTGATTGTCATGTGGGACGATTGACCGGCCTAAGGTAGATACATGTACACGAGTTAGTTCACACTAGGTTTGTACGGCCAGAAGATGTGACGATTAGGATTCCCTTTTTCCTACGGGGCTCAATGAGCTCACCCCAACGTTGGTTTGCCCTGGTGGTTTACACCAGTTTGTAGGTAATGTTTTGGCTATGGACAACTTGGAGTACATGATGGCTCGTGGCACTGATGTTGTTGCAGGATTTAGGACGTTAGTATGTAGTGTTGTTCCATTTTAGTTTCCTTTGTTTGTCCCATGTTGATAAGTCCATTTTACATACATATTTTATCCCCAAATGTATATTTGTTAGTAGGTAAAACTATTTATTTTAATTAATTTAGAAGTGTAATAATGATAAGTGCACAAAACTTAATTTTTATAATAAAATTGTTGAATAAATCATTTTCAATGTCATTAAATTACATCTACATTTATGTCTTTCATTTATAGGTGTAAAGTGAGAAATGAATCAAATGCACATGGATGAAACTTGGAAGATTCAAATGCACATGGAAAAAAAACAAAATGTGATGGAAAGTTATGGAAAAAAAAGAAAAGAATATTTCATTTATCTTTACAAGTTGTAATTTGATTCCAATATTTCTCTATAAATATGGATACATCTTGAAGAAGAGGAAGAAAAAAAAGGAAGGAGAGAGATAAGGAGGAGGAGAGCAAGAAGGACACCAAAGAGGAGAATAATTTATCTTCAATTCCGGGTTTTATTATTCTTACTTTGTTATTTTCTTTTTAAGCACGTATAACTAAATCCTCAACCTTAGTTGATGATGAAACCACCATTTATGAAACAAATTCCTTTTAGTCTTTTATCAATTTCCATGTGTATGGTTAAATGCTTATGATTTTCGCTTCATAGTATTAATTGTTTTAAATTTCTTTCACTATAAATATCATGTATTTATAGTAGTTAAGAATTCTTATCACAATTAATCAAGCTTGGATTTGATGAGTTTATAAGTAAAAATCTTTGATCTTATGTGATCTATTAAATTGCATACATATGATACATAGAATTTTACACTTTAAAGCGAAGGAAAATCTATTTCTTGAAAATATATTTCATTAGTACGTTATTGTTAAATCTTGAGAAAGTAATAAGATTGATTTCTAAATTACTACTCTAAAATTGGAATTGATAAAGGACTAATTATAAATTTATGGATTAGTGGTGGTGGATTCCGATACCTTAGTATTGTTTTTCCCTATTATTCTCGCTTTAATTATTTGTATTTCGATATTGCATGTTTAGTATAAAAATCACTTCAACAAACAAACTTTGAGAAACTAGGTTAGTTTTAGATTAATTTGAGTTTAATTAAGTTTTATTTAAAGCATTCCCTTAGGTTCGACATCGTTCTTGCATAACCTAAACTACAATTGATTCGTGCACTTGCGAGTAATATTTTAAAAAACACCAAGGTTTTGGCGCCGTTGCCGGGGAATCGCAACAAGAAACTAATTAAATTGAAGTTGATTTAATTCTTCTACTAGTTGTTTAAAAAAAAAAAAAAAACAGATTTTAGAAGCTACTGTTTTGCTTTAATCTACTCTTTCTAAAAAAGTTTTTTTTTTGCATCAGCTTCTATTGTTGTAACAGTTCCAGTAGCTTAATAGCTTTAGAAATGTTGTAAGTTGTAACAACAATTTTTAGAATATCTCATTAAATCCCACCATCATTAAGGACAAAATAAAAAAAATTGATTTTTGATAAGCTATTTTTTTAAAAAAATAAAAAATTCGAAATCTACTGTAGCATTTCGGCTACTGTAGCAAAAAAAGAGTAAAAAAAATAAAAATAAAAATATTTTATAAATTTATTTCGAACTACTGTAGCATTTGGCTACTGTAGCAAAAAAAATTGTAAAAAAAAATATTTTATAAATTGTTTTTTTTTTTGTAATAAGCTACTGTTTTGATTAGGAAAGAAAAAAAAATGTCTTTCTAATTCTGATAGTACTGTAGTGTTTCTTCACTTTTGAATTTAGAGATTAGTATTTTATTAGTGATACAAATTAGAAAAAAAAATCAAAATCAAAATAAAAACTGTAAATTTTTTTTTTTCGAACTACTGTAGCATTTCGGCTACTGTAAAAAAAAATTTAACTTTTTTTATTATTCTCTTTATTCTTAGCTTAAGTATAGAATTAGTGTTTGTTTACTTAAGTTTATAATTTTTATTATTTTTGTGTTTGTTTTTAAGTAATTGATACTTCTTGAATTTTGTAGGTAATATTTTTTTGAGATTGGATTGGATAAACAAATACTTGGATTTCTTTGTGGCATCTTCACTAGCATTCTAAGGAGTCCAGGTAAGTACCATTTTCTTTAGTAAATATAAATATTTTTTTTTCTTTTAGATTACGTGAACATAGTTTTTATATAGCTGAAATTTTGCATGCTACCTTTAGGATATAATAACACTAGAAATAACCTTTAAGTACACATTTTCTTCAAATTTATTTTTGTTATTTATTTTATTTTATTTCATTTATTTCTTTCTTTATTTATAAAAAAAAAAAAAAAAAGTTCACACACTCACTCCCTTTATTTTTATTTTTGTTGACTTGTTTGTATGTGCATTTTTAATTTAGCATTTTGCATAAATGTTTTAGTAAGGGCATTAATCCTCTAACAAGATAAGGATTGGATTTCATCACCAATTCCTTGCCCATTAGGTTAAAAATCTCCTTGCATTTGTATACCCTTGGCTAAATTTAGTTTAATTTAAAATCAAGTAAATGTTGGTCAATAGGTTTTCATATAGCTCATAGGATCCTCTTGGACATTGTTAACTTTTGGTAACTCCAGTGAGTCACTATCAAATTGATAAACGGTAGGACTGTTCTGTCTAGGAGTGTGGTTGACGCGGCATTAAGCAGGCCTAGTGTCTCGCCACACTTTCCTGGGAACTACTTCATTGTTAGTTTGATGGTCCGTAATTGGTCATCCACTAGTTTTCTCTGAAAGGGAGTAGGAGCTGTCTAACTAGGTGAAGATTATTTTGGAATTAGTCTTAATAATCTCTCATATAGGAAATTAAAAAAAATAAAAAAATAAAAAAATAGAAATCACTACCCTTGAATTAAATTTCAGATAAAGAAAATATTTGTTTGGGTGGTGTATTTTTATTATTGTGAAAAAAAAATTAATAAATAAACTTTTCAAGAAAGCGTGAGAGTTCTCATTTGGGAACATGTCTATTGAGCTTAATATTTTTATGAGCCGACAACTACCATATTCTGAGGATGCGATCAAGGTGAATCTAAAAGAGAGTATAGTTCAAGAGATTTTCACACATGTAAGTTATGATGATCCTTTAGAGGCATGTTTAGCTCACTTTATATGACACCCCCAAATTTTCATGCATAGGTTGGCCAAGCCCATACACAGAAAACTAGGAGCATCAGTAATTGATAACATAAACACAGAAGAGAAGACATAAAATAGAAATATAATAATAACAACAATAACAAAATAAGAATATAACTTATACATGAAGAAGACCACTCCCAATACATCCTTAAATAAAATAAGTCCCACACTGTACAACTTGGAAATCCCATAAACATGGACCCCTAGAAACACACTTATAAGAAATACAACATATGACATTTATCGGATCCTACCCTGGAGTGAAAAGAAAATATGATAGAACCAGACGGATAGATATGAAGTCCTCAACCCTGCTGGTGAAACTGCCGAGGACCTGAAACAACAAAAATGTGGGTTAAACCCACGAGCAAGTACAACTCTACATGATCCCAAGGAGAGTACCAAAATCCATCCCCTTTCCTAGTGACACCTAATCCCAAAATTATATTATAAAATAATAATATATTTAACTATAAATATAGTCACTAATATACCACCATTTAATATAATTATGTTTATAAATTTCTTACATTAATCTGATTTTTCCATACAACATCCAATCCATGCCCTACCATAACCACGTACCCGACAACTCACCCATGTCCCGTGATACTAGTTAGACTGCAGTAATAGTCAGCCTCCTTGTGGTTCCTTATAAATTTCCAAAACATAATCATTTAATTTAAATCCTATGATTTTACGAATTTAATAATTCACTCGTAATCTTTATTCGGGAACGTATAAAAATTTATAAGGTCGAGCCTGGGGGGTCCAGGGGGGGCAGCGCGACCATTACCTGAGCGCCTTCCCTGGCGGGGTCTGGGGCAGCGCCCCAACGCCAAGGTATACGGTATTTTATACGGTCGAAACTATTCATTTATATGGTCGAAAATACGTGATCCAGTATAATTTGTGATACACATAATAACAATATAAATCAATGTCCAGAGTCTGATAACAAAGAAAATAGAGAAAAACAATTACATAAATATGCAGTATTTTTCTAATAACAGTTTTGAAATCTTTGTCAACATTGAAACCTAAAATATTTATGTATTCAGATATTTATACTAAGTTCCAACCATATACACATCATTAGAATCATACCAACAAGACACATAACCACAAATCCATACATGTATAGCTACACATGGTAAAAACAGATTTGTATATATAGCTAGATATAAACATAGTCTCATGCATATATCAATATATCACCACAAATCTCTATATATATACAAGATCTATACATATAATCATGGATCTGTACATATATGTATAACTAGAATATAAATCATCATATATATATATATGAATACAAATATACTCTAACAGATTTGTACATATATGTCTATATAAGTCTACTAATCTCTACCTATATGCAAGATCTGTACATATGATCATGGATCTATACATATACATATAAACAGAATATATATCATCACATAAATAAACATGAATATGAACATACTCTAACAGATCTATACATATATGCCTATATAGATCCACGAATCTCTACATGTATACAAGATCTATATATATACTTACGGATCTATACATATATGTATAAATAGAATATATAAGTCACATAAATAAACATGAATATGAATATACTCTAACAGATCTATACATATATGCCTATATAGATCCACGAATCTCTACATATATACAAGATCTATATATATACCTACGGATCTATACATATATGTATAAATAGAATATATAAAAGTCATATATGAACATGATTTACACATACATATACATATATGAAAAATACTATCTAGCAGATTATAGATGCACAAAGTAAAGGCTACGAAATTTCAGTACAAAGAGGAAGAGTAAAACATATGTCTTGCCTGTAATGTAGAGCTGAATCCACCACAAGTACAGATGCAAACCAATTCTAAGCTCTCAACCTCTCAACCCTCACAATTTCGAGTATAATTGATGAAGAAGAAGAAGTGGTAGAAGAAATGAGATGGGGGCTAGATCTGAAGTTAAGGATGCTTATATAGAAGATGCTAGGGTTAGGGAAATGTCCAAACTAACCTTGTATTATGCATAAATCACCAAACTGCCTAAACACTAATGACAACCTTGCCCCCCTTCAGATCACAAAATTTCATTATAACCTACTAGAGTTAAAAAGACTAAGATAGCCTCATTCAATAATTTAAACACCCAATATGTCATCCAAAATAATTAAGGAAATAAATATCCATTAAATACGGGGTATTACACTTTAGGTGTGATTTTGATATGGATAGTGCTTGTGAATAGGTGAACGCCTTATTGGATTCTGTCCCTTTTATGGACATCAATAAGTGGAAAGCCAATATAGAACCTTTTTCACCAATTGAAAATAAACATGTATCATCATCTGAGTCACCTCCTAAGCTAGACTTGAAAGTTCAAACTTCTGAACTTAAGTATTTTTACTTAGGTGAAGTTGAGAGTCTGTCTGTCATCATTCCTTCTGAGTTAAATAAGGAACACGAGGAAAAACTCATAGATATTCTTATGGATCATAGGTCAACTATTGAGTGGAATATAATAGACATTAAGGGTAAATCTCAATCAGTGTGCATGCATCGTATCCATCTAAAGGAGAATGCCAAAATCTCACATGAAGTGCATAAAAGACTTGTGTATATTGCTAACTTTAGGAAATTTCATTTTATTTTTATTTATTTTTGTGGTATAGAATTTTTCATTTGAAATCCTAACAACTCTTTGTTGTTTGATAACAAGTTTGACCAGATCAACCTACCATGATTCAGGTGATACTCTTTCACCCTTGTCTTTTTGTGTACAAAGTGTGAGTTGTCCAACATTAGGGACAATGTTGAGTTTGGGTTTGGGGGTATGGTCTAATTTGTTGTTATGTAATTCATTAATTTTGAAAAAAAAAAATTTGAAAAATTGAAATTTTGAAAAACAAAAATAATAATAATAAAAAATTATTTGTTTTCACGCATAAATGTTTTGCATTACAAGTTGATTGAGTTTGTGTTTATGATGTATGAGTAGTATGTGATGCGATATTCCCCTTCATGAGAGTAATGATTAGATCGAGCTAAGTGAAGTGATGTGGTTTTACATGGGTGAATAGATTAGTAAAATTGAAACCGAAAATGACGACCTTGACCTATAAGCACACGCACACATTCACTATGGGAAAAACAATTGATCTTTGACTATGTAGTTGAAAATGTAATTTTGTCACAATAAATGGGAGATGGGGAGTTGATATAGTTGAAATGGAGAAAATTTTGAAAATTTATTTTGAAAAATTAAATGCAAAAAATAGTTCTTCGATCTGAATAACCGGGTCTTGGTATCACCAATATCATTGTTCGCGTAAAAATGGGAGAAAACTAATGAGCATAAATCCCATTAAAGAAGCTAGGGCCCAGTTGGTTGGGATTAAAAATCCTCACTGGAAAGTCCGGAGCTTAGAAAGATAAAAAGGGATGAAAAGTGGAGTGATGGAAGGAATAATTTTTTTAAAAAAAAATGGCAAAATTTGATCAATGAAGTTGAAAAAGAAATATTGAAATACTATAGTAGAATGTTCATAAAAACATGGAGGGTTGTCTGGATTGGGAGTAGAAAGTAACGAAATCTTTTACTTTAGTGGGAACCATTCATGACACAAATCTCGAGATAGTTATTGTTCGGTAGTGAGTGGAAATATTTGCATCCATAATATATTGTGCATTGTATCATGACTTGGTTGATGAGTATGTGAATGCGTGATTATAAAGAATAGAGAAGTTGTAGGTAGTATATCCAACCCTTACTAGAATCGATGTTTGTGGGTATCATTACTGGAAACCCTCACGAGACTATAACTCGTCCACTAGGGGAAACCTAGGGGTTCAAAGGCTTATTGCATATGCTAAATGTAATCGAGACAACCAGCGAAAATGGTGTAGTTAGAATTTTATTTCTTTTTATTTTGCTAGAGGACTAGCAAAATATAGGTTTGGGGGTATTTGATAAGTCCATTTTACATACATATTTTATCCCAAAATATTTGTTAGTAGGTAAAATTACTTATTTTAATTAATTTAGAAGTGTAATAATGATAAGTGCACAAAACTTAATTTTATAATAAAATTTTTGAATAAATCATTTTCAATGTCATTAAATTACATCTACATTTATGTCTTTCATTTATAGGTGTAAAGTGAGAAATGAATCAAATGCACATGGATGAAAGTTGGATGAATCAAATGCACATGGATGAAACTTGGAAGATTCAAATGCACATGGAAAAAAAACAAAATGTGATGGAAAGTTATGGAAAAAAAAGAAAAGAATATTTCATTTATCTTTACAAGTTGTAATTTGATTCCAATATTTCTCTATAAATATGGATACATCTTGAAGAAGAGGAAGAAAAAAAAGGAAGGAGAGAGATAAGGAGGAGGAGAGCAAGAAGGACACCAAAGAGGAGAATAATTTATCTTCAATTCCGGGTTTTATTATTCTTACTTTATTATTTTCTTTTTAAGCATGTGTAACTAAATCCTCAACTAAGGTTGAGGATGAAACCACTATTTATGAAACAAATTCCTTTTAGTCTTTTATCAATTTACATGTGTATGGTTTAAATGCTTATGATTTTCGCTTCATAATATTAATTGTTTTAAATTTCTTTCACTATAAATATCATGTATTTATAGTAGTTAAGAATTCTTATCACAATTAATCAAGCTTGGATTTGATGAGTTTATAAGTAAAAATCTTTGATCTTATGTGATCCATTAAATTGCATACATATGATACATAGAATTTTACACTTTAAAGCGAAGGAAAATCTATTTCTTGAAAATATATTTCATTAGTACGTTATTGTTAAATCTTGAGAAAGTAATAAGATTGATTTCTAAATTACTACTCTAAAATTGGAATTGATAAAGGAATAATTATAAATTTATGGATTAGTGGTGGTGGATTCCGATACCTTAGTATTGTTTTTCCCTATTATTCTCGCTTTAATTATTTGTATTTCGATATTGCATGTTTAGTATAAAAATCACTTCAACAAACAAACTTTAAGAAACTAGGTTAGTTTTAGATTAATTTGAGTTTAATTAAGTTTTATTTAAAGCATTCCCTTGTGCTCGACATCGTTCTTGCATAACCTAAACTACAATTGATTCGTGCACTTGCGAGTAATATTTTAAAACACACCACCTGTGTGACACCCCCAAATTTCCATGCATAAGTTGGCCAGGGTCATACACAGAAAACTAGGAGCGTCAGTAATTGATAACATAAGCACAGAAGAGAAGACATAAAATCGAAATATAATAATAACAACAATAACAAAATAAGGATACAACTTATACATGAAAAAGACCACCCCCAATACATCTTTAAATAAAATAAGTCCCACACAGTACAACTTGGAAATCCCATAAACATGAACCCCTAGAAACACACTTATAAGAAATACAACATATGACATTTATCGGATCCTACCCTGGAGTGGAAGGAAAATATGATAGAACCGGACGGATAGATATGAAGTCCTCAACCCTGCTGGTGAAACTGCCGAGGACCTGAAGCAACAAAAATGTGGGTTAAACCCACGAGCAAGTACAACTCTACATGATCCTAAGCAGAGTACCAAAATTCATCCCCTTTCCTAGTGACACCTAATCCCAAAATTATATTATAAAATAATAATATATTTAACTATAACTATAGTCACTAATATACCACCATTTAATATAATTATGTTTATAAATTTCTTTTATTAATATGATTTTTCCATACAACATCCATGCCCTACTATAACCACGTACCCGACAACTCACCCATGCTGTGACAACTCACCCATGTCCCGTGGTCCTAGTTAGACTGCAGTAATAGTCAGCCTCCTTGTGGTTCCTTATAAATTTCTAAAACATAGTCATTTAATTTAAATCCTATGATTTTACGAATTTAATAATTCACTCATAATCTTTATTCGGGAACGTATAACAATTTATAAGGTCGAGCCTGGGGGGTCCAGGGCGCCAAGGTATACGGTATTTTATACGGTCAAAACTATTCCTTTATACGATCAAAAATACGTAATCCAGTATAATTCGTGATATACGTAATAACAATATAAATCAATGTCCAGAGTTTGATAACAAAGAAAATAGAGAAAAACAATTACATAAATATGCAATATTTTTCTAATAACAATTTTGAAATCTTTGTCAACATTGAAACCTAAAATATTTATGTATTCAAATATTTATACTAAGTTCCAATCATATACACATCATCAGAATCATACCAACCAGACACATAACCACGAATCCATACATGTATAGCTACACATGGTAAAAACAAATTTGTACGTATAGCTAGACATAAACATAGTATCATGCATATATCAATATATCACCACAAATCTCTATGTATATAGAAGATCTATACATATAATCATGGATTTGTACATATATGTATAACCAGAATATAAATCATCATATATATATATGAATATAAATATACTCTAATAGATTTGTACATATATGTCTATATAAGTCTATTAATCTCTACCTATATGCAAGATCTGTACATATGATCATGGATCTATACATATACATATAAACAGAATATATATCATCACATAAATAAACATGAATATGAACATACTCTAACAGATCTATACATATATGTCTATATAGATCCACAAATCTCTACATGTATACAAGATCTATATATATACTTACGGATCTATACATATATGTATAAATAGAATATATAAGTCACATAAATAAACATGAATATGAATATACTCTAACAGATCTATACATATATGCCTATATAGATCCACGAATCTCTACATATATACAAGATATATATATATATACTTACGGATCTATACATATATGTATAAACAAAATATATAAAAGTTATATAAATAAACATGCATGTGAATATACTCTAACAGATCTATACATATATGCCTATATAGATCCACGAATCTCTACATATATACAAGATCTATATATATACTTACGGATCTATACATATATGCCTATATAGATCCACGAATCTCTACATATATACAAGATCTATATATATACTTACAGATCTATATATATGTATAAACAGAATATATAAAAGTCATATATGAACATGTTTTATTCATACCTATACATATATGAAAAATATTATCTAGCAGATTATAGATGCACAAAGTAAAGGCTACGAAATTTCAGTACAAAGAGGAAGAGTAAAACATATGTCTTGCCTGTAATGTAGAGTTGAATCCACCACAAGTACAGATCCAAACCAATTCTAAGCTATCAACCCTCATAATTTCGGGTATAATTGATGAAGAAGAAGAAGTAGTAGAAGAAATGAGATGGGGGTTAGATCTGAAGTTAAGGATGCTTATATAGAAGAGGCTAGGGTTAGGAAAATGTCCAAACTATCCTTGTGTTATGCATAAATCACCAAACTGTCCAAACACTAATGACAACCTTGCCCCCCTTCATATCACAAAATTTAATTATAACCTACTAGACTTAAAAAGACTAAGATAACCTCATTCAATAATTTAAACACCCAATATGCCATCCAAAATAATTAATGAAATAAATATCCATTAAATACGGGGTATTACAACCTGTATTGGGACCGTTGTTGTTGTATTTCTTGGGAGCCAGTCTGTTGGCGCATCCCTTCCTTGTATTTGGTATCATTGCATCTTTGTAGAGATGTATTCTTTCTGCACCTAGATGTGTCTTGTGTATCATTTGGTTTAGCTTCCACTTTATTGTGTATTAAATTATTATTGTTAATAATATTCCATTCAATTTATGGTATTGATATTCTTAGTTTGTCGCTCATTTTATGGATCACGACCCTAGATTTCCTCAAATGTCCCGGTTTGGGAGTTTTTTGAAATTTGGGGCATGACATTACCATTCACATAGCTATTGATTTGGGGGTAAGTGTTCATGATTGTTATTTTTTGATTTTCATGTACTTATTTATGATTTAGGGTTTAGTTTTTATTGGGTTTAGGGTTTAATTTGTTGTATATATTTTCCTATTTTTGTATAGGGTTTTAATTTGATTTTTTGTTTGAAAAGCTTGATGATCTGAAGTTCACCATTCACATAGCTACCAACTGATATGATGGTTTTCTTCACGAATCTGGACTTGCATGCGTGTATCTGATAACCAATTTAAAGGTAAGTGTTTGTGATCCTTTTTTTCAATTTTTATGTACTGATTTATGATTTTTTATTTAGGGTTTAATTTTTTGTATATATTTTTCTAGGGATTTATATTTATCTATTGATCTAATATTTTTGGGTATGAAAGCGTTGATTTTTTTCTAAAAACCATTGAATTGTTTCCTGAAAAACGTTGATTTTTTGTTGTAGATCTGGTGTTTTAAGGACTTTGATTTTGGGGATGTATTATTCGGACTTGATATTGTTATTGGTAAGTAAATCTATAACTTTGATTTTTTGTTGTAGACCAGTTTTATTCATGATATGTGTTTATGGGTAAATAAGGTTTATTATATGATTGGAGAAATTTTGTGAATTAGGGTTTATTGCATGTTTGAGAAAATTGGTTTTATTACATGTTTTAGAAATTTGGAAAATAGGATTAATTGTTGTTATGTTTGTGTTGTGTGATCTTGTTACATAGCTTAAAATGACCAGACTATATGACATTCTGGTTCACTTTGAGTGACACACATACTTGCTTCATGATATTGATCCAGACATATATGATTTTGTGATTTTTTATTCATCCATGTATGGTTTGGTGGTAAATGACCTTATTGATGTTGGTTTAGGGCACATGCTTAAATTATTCTAGACTATACCTATTCAAACTACAAGATGAGAATAATTAAGTATGAAGATCAAACTATTATATTTAGAATGAAATCATATGAAAATGTCATAGAAATCTTTGTTGAAATTGATGAGTCTAGTTTTGGTTCATCTTCTGGGACTGTTGGGATAAACTTAGATTCTGGTATAGAGGGTGAAACTGAATTGAATGAGGTTAGGGCAAATGATGAAGCATATGATAGTAACTATGAGGGTGAAACTGATTTCAGTTGTTGGTAATGCAGACCATTAGGGGTTCACAAGTTGTTGCAATAGTGACACCAACCCCATCTCAATAAATTTTGTCCAATGTAATCATTCCACATCTCATTTTCATATGATTAATTCATTTTTTTTCTATTTATTCCATTTTAACATATTTCCGATACTTTTATTGTTTATGACAATTGTGGGTCACTAGTGGACAAAATTCAGCCTCAAATTCTATTTGGTCCTAATGGTAAACATCACCAAAGACTTGGGACTTTTTTTTTGTATATTTTTGGACTTGAACATTACCATATTTTGGACAATTCATTTGTTGGTGTTTTTTGGATAGTTCACTATTTTGGATACTGACAATTTCTCTTATTTTTGTACATGTCACATAGACACACTCACATGGAAGAGCCACAAATGTTTTTTTTTTGTGGACTCAGGTTGGCAGTCTACTTACATGCCTTGGATGGGTTTTTTACATGTAATGTTATGCACTAGGAGCTTATTTTTTGCTACTGATTTTCTGCTACTAGAACTAAATGGTAGACTTGTAACTAGAAGTGTAATTTGGAACTGAATGACAATGTTGAGATTTACCTTCAATGAAATTGCAAATTGCTTCGGTGGTTGTATTCTGATTGGGTCTAATTTTGTATTATGAGATTTGTGTTTCTTTGCTTCATTGTTGTATTCTGAGATTTGTTTAATTTTATTACTAGCAGTTGGTTTTGAATTTTCAACGTGTACAGTGTTTTCAATTGTGTACAATGATAGGTGTCAAATATTAGATATTTTGACCCCTTAACTCACTATTGTTACGTTCTTTCATTCTGTTATTTGGTATTTTTATGTTGTTTGCGTGTTAAAGCATGTTTTAAGAGCTTAATGAATAAATGGAGCTAACTTAGGTGAATTAACTGAAGAGTGTGTTATTTCTATTCAAAGAGGCAGTCTGAGACAAAAATGGCTCCCGGAGGGCAAAAACAACATTTCCAGAAGCTGTCACCTTCAGCAAAAAGTATCGTGTGTTCAAGGCGGTCGTTTTGGTGCATGCACGGAGAAAAGTGGTTTTCCATAAAATACATACGCTTGTGCCTACGCTTTCAGTTTCAAAAAGTGGCTGAAAAACATATTTTTACGCTTGGAGATACGCTTAGAGCGTAGGCCAGGTACGCTTGAAGCATATATGCGACAAGTTTTTTGGTTTTTTATAGTTTTTGCATGTTCTACCCCCGGGTCGATTTGAAGACGTGCTTGTGACTCCAAACCTCTATATATATGTGTATACACCCATATATATCATAAGTTAGGGTTTGCAGGAGGTGAAGAGTGAAAATACTGAAAATGACCTCTCTATACCATTACCTATATATACACGATCATAGGGAGTTCATTAGAGGGGGTTTAGTCGTGAGTTTTGGAAGTTCACGTTCATTCAGAAAAGGTTCATTCATTCAGAATTGCTACTGTTGAGAGCCGTATTCAAACCTAGAGATCCGGAGAAGAAGACCATGGAGATCGTTTCTACATCAACGATGCAGACACCTTCCACCATGGCCAACTAACTCGGTATCTAGGGGTTTTGAGTAATGTAGTTCTTATATTGTTTTCAATTGTAACGAGGGAAAACTGTTGACCATACTGTGATGATTGTAGTTGTTAAGAAATCGTATTGATTTGCAATATAAAATTATATGTTTGTTCTAAATTCTTATCTTAGATTATTCACTATGAGTTGTAACTCGGATGCTTAATTATGGTTTTCTACACAATGGTGGTAATGAAACTTGAGACCCTAGGTTGACACAGACCATGTCTTAGCGATTTAATACAGACATGCATTAGGAGTAGATTAGAGTAATATAATTGACATGCATTAATTAGGTCAGTCATGAGATGGGTTGTCGCAATCTGGTTGATGGTACTCCTTTTTGGGATTGTATTTAGCTATTTGTGGTACGACCTGATTCACAGTTATGGATCGCCCTCTTACAATTGATACAATGTGGAACTATATTATGTGGTTAGTGGTGGAGCGATGAAAACCCTAGTTTTCTCTCTCATCTGAATCACAATCAATTTACTTTGTTTTCTAGATGATTTTAGTTAAAATAAATAATTTGGTTTTTGACCACCCAAACAAATCATTTTCAGAAAATATAATTCAGTGTTTTTGAATTGCTAAAGTGAACAATCTTAGTCTCTGTGGGATCGATATCCCTTACTCAACCTATTGTTATACTATAATCGATACGTGCGCTTGTGTAGGGTAAAACCTAGCATTGTCATTTTTAACCACATATTTTTACACACCTGACGTCACATCATACAATAATGAATCAGTTGAGTTAGCGCCACAAACAAGTCACTAAAGGGTAGTTTGGTCCTTAAATGTTAGCAAATTCCATTTTATAATGAACCAGGGGTAAAAAAGACCATTCATAGGGTGTCAGGCCTACAAAGGGGTGACACTTCAAAGTTTTTTAAACCTCAGGGGTGTCTATGTAAACTTGTGCATTGACCGTCCGTTGGGTGGAATTAACCTAAACCTCAGAGGTGTGGGTGCAAATTACCCTCTCTTTTATTTTATTTTATTTTTATTTTTATGTATTTTGGCAAAAAAAAGGTTGTCATAATCACAAATTTACTTTTGTCGTAATTTTTTTTCAGATTCAATCCACTCTTAATTTCCTCCACTGAGTAACATAAACATATATGATAAGGGGAAAAAAGTTTAAATTGTAAATTCCACGTTAGGATTAATATACTATATCTCGCACGCTAACATATAGTCATAGAAGAGATTTTAAGCGTTTATCTTTGCTAGGACATGCTTTGGCTTAACAAATCGAGTAATTTTACTTATCAACTGACACTTCAAACTATTTTGCAGTTTTACAATAATTCTTCACTTGCTGCAAAATAGTTGTTCAACTATCTTCACTTGTTGATCTATATTTTCTATTCTATAGTGTATGTTATAAGGTAAAAGATTTATTTTCCACTTTTTCTTTGGTAGTTGTATGGAAATGCTAATTAGTTGACTATCCCAATATATTAATATACAGGATATATTATATAATAGCAGTCACCCATTGATTATACCTATTCATTCATTTATTTAATGTCATGCAAGTTCAAAGTTAAATATAGGGTCAATTTCACAAAATTCTCCTATATTTTTTAATTTAATTATTAATTTTTGCTGTATCCATTTTACCCCTATATTATTCAATTTCATCACTATGCTCCTCATATTTTGAGTCAAAATACCTAAATTACCCTCAATAGTATATGGGGGTTTAGTGAAATCAATCATTTAAAAATATTATTTTTCGAAAATCAATTATATTATTCGTAAAAACTATAAATTTCAAATATATATATATATTTCAAAAAAAAATATTTTTAGAAAACAATATATATTTCGGAATATATATATATTTCAGGAAATATATATATATTGGAAAATGATATATATTTTGGAATATATATATATATAATTCGTCAAAAATATATATTTTTCGAATTGTTTTAAAAAAATATGATTTTTTTGTGAAAAATATATATTATTTTTTTTGAAAATAATATAATTTTTTTACGAAATATATATTATTTTTTTTGAAAATAATATAATTTTTTTACGAAATATATATTTTTTATATTTTGGAAAATAATATATTTTTTTGCAAAAAAAATTATTTTTTGGGAAAAAATCATATTTTGGAAAATAATATATATTTTTCACAAAAAATATTTATTTTTCAGAAAAAAATCATATTTTTTTAAAACAATTCGAAAAATATATATTTTTGACAAATTATATATATATATTGGAGATATATATATATATATATATTTTATCCGAAAAATATATTGTTTTCGAAAAATAAATTTTTTTTTTGAAATATATATGTTTTTTTTGAATTTATAATTTTTGCAAAAAATATAATTGATTTTTAAAAAATAATTTTTTTAAAGGGTTGATTTTACTAAACCCCCTATATTATTAAGGTTAGTTTAGGTATTTTGACTCAAAATGTGAGGGGAGGGGGCATATTGATGAAATTGAATAATATAGGGGACAAAGTAAACACAATAAAAATTAATTAATTAAATTAAATTTGATTTTACTAAACCCCCTATATTATTAAGGTTAGTTTAGGTATTTTGACTCAAAATATGAGGGGAGGGGGCATATTGATGAAATTGAATAATATAGGGGACAAAGTAAACACAATAAAAATTAATTAATTAAATTAAATAGTATATGTGGTTTTGTGAAACCCTTAAATAAAATATGCAACTTAATCATGTAACCAGATAATATGTATTGTGGTTTTTAAAAGGTATAATAGAGCTTTGTTGTCAATATAGCCTACTATTGTTGATTTGAGAATGGGCTGATCTCACTTTTAATAGGACCCAGTCATGAATGTCAACCCATGACCGTGATGAGTCATCCTGTAAATTGGTTTTTATAGTTTGATAATAAGGAGGGTAAATTACACTTTCAACCATGTTCTTAATATATAGTACACTTTTACTCTTTTTTGTTTTGTTAATTATACTTTCATCTTTTATTTGTTTCACTTTCACCCCTCAACCAAAATTTAACATGTGAAATGACAGGATTACCCTTAAATATATGTGATGACCTATTTGTCCACCCATAAATATGTGAAAAGACCAATCTACCCTCCTTTTTATAAGAAATGTTTCTTTTAGAAAAAATAGAAATTTCTGGAAAACAAATATAAAAAATATGTAAAAAAAATATTTTGAGAAAAATATAAATATTTAGAAATAATATATATATTGGGAAAAATATATTTTTGGGGAAAAATAATTTCAGGAAAAATATAAATATTTCAAAAATTATATATATATTTTGGGGAAAATATATCTATGGAAGGTTAAATTTCTGGAAAAAAACATATTTCCCGAAAAATATAATTTTTTTGAAAAAACATATATTTCTGGAAGGAAAAAAGTTCAGAAAAAATAAAAATATTTTGAAATATATATATTTTGAAAACAATATATATTTTTTTATTTTTCCCGAACTTCTTTTTTCGAAATTTTTTTTCTTCTAAAATTTTATATTTCTCCGGAAATATTATTTTCTAGAAATATATTTTTATCAAAAAATATATATATTTCAAAATATTTATATTTTTCCTGAAATTATTTTTTTTTAGAAATATATTTTTATCAATATATATATATTTTCCCAAACTTTTTTTTTTCCAAAAATAGATTTTTTTTTTTTGAAAATCTTATATTTTTTTCTGAAATATTGTTTTCTAGAAAATATATTTTTCCCAAAAATATATATACTTCAAAGAAATTATTTTTTTCCCAGAAATATATTTTTTGAAATATTTATATTTTTTCCAAAATTATTTTTTTTCAAATTGTTTTTACATATTTTTTATATTTGTTTTCTAGAAAATTATATTTTTTTCCAAAAAAAAACATTTCTTATAAAAAAAGAGGGTAGATTGGTCTTTTCACATGTTTATGGGTGGGAAAATAAGTCATCACATACATTTAGGGGTAATTTAGTCATTTCATATGTCAAAATTTGGTTGAGGGATGAAAGTGAAACAAATAAGAGATGGAAATATAATTAGCAAAAGAAGAAGGGGTGAAAGTGTAATTTTCATTAATGAAAGGGTGTGAAAGTGTAATTTACCTATAAGGATGTGACTTTTTAGCATCCTTTTGAATGTGTACTTTATGTATTAATTGCTTGTCAAAATTACCCAAATTTACAAGTGAATTATACATTGATTATTATTTGTTTATTTTTCATTTTGCTTTTAATTATTGAGTTAGGGTGGGGCTCTTCCTTCTACCCTACCCCTAACTTTATCATGACAACCAAAAATCAATATAGGAAATACACACATGGGATTTTTTTTTTTTGGTACAACAAAAATTATGGACAAATGGTCTCTAGAATAGTAATACAGGCCGTTTTGATATCACTTATCACGAACTGAATAATTTGCTATCTAATCCAAAAATTTAAGCTTTTACAGGGAGCTAACACTCAATTCATTTATATCTAGATCCAATATGAGATAAAAATTTGTCATAACAATCCCCTTTTTTTTTGTTACCGTCCAATCTAGGAATGATAATTGGACAACACACAAAAAAAAAACTCAAAAAAACTCGCTCCGTATTAATAAATTCAAGTTAACATTAAACATCTTCATGTTACATCAATTAAGTTTATTAAATAATTAATTAAATTTTTGTACTTAGTGTGAGAGACAACTTTTAATGGTGCTATAAGCCTATAACTATTCTTTTTCAGATTGGTTAGTCGAGAGAATCATATTCCAATAATATGTCTCTTGAACTCATTGTTGTTGTTTAGTCAACGAGGGCAATTAAAAAGTGATTCTGATCCAGTACAGTTGTAATAAATTGCTTGTAGTCATATTTGACTTAAAACGTGTTAAGAAAGTGATGGTTATCATATTATACAATTTTATACAAGATGGAAGTTGAGTTTTATTTATTTATTTAATTGAAATGAAAATAGTGATAAATGGAAGTTGACTAGTTGAGTTCTTTGCTATAGAAAATCAAATTTATTGGATTTGGGAAGAATTTGGTTAATTTTTTTTTTTTTTTAAAATTTATTGTAAATTTATTTTCATTAATTCTAATTTATGTTTTAAATGAATTTTTTAATTTGTATATTATTTTTTGATGGTGCAATGAGTACGAATATTCTTTCATTTCAAGACACTGTTTATTAGTATTTTTTAAATAACATTTTCCCATAATTAAAAAATTCAAAGTTTCACCTTCATTGTTTTAGATAATTAATGAATTCTTACAAATTTATTTCTTCACATGACTTGGAACGTGATGAATTATTTATGGGCAATGAAAAATACTATTTTATATTATTCAAATATTCAAATTTTAACTTAATTAATTCATGAAATTCGTTTAAAATTATCCGTTCACGTGAATTGGGCAAAGTTTTCACAATCCTAGTTGCAATAAATTGTTTGAATGAAATGAAAGAATAACTTGTGTTTTCTTTTAAGAAGCAGTATTGCCAAATATTAAAATTTTCAATGTCTATTGAAAAAAAAAACTGTAATTTTCAATTTTCTTTCTAACATTAAAATTTCCATATTAGTAAATATATACTCCCTCTATCCCAATTTAAGTATCCACATTCACTATTCAACCCATTCCAAAATAAGAAAAGTCAACATCACTTTATTTGATCAATTTATTAATTTACCCTTCAATCATTCAAATTATAAAATATCTAAACTACAACCATCACATCATTTAATGGGACCAAGAATAAATTTGATTTTTTATTCATTTTCACTCCAATAAAAATCATCATTTAAAAAGTGAGATTCCCGAACATGAACCTCTCGGACATTCTTTCTCTCTCTTCCAACTAAAGCAATCCACAACTCAGTTCATTCTCTATTAACTCTCTCTCTCTCTGAGTCTGGGGGGAGCTCTGGCATAACAACTCACAAGGTACATGTCTGTTCATGCACACCAATTGTTTGATTTTTTATCTCACTAAAGCATGTTCAATTACTATGATTGTTAACTTAAAGTATTGGGTTTTCTTCCTAAATCAAAGGGGTATGCTGGTATCTCTTGTGTGAATACAAATATACATATATATATATTCTAATGACAATAATGCATATACAAAAGTATAGTTGTACATTATTGCTCATTCTTCTTCTCTTTGATTAGCATATACTCAGGTCAAACCTGCACTGAATTATATATATGTTTATGTATAATACATATTCAGCTGATGTTAGCACCAATATGAACACGCCTCTACAACGGCTAACACCAATCAATGTCAAAGTCGGTGTTGAGAGAGAAACATTATACAAACTGCCTTAGTTTCGTGGTCAACTCAAAACCCATGAGGCAGCATTAAAGAAATTGAAATGGAGAGAGCAAATCATGACCTCTTCCAACCTCACCAACACCTCCCCATCTGTCTCATTTCTCTTCTTCCCTCCGTCTATACTCTGTATGGGGTCCTTGTTTTTCCCTCTCTTTTTTATCCTCTCCTGTGATATCGTCTCCGGCTTTTCTTTATCCGAATTCGTGTATCCCAATTTCACCGCCTCGAATTTCCGATTCATCGACAACTCCGGCACCTTCTTGTCATCCCGAAATGGGTCATTCAAAGCCGCCATTTTCAACCCGGGAGCACAACAGACGAACTTCTACTTGTGCATTGTCCACGTGGCGTCCAACGCCATTGTCTGGTCTGCGAACCGGGACGCGCCCATTTCGAGCTCCGGGACCATGAATCTGACCTCAACCGGCATTAGTATCGTTGATCAAGACGGTAGCTTCAAATGGTCAACGCCGCCGTTGCAATCGTCTGTGTCAGCAATGATGCTGACTGAGACGGGCAATCTCGTCTTGCTCAATCGGACTAATGGCAGTGTTTGGCAGAGCTTCCATTACCCAACTGACACAATTGTGATCACACAGCAATTGGCTGTTGGGACATTGTTGTCCAGCGCTGTATCTGACGATGACTTGTCGAGTGGTAAGTACAGTCTTGCAATCACTCCCTCGGATGCGATACTGCAATGGCAAGGATTGACGTATTGGAAATTGTCTATGGATACTAAAGCTTATTCTGACTCGAATTATGCGGTGGAGTATATGGCAATAAACCAAACGGGTCTTTATCTGGTTGGTCGTGGCGGATTGGTGGTAGTGATTGAAGTGGATTTGGATCCATCGGATTTTCGAATTGCCAAGTTGGATTATTCGGGGCAGTTTGTCGTTAGTAGCTTCTCGGGCAGTGACTGGAAGAAGGACTTCGAGGGGCCAGCGAATGAATGCCATATTGGTAACATTTGCGGGAAAATGGGATTGTGCACCTACGGTACAGGATTAGATGATCCAGCTTGTATATGTCCACCTGAATTTCATGATAACGCACAGAACACCAGCGGTTGCTCGCCAAATGATGCTTCGTTGCCTGTTGCTTGCAATTCGTCCACCAACAGCAGTGACAACAGCTCTTCGGAGGTGTCGTATGTGAGGCTCGACTATGGTATGGACTACTTTGCGAATGATTTTACTTCTCCTGTCAAGTATGGCGTGAATTTGTCGGCCTGTCAAGAGCTTTGTTCCGAAGACTGCTCTTGCTTGGGGGTATTCTATGGCAACTCATCTGGTACTTGTTATGTGCTTGAAAATGTGTTGGGATCGATTCAGTCGAGCAGCGCCACGAATAGTGAACGGTTGGGGTTTATCAAAGTTATAGGTGGATCTTCACCAACAAGTTCTGGTGGTAATAGTGATTTTGGTACTCAATCACTAGAATTTCCAATAGTTGCTTTGATACTTTTACCGTTCACTGGGTTGAGCTTATTATTGGCACTTGGATTTTTCTGGTGGAGGAAATCTAGAATGGCTAAGGTTGGAGAGGTGAAATCGGGGTACGAAAACTCTCCTTCATCAGGGGACTTGGACGCCTTCGCCATCCTGGGATTGCCTAAAAGATTCGACTACGAAGAGCTTGAGGCAGCAACTGATAATTTCAAGATTCATATTGGTTCGGGCGGGTTTGGTTCTGTATACAAGGGTGTACTTGGTGACAAGACTCTGGTGGCTGTGAAGAAGATTACGAATTTGGGCGTTCAAGGGAAGAAAGACTTTTGCACAGAGATAGCAGTAATCGGAAATATTCACCATGTCAATTTGGTCAAGTTGAGAGGCTTTTGTGCTCAAGGGAGACAAAGACTGTTGGTATATGAGTATATGAATCGTGGGTCGTTGGATCGCAGTCTCTTTGGCAATGGACCGGTCTTGGAATGGCAAGAGAGGATCGAAATAGCGCTTGGGACGGCGCGTGCTCTTGCATACTTGCACTGTGGGTGCGAGCACAAGATCATCCATTGTGATGTCAAGCCAGAGAACATTCTCCTCCATGATCAATTCCAGGCAAAAATCTCTGATTTCGGGCTCTCAAAGCTTCTCAGCCCCGAACAATCAAGTTTATTCACGACAATGAGAGGCACTCGTGGCTATCTTGCTCCCGAATGGCTCACTAGTTCCGCAATATCAGAAAAAACTGATGTTTATAGTTTCGGAATGGTGTTGCTTGAAATTGTGAGCGGAAGGAAGAACTGCTCATTACCAACGCAAAGCCATAGCATTGGTGACAATAGCAGCGGTGCTGGTCACTCCTCGGGCTCATCAGGGCCCGGACTTATTTACTTCCCTCTATTTGCACTCGAAATGCATGAGCAAGGAAGGTACTTGGAACTAGCAGATCCGAGGCTGGAGGGGCGGGTGACTGGCAAAGAAGTAGAAAAACTGGTTCGTGTGGCGCTGTGTTGTGTGCACGAAGAGCCAGCAATGAGGCCGAACATGGTAATTGTGGTTGGCATGCTGGAAGGAGAGGTCCCTTTAGGCCAACCGAGAATGGATGCTCTGAATTTCTTGCGGTTCTATGGGCGTCGCTTCACTGAGGCTTCCATGATAGGGGAGAACAATGGGCAAGACAATGTGATGCTGTATCCAGAAGCCAATGCTTCTCTTGCAAACAGAAGGACTAGCTGGCCTACTTCTTACTCCTACATATCATCGCAGGAGGTCTCCGGCCCTAGATAGTGTTCGCTTTTCGGTGTATGGGGTTCTGATACTCGTCGAAATTCGAATTTCACTTGCATTCGCTGTCATTGGAACTGTTAAATTGTTGTCACATATTGTCAAGAAGTGTAATAGTTTTGTTTTTGGTCTTAATTTGTGTAAATCAGTTAATTTGAGATTATGATGATAGTGATTATAGTTATACTTGTCCAGCCTTTTAATTGTTCAATTTCTGTCTCTACACAGTTGGGCTGTAAGTTTGTAACATAAGAGGGTTCTGAAATGACATGGTTTTTTTTTTTCTTTTTAAAGGATTTTTATTTCAGCAAATTTTTTTTTTTTTTTTTCATGTTGATTCTGATATCTGATCTGAAGAATCTCTAGAACCTATTTATGCAGCAAGTTTATCTCTCAGATGAAAATTTTCCAATAAATAAGCTCAGGAATTATCATGATTTAACAAAAGTCATTCTGTAGCAGCTCTATAGATTTTAGTTAAAAATTCAATTCGGGCATAAGCTCAAACTGTTCACGAGAAACTCAATTTATTTGTAGCCTTTTAGGCTTTTATCATTGTATATATATATATAACTTCAAATAAATCAAAAATCATAAAATAATATTCAGGTTAAATGCTGTTATTTATTTGTCAAAATTATATAATCTGCTAATTTATTTGTTACTGTGCAGACCCATCCCGAAACTTTTGGGCTCGGGTTAGTCCACAATCTCCATTTGGTATTTTTCTAAATTCAGTTGAAATATCATGCTTTATTCATCAAGAAATTACATAAATATTACATATCTTTTAGTTAGAAATACAGAAATCGGAATATTTTAATAGTTAGGCAGCAGGGTGACCATTTGCGTTAATGTGTTGAGATCGTGTCTTAGCCGTGTCAAAACAGACATGATTAATATAGGTGTCAAATATGTTCAATCTTAATCCAATTTATTATTTAAACTTATAACCCAACCCAATCCATGTAACATATTTATCATAAATATTAAATTTAATTTGACACGACTCAATACAAAATGAACTATTTAATTTATTTATTAATAAAATTAAATTAAATTTGACACGACTCAATTATAATATTTTGATACATTTTAACTCATGACCAATTGGAGAATGAAAATAAATAAATAAATATAATCGTATTAAATGGATTGTTCAGATTACTCGAGTTTGACATAACCCGACATTAATATTTTTGTATCGTGTTTGGATTGACCCTTATATAAATTCAATCCTTTTATGGTCAACTTTAACCCTTTTAATTCATATCGTGTTCATGTCGTTTTATGGTGTTGTGACTTATTTTGCCAACTCTACGGTTACACCTTTCAAATATTAAAAATAAAAATAAGGCAAAAGAGCATAAAACCCCCTATGCTTTTTAAGAGTTCCAAAATACCCCCTATGCTTTTTTTTGCCACATTTCACTACCATCATATTTCTAAAACAAGCAAACTACCCCATTTACACCACTATATACCCAAATTACCCCAATGTTTCATTTTATCATTATCATTTGTATTAAAATTTAAACAAAATATATATATTAAATTTCAATTTTTTTTTTATAAAATTCAAAAATAATATTTAAAATTTGAAAAAATATATAAAATTCGAAACAAATATATAAAATTAGTAAAAATTATATAAAATTAAAAAATATATATTAAATTTTGAAAACAATTATAAAATTCGAAAATAAATATAAAATTCGAAACAAATATATAAAATTCATAAAAAATATATATTAAATTTCAAAAATAAATTTTGATTTTTTTTTATAAAATTCAAAAATAAATATAAAATTCGAAAAAAAACATATAAAATTCAAAATAAAAATGATGTACCTAAAAATATAAGAAATTGTATTACTGCATGTTGTACATAAAAATGATTTATGTTGACATGTTGATTCTACTTTGAAGAGACGAAAAATGTGAAGAACAAACCCATAAAAATCATGTTTTAATATTAATTTTCTCTTTTATCTAGTGGCTCATGATTTACAGTTTCCCCAATGGTATTGAATGAATCTGTATATCCAATAAAACAATCTATTTTGATTGTCCTATTGGGATCACAAAACATCCCCAATGACATATAAAATTCAAAAAATATATATTAAATTTCAAAAAAAAATATAAAATTTGAAATATATATATAAATTTTAAAAAACATATATAAATTTCTAATATATATATAAAATTCGGAAAAAAATATAAATTCGGAAAATTTGTTCGCCGAATTTTATATTTTTTCCCCAAAATTTATATATTTTTTTCGAATTATATATATATATATATATATTTTACGAATTTTATATGCTTTTTTCGAATTTTATATTTATTTTCGAATTTTATTATTTTTTTGGAATTTAATATATATATTTTTGAATTTTATATATTTTTCAAATTTTATATATTTGTTTCAAATTTTATATGCTTTTTCAAAATTTATATATTATTTTCTAATTTTATAAAAAAATTACAAATTTATTATATATATTTTTGAATTTTATATATTTTGTTTAAATTTTAATACAAATAATAATGATAAAATAAAACATTAGGATAATTTGGGGATATAGTGATATAAAGGGGATAATTTACTTGTTTTAGAAAGATAAGAGTAGTAAAATGAGTTAAAAAAAAGTATAGGGGTTATTATTTTTTGAAATTTAATATATATATTTTTGAATTTTATATATTTTTAAATTTTATATATATATTTTAAAATTTTATATATTTGTTTCAAATTTTATATGCTTTTTCAAAATTTATATATTATTTTCTAATTTTATAAAAAAATTACAAATTTATTATATATATTTTTGAATTTTATATATTTTGTTTAAATTTTAATACAAATAATAATGATAAAATAAAATATTGAGAATAATTTGGGGATATAGTGATGTAAGGGGGATAGTTTACTTGTTTTAGAAAGATAAAAATAGTAAAATGAGGCCAAAAAAAAAAGTATAGAGGTATTTTGTAACCCTTAAAAATCAGAAGGGTTTTTTTTTATGTCTTTTGCCTAACAATAAATAAATAAACTTGTATTAGTGAGTCCGCATAAACGTGTGGAGCCCACCGAACCGAATCTGACTCATGTGTTATACATAAGACGACTTTTCGAGAAGACGGTAGGTTTATTTTATCGGAGCGTGAGAAGACCCCGGAAGCTCTCCCATGGCGTACGTCGAGCGAGGTACGATTTCTCTCTCTACAAATATATATCGTTCCTCGTCTTCATAACAATTCGTATGATGTTTGATCTACACATTGATCGCTCTCATTCTTCAAATTAGCAGATTATAAAATTTTCTGTTTAAATATATGTATATATAGATTTATATATATTTAGGCTGATCTAAATTTTGCAATTTTCTTTTGCGATCAGGAAAGGGTCGCTATTTATCTTGATTTTTGTAATTGATGAAATGTTCGTTGACGAGGGGGCTTGAGATCCTCGTATTGTTCTGATAATGATTTTGTTTATATAGTGCGTTTTGGTGTAATTATACCCACATATGTATGTATATATATATATATTAATATGGTTTGATTGGATCTACTATTGATTAGTTTAAATTTGGTATGAAATAGCTCGCAATTATTCAATGAGGATGATGTTAAATTGTTCTGGGTTCCGTACACATTGCAAGCAAAAAAAATGGAACGAGAATGAGAAGGGGATTAGATGGTCATATTCATTCTATTATTTGGTTTGCCTTGTGAATCATTGACGAAATGGGAATAATGAAAGACTTTTTGGAAATTGAAGGATTTCAATTTTAACTTGTTAATAAATTGAATATCATTCATTTCTTAGAATGAATTTGGATGACCGTTCCCACCTTTACGAAACAAAGAAATGGATGGAATAGGTAATTTGTCCATTATATTCTTTCATGTCAAACACAACCTTTGGGTCTATAATAATGACGATAAATGTTTTGCAAGGAATTATTGGTTTAAGTGTATTAATAGGGTTTATATATTATAATGATTTTTTTTTTCTTCTTTTTTTTTTTTTCAAATTTGGGTAGGCTAGGCCTGTTTGTATCTGACCCAAGATATACCATTTTAGTATAATTAGCTAGGATGAGGGGTATGTGATATCCACACATTGCGATTCAGTATAGCATTAGGGCAGTAATTCCGCTAACACTAGCTTATTATTGTTTGTTGGGTTAACTATCAGAAAATGGGTTTTGATTTAGCTATCTTTCGAATGAGATGAGTTCAAGCCTTGTAAAGAATCTCTGCCTCTGGTATGGCCAAGGACCGTCTTTTTGGTAGTATTAGAGAAGTGAAATGATTAAGAGATTGGATTAGAAGAATTACTTCATTTCAAATATAGTTCTCTCTCCTCTGCTTCCCTTTAAAATAGGTCAGGAGGTTGATCTTCTTTTTCTTTTTTCAATTCAAGTTTAACACTAAGGAAAACTTTTAGGGAGACTCCCCATGATGTGTATTTACTAACAGTATATTGTTACTTGATACTTCTAACGCAAACTTAACATAAAGTTAGAATGTGGAGAAATTCATTGGAGTCGGGATTGAGATTAGTGTATTAAAACAGAGTATGAATGTTAATATAAGTTGAGCATAAAAAAATAGCCAATATATTGACAACACTGAATTTCAAATAATTGTCAAAAGAATCATATTCCATATTTAGGATCAATTATACAAAATGAGGGAGAGAGAGATTGTGACATTATTAGCGGAATTCGACCGGGTTAGACCAGTGTTGCTAAAGGTGCACCTAGGCTCTAGTTTCATAGAGGCGCAAGACTTGCACTTGTTGTGCGCCTAGGCTTGCCTTTGATAACATTTGCGCTTTTATTATGAAATATAAATACTTGAATAGTAATTTTATTTGTTCTTTAGATTTTTCTTTGTGCCACAATTCACTCAGCCGGGCTCTCCCCTGCCCATTGTTGTTTAAGGTGCGCCTAGGCTCCGGACTCATTGAGGCACAAGACTTGTGCCTCAAGTGTGGGCAAGGGGGCCTTTGATAACATTTGCACATTTATTATAAAGTATGAATGGTTTAGTAATAATTTTATTTTTCTTTGTATTTTTCACTGTGTGCCTCACTTCACTCAGGCACGCGTCTTGCCTAGCGCCTCATGCCTAGGCTCCTCTAGCGCCTTAGTGCGCCTAGAGCCATTAGTAACACTGGGTTAGACAAAAGAGATACATGATACTGATTTCTTATGATAGAATAATATTAGAAAGAGATTATTTTTTGTAGTTGTGAGGCCAACTCTCTTATATTGAGCAGGGTGTTAGGTTCGAAATAAGAAAGGAAAAGGAGAACATTGTATTCATGTTTCTAAAATCTGAATGTAAAGATGGATGGTAGGTTACTAGAACAGTGTGAGATAGAAATTGGAAGTGTCATTAGTTAGCTATACAACATGAGAAATTTAGGTGTTATAGATATGTGCAACGAATATCTGTAGATGGCTATTTAGAGCCATTTCAAGCTGTGTTTTGGAGTGTTACGGGATCGGCTCAACAATCTTCAAGAAGTGGTCGAGCTTGGCTCACACTTGTTCGAGCCTGGCTAGCCACGATCGAGGCATTGAGCTTTTTTGGTTTACTCATAAAGGTAGCTTTGAAAAACTGTTTGAATTTGCTTCATTTATGAAGCAAATGAGTACAAGCCAAGATACTTTGAGCCTAGCTGAAGCTGTATGAACTTATTAGAAATTTTTTAAGAAGTTGGGAGAAACGACTTGTAATTGAAAATGAATGGGAAAATTTAATTCATTTGGCCGTCCCCATTAATAGAGAATTAAGGCAAGATTGATGACGGCTAATTATATTCACTCATCCCCACTTGGGTTTGCATCTCCAACCTCGCCTTCGAGGGGGTAGAGTATAGCACTCAAGCCAAGTCTTGGTGACGTGCTTGTTCTTTTCCTGAAGTACATGATTAAAATTGAAGTTAGGAATTTGCGTATGACAGTGAGTCCCACTCTTGGAAGACATGATTTATGCTACATGTATTTAGAATTAAATAATATTACATTCGTCCCAAATTAGTTGTCCAAGTCTGACTTTTTAACATTTTTTTTTGGTTATTTTGTGTTTCTCATTTTGCCCTTTGATAATATAAGTATAGTTGTAGTTTTTAGTGGGGCCCATTTCTTTTTGAAGTTGATGAAGAAGGATAATTTGGGAAAATATAAGATTATATTGTATTGGGATTCGAAACTGGACAACTATTTTGGGGCAAATAAAATTGGGAAAATGGACAACTAACATGGGACGGAGGGAGTAGATTATATATCCATGCTACCTGCATCAGGTGTTTTCCTACAGCATCCTTTTTTGGAGAGTTGGGTAGTATATTTATTTGGAGTATTAATTCTTTTTTCCCATTCAAAGTCCTACACCACATGGATGGGTATTCTATGAGTGAGGATGGAGTGATGAATTCTTATGGCCATATATATATATATTGTTTACTTTGTATATGTGATCCCTTTTATGTCATGGTTCTTGTCCCTTATGGATGACCAACCATGTTACACCTGCTTTTCAGTATTCTGGCCTTATCATACAATTGGTGCTTCTTAACCATGCTTTTCTTTTTAAACTTAATTCAATACACAGCATCTGTAGTTTAAAAGACATATATTGACTACTTCCAAGGCATTGTTCTTGCCTTCCATACATTCTGTGTGCCAATTATTTGCAACATAAGGGGCACACTAGGGGCCAGCTTGCTTAGCATTTCAGATGATGGACAGACCATTGTCTTACATTGACCATATGATACATAATTCTGTAGGAAAATTCAATAATTTGTGGTTGTGACTCCGGGAAGGACATATTTCTGGCCAATGTGTTTCCTTTAATATATTTGTCCTATTTGATATCATATGCCATTCACAGAATGCATTCACCCATTGTAATTCCTGTTGTTGACTGTATTATTCTCTAGGTGTTGTGAAATCAAAGCGATCAATATGGCGATTGAGTACAATCACTGATTTCTTCTGGGCCATTGTGAACTTCATTGGAGTGTTTTTCGCGACAATGTTTTCGGTAATTTTCAGATTTTTATATTACAGAATTAGATTTTATCCTTTTGCAAGTACTTACATTTTCTACGTCTTAAATGCTTTCAGATGGAAAAGTCCGATGCTTATAAGAAACGTTCAGGTTATGACAAGAAACATGATGGTGGCGGTCCTGGAGGTCCTGGAAGCGGTCCAGGCGGTCCACGTGGACCACCCCGTGGATTAGACAATGTTCGAGGAATTGATCATAGTAAGTTCATCTGGACTTCCTTATTGATTTTAGTCTCTGAAGAGTTTTTACTTTTAAAAAATATATATATATATTTACATGAAATTTCTTATGCTAATCTCCCAGGTTCTCTTCCTGCCTGTGGCTCCTGCTGCGGAGGTTAAAGGGCTGGTGTTATATCCGTCATGACGCATTGTGTTAGATTCCTACTCTGAAAAACTATTTATGAATATCTTGTGGAATATTTAGTGTCCTGTGAATGTCAGTCTTAATGATTGTTATCACAAACGTAAAGAAAACTTTAATTTCGTAAATGATGTTAAGGCCTCGACATATATTATAGTGTTCTACCTTTTCATTTTTCTGGTTAACTCGTGTCTCCGTGTAATAGCATTTGCTTTAAAAGTGTTGTTCTCAGAAGTTCCAGTGCGTGCTGTTTAATTACAAGCTAGTTGTTTTCTGCTCTTGCATGTCGAGCCCCATATGACTTTTAGAAAGCTTCAATTGCATGACCGGGTGCGGACTGTGGATTCCAGGTTATATTAACATAATATATATAGTATATACCATATATTTTCTTAAGCATTTTTTTTTTATCAACTATTGCTAATTTTAGCGTCAGCCATGTCATGGCAAATTTTCTTGGGGCCTAAATCTTCGCTAATGCAAGACACTAGCCTCTACCATCACCAACATATTCTGTAGAAAATATACATGAGTAGATACATATATGCATACAGATCATGCAAACAGATGTGTAGACACTGAGGAACGCATGTATCTACTGCGGTAAAGATATATAAATGTATGTATTATATAATTGGGAAAATGACCTTTTTCAATTATTCAGTGTATATTGTTGTCTAATATATAGTTCATATTATTTGACTGAGGATGATTGCAATATTTGTTAGAATAGCACCATTTTTGTTTATTTGCAACTTTTGTTCAAGTAGATGCACGTACTGAAATTTATTGATATTAGGAGACTATTTTATGGGCCATTTCCAAATAATTATCATGTACGAATTAAAGTTGAGTATATAATAAAAAATCAGAGGATAAATTACAGTTTCACCTCCTATCTTTCGGATAATTACAGTTTTTTCCCTCTAGGTCATTAAAGTCCAATTTCGATGATTGAAAAAGTGAAATGACATACATATCCCTGAATTTTTTTCAATTATGGTGTAAAAAATTGGATTTTTTGTCTGATTTGTTTGTAATTGCCCAACTAGTGTGTCCAAATTAGGGCAAAATGAAGCAATAGTGTAGTAGACTGGAGCAAAAATGTTCATAACAATAAATCTGGAGGTATTTTAGACATTTCACTTAGTATTGACTGAGTTTGATCACGTCGGAATTTCATCCCAGGGGTATTTGTTACAACTTCCAAACTTGAGGGGTGAAAATGTAATTATTTAAGGGTAGGGGATGAAATTGTAATAAATCATATCTTGAGGGGTAAAAGTGTAATTTACCTTAAAAAAAATAGTAATAGAATATTGTTAAGTGGAAGCTTCACGAAATACCTGATGATATGAACAAATATAACCCTTGTACATATTCTAAGTGTTTGTTTGGCAACCGGTGTGGTGTTGGTTTTTGGTTTTGGTTTGATTGGAGTTGGGTTGGGTTTAGTGTGGTTTTATTCTGAACTGAAACCATGTTTGATGCAGATGGTGAAACGGAAAAACCAAACAATGTTTGACAGAGTTGGTATGAACTGAAATTCTGAAACCAATCATATTTGGTAACTTGGAATAGTTTGACATTTTATTTATTTAAAATAATATTTTGTAAATATATATGTTTTAAAAAATAAAATATATAAATATTTAATTTTTTTGAAATATTTAATTTTTTGAAATATTTATAGATAAAATATTTTATATAAGATATTTCAAAAAAATAAAATATTTTGAAAAAATAAAAGATTTCAGTAAAAATATATATAATTTGTATATTTTTAAAAAAATAATAAATATATTTTTATTATATTTTATTTTTTCTAGAAATATTTGTTTTCTCGAAATATTTTATTTTTTATGAAATATATTTTTTCGTTTGATTTTTTTGAAATATTTTATTTTTTCATAAATATTTTATTTTTCGAATTTATATATATATATATAATATTATAAATGAATTGGTTTGGGTTAAAGAATAGTTTTGGTGTGAGAAACCTAAACCAACTCAATCCAAACTATCTATTGAGATAGTGTGAAAAATGATAAATTTGGTACCAATGGTACAACACTATTCAATCACAACTCCTTCTACCAAACATAAATTAGGCTACAAATTTAACTCCAAAACTTCCAACCAAACAAGCACTAAGAAAATGAAGAGTGATAAATGTTTCTGATAAACTTGATTTGTGCCCTTATGGACAATTGTCATTCTCTGTTCAAATTGTATTGTAACTTATGTAAACTAATATTGAATTAGATATATATTGCCATCATTCAATGGATGTGCATTTACACTTGTTGGTATCTTCATGATTACTAGGTTAAGCTCTTACACTCTTTTGGATTATATACAATTAATACTGGTAAAGTGGATTTGTAACCAAGCTTATCAACAATTATGAAGTAACATCCTCTACTCAATTGGAACTATAATATTGAATCAGATAGAGATATGTTGTCATCAATCGGTTAGGCCTTGGTCTAATCCATAAAAGGTACACTACACTTATTGTTATCTTCATGATTACAGGGTCATACTCTTTTGGATCATATAATCAATATATTTCAGTTTGGCCTTCTTGTTGTAATAATTGAACTTCCTAGCTTGGATAAAGTTTCTAGGTAAGTTTGTAAAGGGCTATTCTGGGTAATAACACCAAAGATTTACGTGATAACAATTCTCATTAATTTTTAATTACCCAATTCATAATAAAGATAGATTAAAACTGTCGAGCATGAAAAGAATCATGAGCATTGAACATTCAATTTATGATGAGAACAATATAGTGAACTTGGACGAGTATTAGATACTAGATGCTATGTAACACTTTTGATACCTTCCAAATCCTTACGAACCAGATAGTATGCAAATTGAAACAATTTTAATAGTATGTGAAAAATCAAGTGAATCATCTTTTAATTCATTTGCTAAATAATACTAGAGTTCACGATTCATTACTACGATCATCAAACACTCAGAGGTGTAAGGATATTTTAGGCCTAATAGCATTCGGTATGGGATAATATTTAGTTAGCTGGGAGGTGCCATAGCCAGGAGGTGTCATAGCTAGCCAAATGGGTTGGAGTGGGGTTGACCAATAAGTGGGCTCCACTCCTTGACTGGCGTGTTGACGAGTCACGTAGGGTAGAAAGAAAGAATGTGGAGAAAAAAGAGGAAATAGTCTTTTAATATTGTTTTGCATAATTTTTAGAAATAGAAAAGAGGGCCCACTTTTAATAAAAAAATTCAAAGTAGCAAGAATTGTCAAATATTATACACCAACTAAGCCTAGCCAAACACAACCTAGCTAAAAATTATGACATGGCTGACCAAATTATTATGGATATCTAGCTAATTTTGTAGAACCATACGAATGCTCTAAGCATGGGAAACAACTCTAATCACACTTTATTCAGAACACTCAAAGGTGAAAGGACAATTTTTGCCTAAGGCCTGAAAACAGCTCTAATCATTTCAAAATTTCAATTCAAGAGTTACAACTGTCACCTCTAGCTATATGATGCAATTAATGACTTGACCTAGACATCACACATTATTGAAGAACCTGTTATGGCTGCAATAATTCATACAAAGTTCACACTTTAACTAGCCTCTGTATCACATTCATGAATCTCAGAAACCCATGATCCACTGGGCCATTCAATCCAACTTAATGGGCCCTAGGCCCATCCTCACCCAAACCACCCTTTCTCTCCATCCAAACACGGTGCGTATAACACATGTACTTTGAAAATGTGTGTATTGATACCAACACTTTTGGAAAACGTGCGAATATCCCTGCAAGTTTTGAAAACGTGTGAATATCTCCCTGCAAGTTTTGAAAACGTGCGAATACCCCCTTCTTTGACTTTTATGCTCTCTTAAATACCCATTTTACCCTTTTTCTTCAAAATATATATATAAATTTTGAAAATTAAATTTCAAAGCCAATATATAAAATTCAAATTCGAAAATTTCTATATATAAAATTCGAAATATATATATAATTCGTAAAAAAATATATAAATTTCAAAAAATATATATAAATTTCGAAAAATAAATATTAAATTTTGAAAAATATATATAAAATTTGAAAATATATATATAAAATTCGAAAAAACATATAAAATTCGAAACAAATATATAAAATTCGAAAAAAATATATAAAATTCAAATAGTTGTGCAAATAGAAGTATAAAAAACACATGTGATCAAAGTACAATACACAAAAATAAAATTTAAAGTCAAAGAAAGTAGAAAATAGAAGTATATTTTCTCCGAATTTTATATATATTTTTCTGAAATTTATATATATTTTCAAATTCTATATTTTATTTTTGAAATTTAATATATATATTTTTAATTTAATATTTTTCCCGAATTTTATATATTTTTTTCAAAATTTATATATGTTTTCGAAATATATATATATTTTTTGAATTTATATACATTTTTTCCAATTTTATATAATTTTTTGAAATTTATATTTTTCTTTTCAAAATATATATGCTTTAGAATTTTATATATTTTTTTAATTTAATATATATATATTTTAATTATATATATATTGTTTCAAATTTTATATATTTATTTTGTATTTTATATATATATTTTTATAATTTTATATATTTTTTTGAAATTTATATATTTTTTCGAATTTTATATATGTTTTTGAATTTTATATTTTTTTCGAATTTTATATTTGTTTTCGAATTTTATATATTTGTTTCGAATTTTATATTTTTTTTTCAAATTTTATATATTTGTTTCAAATTTTATATATTTTTTCGAATTATATATATATTTTTTGAATTTTATATATTTGTTTCGAATTATATATATATTTTTTCAAAATGTATGTATTTGTTTCAAATTTTATATATTTTTTCGAATTATATATATATATTTTGAATTTTATATATTTGTTTCGAATTATATATATATTTTCAAAATGTATATATTTGTTTCAAATTTTATATATATTTTTCGAATTTTATATGTTTTTTTTTAAATTTATATATATATTTCAAATTTTATATATATTTTTAGAAATTTATATATTTTTCAAAAAATATAAATATTTTCCATTTTTTTGAAATTTATATACTAAGGGCATATATGTCATTTTACATGAAATGATGTCAATTCACACATAAATAAAAAGTTTGGGATGAAATCAAACTAGATGGTGTTATACGCACCATATGCATAGTATAGGAGTATTAAAGACTCTCGACCTTCATACAAAGTTCACACTTTAACTAGCCTTTTTATCACATTCATGAATCTCAGAAACCCATGATCCACTGGGCCATTCAATCCAACTTAATGGGCCCTAGGCCCATCCTCACCCAAACCACCCTTTCTCTCCATCCAAACAAGGTAAAAAATTTCCAATGATCAAATGGGAAAACACTGAACTTGAGAAATATGATTGTTGCCTAAGAAATGCACCAAGTCAAAAGTTGGGCATTTTCAGTACCTTTTGGTGTTCTGGAAGTTTAGTGGGGACCCAAAATGTTACCTACAAAGTAATGGTCTATATGTATATGTATATCTATTGTGCTGTGCTCTCATGGTTGCACATGCAAAGTGACTATATGACCCACCATTTTTGACAGGTACAATTAGGCCATTTTCTACATCAAAATGTGGATACATGGAGTGATCACAACCGTCCGATTGATAAACGATTTTTCATCATTTTGTCCTTGAAAATGCTCACCACTGGATTGTAACTATCTAAGAGTCCAAGAGGAAGCAATAACAACAGATATTCATGAATAGTGTTTTGAGGTACACATGATTACATCCTTCTTGAATTTGAAGTGGCTTGATAAATTTGTTAAACAATGGTAACAATTTTGATTATTGTCGGGACCAAAGTGTAACTCTATATAATAATTCTTCATCGTGACATATGTTCTTATAAATATATACGAAAATAATCTTTTACTTTTCGACAACAACATAACTAATTTTACTTTTCGACAACAACATAACTAATACACATCAATCACAATAATCATTCGATGTAATTGATAATTTTTTTATGATAATTACTTTATTCATGCTAATTACATCCAATAATGAATTTTTTAGTCAAAAATAAGCAATATATATATATATATATAAAGTAGTGAGTAAAGATAAATTATACTCACTTTTAATATTGACCATTATATTTAATCCGGTCATATTATGAAATAATTAAATCTTTTCAAAACCACTCTATCAATATTTAATTTTCTTATTTAAGTCTCTTAATATCATCCATATAAATTTAAAAAATGTAATTCCTTCAACACACATGACAACCATTATTTAATCGCATACATGGGTATACATAAATATCTGTGTGTGTGGCAAAGAAACAAATTGGTGTTACACTGGAATACACCATGAATTTGAAAATTGGGTTTGATGTGTAATAGGGTGATTTTATAGGTGTATAAATAATTAACTTCGCATAATTTTTTTCATGTATGCATAGATATAGACAAAATAAATCTGACGTTCCGAAATCATAAGTATATAGGTTAGGCATATATATATTTTATTTATTTCTTATTACAAATTTTGAATTTATATTTTAAGGATTTACTTCAAGAAACCTCTATATGCTATTCAATTTAATCAACTAACTCCTATCCCTATTGTGTCCACTTTGCCCTCTATATTTTCCAATTTCATCATTATGCCCTCTCCTCCTCACATTTTGAGTCCAAATATCTAAATTACTCTCCCTTAATAGTAAAATCAACCATTAAAAATATTATTTTTTGAAAATAAATTATATTTTTCGTAAAAACTATAAATTTCAAAATATATATATATATATTTCGGAAAATATGATTTTTTCCGAAAAATAATTTTTTGCCAAAAATATATATTATGTTCCAAAATATGATTTTTTTACGAAAAATATTTTTTTTGTGAAAAACATATATTATGTTCCAAAATATGATTTTTTTTCCGAAAAATATTTTTTTATTATGTTCCAAAATACGATTTTTTTTCCGAAAAATATATTTTATATTCCAAAATATGATTTTTTTCTGAAAAATATTTTTTTGCGAAAAAGTATTTATTATGTTCCAAAATATTAAATTTTTTGCGAAAAATATATATTATTTTCCAAAATATGATCTTTTCAGAAAATTAATTTTTTTGCAAAAAATATATACTATTATGTTCCAAAATATGATCTTTTCCAAAAAAAAAAAAAAATTTTTGCGAAAAATATATACTATTATATTCCAAAATATGATTTTTTTCCGAAAAATATATTTTTTTCAAAAAATATATATTATTTTTTCCGAAATAATTCATATTTTGGAAAATAATATACTCCCTCCGAAAAATATTGTTTTTGCGAAAAATATATATATATATTTTTGAATTTATAATTTTTTCAAAAAATATAATTGATTTTTGAAAAATAAATTTTTTAAATAATTGATTTCACTAAACCCCCTTATACTATTGAGGGTAATTTATGCATTTTGACTCAAAATGTGAGGTGAGGGGGCATAATGATGAAATTTAATAGTATAGGGGGCAAAGTGGACACAGTGAGAGTTAATTGATTAAACTGAATAATATAGGAGGGTTCTTGAAATTAACTCATATTTTAATTAATAAAGACATATTTTATATTTAGACATCTATTGACTTTAGAATTATGCACAATTATTAATAAAATATTAGATTTATGTGTCTGTATCTATGTATACATGAAAAAAATATATGGAAACTTAATTTTTCTACACCTATAAAATCACCCAATTTCAAATTCACGATGTATTCCCCTGTAACACCAAAACACAAAAAAATTTCTTTGCCACACGCACATATATTTATGTATACCCATGTATGGGATTAAATATGGGTTGTATTTGTGTTGAAGGAATTACCTTTTTTAAAATTTATAAGGATAATATTAAGAGACTTAAATAAGGAAATTAAATATTGATAGAGTGATTTTGAAAAGATTTAGTAATTTTATAATATAACCTTTGAATTAAATTTAAAAATTAATATTAAAAATAAGTATAACTTATTTTGTTTTCCGGAAGCACGATAACACTGATGTATATATATATATATATATATTAAACCAATTGTGGATAAATTCAAACGACTTTCTTTAAATTCAGACAATCTTTTTGTGGGCGTTCGGCACCCCATTAGTCCATAGAGATAATTATAGTTACCTATCTTTGAGATTTGTTAAATTACACTTTCACCCTTTATTCTTTGAATAATTATAATTTTCTTCCTTTTAAGTGATTGAGGTTTATATCCGGCCACTGTAAATATGAAATTACCCTGTTGTCCAATGTGATATTTGCATGGGCGCAAATAAGTGAGGGTATTATATTCATTTCACCACTGAAGGGGGTGTGAGCGTAATTTGACAAATCTTGAAGGGAGGTAAGTGTATTTTTCATACACATATACATATATATATATATATATATATATATATATATAATGGTGATCTGAAGTGGAATTAGGTCCACAATCTTCCCCATAACATGATTAGGGCAAAATGATATTGGATCCCAAAACAGTGACCCAAATAAAGGACAGATTAGTATATGATATAAAAGGGAGGGCAAAGTTTGAGATCTGTTTTGTAAATCCAGTTGGCACACGTGTGGCACTAATCATGTTAAGCACCACCAAGTCCACCATACGCAATCATTCACTCCATCTTTGCCTCCCCTATTCACACCTTTTTTTTCCTAATCTAAAAATAATAAAAAATATTTATTTTCTTTTTTATTTTCTATGTTATACATGGGCTCTTTGCTAAAGAAAAGTAGACGTGGGTGGGCCACCCCATTCGTGTGATCATGCGTACTCAGGCCCATCTCTCTCCTGACCCACATTAAAGAGGAGGTCACTTTCGCAGATATCAATGGATTTTTGTTTTTGTTTTGAGAACTAAAACACAAGAAGAATTGTTCTTGTTCTTATTTTCTCACTCAAAAGAACAAAAACAAAAAATATGTTTGGAAAAAAAACACACATATTCTCACACAATTTTTTCTCTCTACCACAATTCTTTTTTTTTTTTAAATCCCAAAAAGAACAAAAAAATAAGTTTTTGTTGTTCCCTTATTTTTTCTACTATTTACGAAAACAGTTTCCAAATTGAGAACAGAACAAACAGTAAAAAAGATTGTCAAACATATTTTGTTCTCCTGAACAGTATCAAAAAATAAAAAACAAAACAAAAACAGAATATCCAACGCACCCCAAATAACGGTAATATTCCCTACTCAAAATTGTTTCAAAATTAAGGGAATTAATGGATGGATTGAAATTATTTAAATTGAAATTGAGTTTGTTTAAAATAGAAGGAATTAGAGTTTTGGATTAAATGAATGAGAGAGATTTGAATTTAAAGGGTTTTTAAGGTGTGAATTTGGGAAAATGAAAGTGGAATTTAGGGTTTGTTTTTAACGTATAGAATGATGGTAGATGTAGGAAACAAGGATATTTTGGTCTTTTAAAAATTTTAAGTGAGGTCAATTTAGTTATTTCACAAAACTTTAAGGGTAATGGTAATAATATAATCTTATACGGATATGAGGTTATTTGATCAAATTAAAAATTATAAGGCAATTTTTGAAATCACGATAATGTTTTGAATAATTTTGAAATCAGAAGGGATTTTATGATAATTGTCCACTAACCAGTGTATAATTAGATATATTACTAACAAACCTTACTTTTGATATTGGTTTTGCATGACCTCATCATTTCATCTATGATAATTAATGATAAAATAAAAGTTTGATAAAATTAGTAAATATATTCACCAAGTTTAGAAAAACGAATTTTGATATGTGATTATTGATTCAATCCGAGCTCTTGGGATTGGATTCATCACTAATGTTTTTAGAGGCAGTAGATGTCTATACCAGTCTTACCGTCTAAAACGAATAACAAAAAAATAGGGGTAAAATGTTTACTCACTAATTTCTATAGGTCTCCGTCTTCAAATTAGATTTGTCGAAATTGTTTCAAATATTGTAAAATTCCACAACTTAGGATTCTAGGAGTCTAAAATATTTGAAAAGATTTTAACGATATGTTATCTCTCAAACAATGATCATTATTATGGATGATCATTATTGTGAATTATTGAAAGATAAATAGTGACATACACAATTATACATAACATAAACTAATTGAAAAAAATTCGAGGGGGTTCAAGAAGCATCATTTCTTTAAGTTTTTTAAAAATTGACAATGTAGTAATATGACGTAATAGGAGAAGTGCTGTCATATTCTTATTATTGGATGTATTTATTTCCAGGATACTCAATATCTTCTTATTATCGAGAAAAATATATAGGGTGTGTTTGGAAAGCCTGTTTTTTGTATTTGTTTTCTATCTTCAAATATAAAAACTGTTTTTGTATTTCTTTATTTTTTTCAGCAAAAAACTAAAAACAAAAAAGCGTTTGGATGAAGGTGTTTTCACCATTTTTATTTGGTGAAAGTTGTATTATATGGATTTGGTGTTTTCACTGTTTTTACCACCTAAACAGTGAAAAAACTCAAAAAACAACTAAAAGTTGTATTTAGTGTTTTCACCACTTTTATACATTATTCACAGAAAACAGTTTTCTTGGGGAAAAAAAAGTGAACAGTAAACGCGTTTGCCAAACGTGTTTTTTTTTGTCTAATGAACAGTAAAAAAACAAAAACAAAAAACAGGATATCAAAACAGTGAATGTTGATTGGTGGAATACTATACTTTGGATACCTCCAAGGCACACAATATTATTCCCCCAAAAGGGGATCACCATTGGTGACTCAATCATTGCTAAAAACAATTTAAAAGGAAGAGAAGAGGCAACATGGATAGCCAGAACTAAAAACACAAACACACACTTGTACACTTAGCTTAGCTCTATCCATTCCCAAACTCTTCCTCTACATGCCCTCATAGCTTCCTCACTACCATTAACACTCACTCCACAACCATGGCCTCAGAGAAGGTTGAGACCATTGTCGCCGGAAACTACGTCGAAATGGAAAGAGAAGAAGACAATTCCATGTCCACCAAGAGCAAATTGTCATCCTTCTTTTGGCATGGTGGCTCTGTCTATGATGCATGGTTCAGCTGTGCTTCAAATCAGGCACTAAATTCTTTTAGCATAATTCATATATATATATATATATATATATATGTATATATACATATATATATTGAGTAATGTGAAATAATGGGTTTTTTGTATATTTGATTTTTGTTGTCTTTGTGACATGTAGGTGGCACAAGTGCTTCTCACACTGCCTTACTCATTTTCACAACTTGGGATGTTATCTGGGATTCTTTTTCAAATCTTCTATGGTTTGATGGGGAGTTGGACTGCTTATCTTATTAGTGTACTTTATGTGGAGTACAGAACTAGAAAGGAGAGAGAAAAAGTTGATTTTAGGAACCATGTAATTCAGGTATATACATATATCTATATATATTTATATATAGTTATATATGTACTTTCCTAGTTCAATTAATGTAGTACATCAAATTCCCATAGAACTTTTAGTTGTTTATCCTCTACAACAACATTTTGGTACTTCTATTTGTTTTAAGTCATTTATTACTCTGAAATCTTCAACAAAGTGAAAATTGGATTTGTTGTGTAAAAAAGGAAAATTAATTTGAGTATAGAAAAAAAAAAAAAAAGCAGAGTAAAATTGAGTAGATTTTATTGCCAAGGAACATATGATAGTCCACCATTATCTTGACAACCAAACAAGTACTAAAAGAAATTATTGGCTCTTATTTTGTTTTACTCTGTCTGAATATTCATATATGGACCTATATGATTATTATATATTTGATTGATTGTAGTGGTTTGAAGTGCTTGATGGGCTACTGGGAAAACACTGGAGGAACATTGGTCTCTTCTTCAACTGCACATTTCTTCTATTTGGATCTGTAATTCAGCTAATTGCCTGTGCAAGGTAATTAAATAATTAGTCACATCATATATGATACTAATCTTTTCTAATATCAACTTCAATAAAAAAATTATAATTGATTCTATTTTCCATTTATTTTGCAATTTTCAGTAACATCTACTACATAAATGACAATCTTGACAAGAGGACTTGGACATACATTTTTGGAGCATGCTGTGCCACAACTGTCTTCATCCCTTCATTCCATAACTATAGGATTTGGTCATTTTTAGGGCTTATAATGACAACTTACACTGCATGGTACTTAACCATTGCTTCTCTTCTCCATGGACAGGTAAATACATATATATATATATATATATATATATATATATATATATATATAATTCTCAAAATAATAATAGTAATAGTACTAAAGTGTAGTTTTGGCTTCATTGATTGGCTTTTAATAGTAGTATAATTGGATGGTTTTGGCATCTCAAGGTTGAGGGAGTGAAACACTCAGGTCCAGCCAAAATGGTCCTCTACTTTACTGGGGCTACAAACATTCTTTACACGTTTGGTGGACATGCTGTGACAGTGTAAGAATTTTTATTTTACTCAGCAAGTTGATATCTAGATAGTAGATACATGAATATTTATATATATATGTATAGAGAGAGACACTTTTTTGTATGTCTGAATACAGACATGTTACGCGGATGGATTGTTAATAAAAAAACCCTTTTCAGGAATGGGAACATGTTTCCTGGAAAACTGATGGCATCTTTTTAAAGAAAAGAAAGAAAAAAGAAACTCTCTGTTTTTGTCCTTCACAATGCAATATTCCTCTAGTCTTGCATCATTTTGCTCTCTCTGGTTGTACATATAGGATCAAATTTATTGGTTAATAAAAAAATAAAAAATGTCAATACAAAAGATGTGTTTAGTGACACGTTATAGTACAAAAACCGATTTTTCTATTAAGGAGATCTAAGGTGTAACGACAGTTTTTTTTGTAATTATAGTTTAAAAAATTTTTAATGTCGGAACTTTATGTAGTACACTAAAAAGGTTATAGCCGCAGTTTTTATCCCTTTTAGGGGTGGGTGCGACCGCCACTAGAACCGTTATATATTGTAGTGTGTACAACCAAGATCAATGCAGAAGAGGACATTTATGAAATGGCAGCTTGACAAAGACAAGGAAGGTCAAGAAATTCTAAACAATTTGATATCTTACAACTCATCTAGCCAAGTCTCAATACCATTATGCACATATATATAGATGTAGACCATATATGTTAAATTGATTATGCATTTCTGAATTACATAATTTATGAAGTTTTCTTATGTGAGGAATGGTATTATAGGGAAATAATGCATGCAATGTGGAAGCCACAGAAGTTCAAGCTGATATACTTGATAGCCACACTCTATGTGCTAACCCTAACCCTACCATCAGCAAGTGCTGTTTATTGGGCTTTTGGTGATATGCTGCTAAACCATTCCAATGCTCTATCTTTGCTCCCAAAGACCAGATACAGAGACACTGCTGTTATTCTAATGCTCATTCATCAGGTCACCACAACTTCATCTACAATATATATATATATATATATATGTATGACCATTGTTACAATTTTTCTAGAGCTATAGTAACATATTTGGTGTTTTTTGCAGTTCATAACATTTGGATTTGCATGCACTCCTCTGTACTTTGTGTGGGAGAAATTCATTGGAGTGCACCAGACGAAGAGCTTGTGCAAGCGCGCGTTAGCGAGGCTTCCTGTGGTGATACCTATTTGGTTCCTAGCCATTATCTTCCCTTTCTTTGGCCCTATCAACTCCACTGTCGGATCGCTTCTTGTTAGCTTCACTGTCTACATAATTCCTGCATTAGCACATATGGTCACTTTTGCTTCTCCATCAGCTAGAGAGGTTAAACATCTAAATTCTTCGTTATGGTTCAAAGTATAGGCTTTTTGGTTATTTGCATATATAGCTTGAAAATTTCTAAGAATGTCCTTTAAAAACTTGAAACATGATTAGAAGTTTTAGACTTTTTTAGGTCAAATAGAGAATGAATGCTAGTGATTCAATGGAACAACAAAAAATTGAGATTGAGGGTTTGTTAAGTTGCTTTCTACCTTTGTTTGTAGTAGTTTATCATCAAAAACAAGTTTTAGGTTACTTTTAGTGCCTTTATTTTTTTTATCAAGTCATTTTCTTGTTTTTGGGAACTACCCTTATTCAACTATATAATAAGCTTTTGAAGTTCAAGATTTTCGAGAAATTATTGTATGATCTTGGACTACATGGTTCTGAATGATCACGGCTCAACATAGAAGCTAATGTCTCCACAAAACTGACACAATAGGTGATTGTGTCGGGGAGTGACCGATTTGGATCATGTAGTCCAAGACGGTGCAATAATTTGTCAAGATCCTGACTATATATCACTAGATAAAATGCTTAAAATTGCCACAATTTGCACTATAAGCCTTATGTGATGTTGGGTGCTTAAAATTGCTTGTTTTTTTCAATTTATTGATGCTAATTTGTGTTTTGATCTGTTCTTCACAGAATGCAATAGACAGACCACCATCATTCTTGGGAGGTTGGGCTGGCATGTACTCCATGAACATCTTTGTGGTAGGATGGGTTTTCATTGTAGGGTTTGCATTTGGAGGATGGGCAAGCATGCTCAACTTCATCAACCAAATTGACACATTTGGTGTCTTCACAAAGTGTTATCAGTGTCCTCACAAAGCTTGAAAGACTCACTATTGCTAAAAGAAGGAAGTTAATTAAGATATTGAGATATATATATATATATATATATAAGTGTACTTGTAAAAAAAGATTGGCTTTTCTCAATCTTCTGCTTCTTCTTTTCCCCCTTTTGTGTAAGAGTTCTTGAAAGCTGTGTGTGAATCATTTTTCAAGAAATGACTCCCTTTGTCTGATTTGATTTATCTTCTAGCAATATGTATCATTTATATAACTATATTTATCTTGTAACAAATATCAAGATCTTTATCAACAACATTGTTCATTCACCATCATGGAATATGGTCCACATTACATATATCTAAACATTCAAAATACTTTGGCTCTTATATATTGCATCTTAATTAAATCATCTAGAACCATGATTGTGATAAGTGACAACTTACCTAGTCATAATTAGGGGACTTAGAGAACTTAGATAATTGGTCCAAAAGCCAAAATCCATGAGCTTCATGGTCCCTATGGTCTTATAGGGCAACTTTTTCATGTTAAGTTCTTATCATTTAGCCACAAAATTATCCCCAACACATCATGTGTGTGCTTTCCCTCTTTTGGTGTGTGTTTGTTGGGGATAGGTTAGTGGGGTTTATTCAACACTCTAGGCATGTGAAAGTAGCTTTTTGAAATTGAGAATATAGATTAAAGCATTAATTTCAGTCACAATTGAGGTAACAAATTAGAAAAATATAGACATCTTTTAAAATATTATAAATCTTATGATAAGTATCGAACAATACCATGGATCAGTTGTGCTACCAAACAATTTACAGCTATTAGCATCACTTGCAAATTTTTGGTTCATGAAGCAATAATTTAATTACCTACTTTGTTTTGAGGTACTTGTATACTTGCCACATAATTGAATGCTTTTTGCCTAGCCTGATATGTTCACTTTATACATGTCCAAAAAACCAACAAAATATAGCTAATTAAATTGGTTGGTGGATTTGATCAGTTATAAACTTATTGTGATTGAGTGAAGTAGCTCAACATTATTTAATTTGTTGCTTATCACCCACATTATTTAGAGAGACTAGTTGGATCAGATGAATATTTTTGTGCCAAGCCTATATAACTCAATAAAAGTATAAAATAAATTATTTTCTTCCTAAAATCTCTTAAGATAAATACTTTATTTTTCAGTTAGTGATTATTTTTATAAATATATATATATATAATTGGCAAAATTGATTATGTTACTCTGTAAATAATTATGTTTGAACACGAAATTTACTATTTGTGCCAAAATATGATTTTCAACCACAAATATTAAAAATATTTGTGACAAAATTCAAGAAATGGATTAAAAGTTTCTTATTTAGTGGACCCCATATTTGGTGCAAAGGGTAGGGTTAGGGCCCATATATTGACTTGGTGGGCTCATTATTATCCTAATTTATGTAACTAAAGTTACTCATCACACTGAAAAGCTATATCTGGTCACAACATGATCAGAGAAAGCAATGGAAGCAATCAGTTTTGATGCCCACTACATTACTCAAAGCCTATGCTGCACAAAAGTAAAGGTCTCTTTCCAAACCTAACCTAACCTAACCTAAAAGACATTGTGAAAATCAACTAGGCAGACTCAATGAAACAGTAAACACTGTATATATCGAAAATGATCTTTTGCTTTTGCTTCCACATAAATAATAAATTCATACTCATAGTTAAATGAAGAAATTACTATTTAAATTTTAAAAATTATATCTAACGATTATTATTATAATAGGCAAGATATATGAATTTCATTACTCACATAGAGTAGAATATATATATACATACACACTACATAGAGGAAAAGAATTAGTGACAAATAAATTATCCGTCACTATACACAAAAATGTTAATTTTTCAATTGAGGAAATCTAAAATATAATAATAATTTTTACTACTACTATAGTCAAAATTCTTTTTAATACTTTAGGCGATAATTAATTTCACCACTAAAGATTATAATTACAATTTTTACCTCTAAAACTATATGACACATTTCAATTTTGTAATTTCATATTCAATACATAAAATTAAACATTAATGAGAGCTAGAGCCGGCAGAGATTACCCACCAACCCGTCCACTAAATTTAAGTTATTGGGTGAGTGATTTAAGACACAAGTCACTAGCGAGTCGGGTAATGAACACTCCTATAAAAAACGGATTGGGCGAGGGTACCCATGTAAACCCGTCAACACCCCTCAACCCTCCCTTCTGTCTCTCTGTTTCTATTCGGCAGCCTCAATCCTCAAGTTTGTCACCTTCCCTTCCCGTCGGTTGTGCGACATGTGCGACAGACCCTCTGTTTGGGCCTCTTTCTCTTCTATCTCTCAGTATAGATATATTTATATGGGAAAAGTGTTGTATATGCATATACTATATATATATATATATATATATATATATTAACATTCATATGAGAATCAAATTATTGGAATTTTTTTTATTTTAAAAAATCAAATCAAATATGATGATATGTTCAAGAATATTTACAGATCTAAGTTTCTAGGTATTCTAGTAAAAAAAAAAAAAGTTTCTAGGCGTGTGTGTGTATATATATGAATAATCTATTCATCAAATTTGCCTGAAGTGCCATTACTAATTTTAGCTAAATAATTTCAAATTTATTGGATATGATGTTTGCTTGAAATATTTGTATATTTCTTTTGATATTTTTTTCTTCTATTATATTGATTTTTTTAATTGAATTTTCAGTAAATAAAGAGATTTGATTGATTACAAATGACTAATATTTCCAGATCTATGCTTACATCCTTATACAATGGTTATAGATATGATACAAATGTAAGTGTAATTGTATATTTTTGCTCACATCAAGAATGATTTTATTGAGGCTCCAATGGCCAAATATATAACTCATGTTCATGGGTTTCTTTCCTATTTTATAGGGTCATGCCCCCAATTATATGGAATCATGACACACTTAGTTGTTAACCACTCACTACCTATTATTAGTGGAGTGTTATCTCCTATCTTTTAGGTAGTGATATAGTGCTGATTGGCTCACCATATAACATGAGTTTTAAATCATGGGTCAATCAATCACACATTCGTACATAGGCCTAGCCAATCTTGGGCTTCACAAACGGGCTTGGGCCTGTCAATTTTTACTATTTACACTAGTCATATTCGACTTTGGCATACGGGTTCGTGAGCTTGACCCGAATTCCATTGAACTGACTAATTGATTACGGTTGTACTTGATGATGTCAGCCTCATTATTGCGAAGAGGCGTATGCCCTTTGAATTTTGAAAAAGCTGTTGTTTGTTCCTCTTTCTCTGTGTTTGAGGCATTGGGAAGTGGTGTGCCTCCTCAGCCATTTAATGGTGGCAGTTGGTATGTCTGTGTGTATATAAGCCCTTTTTTGGCTTCATTTTTTATTCCTATTTTCTCATTTCTTGACTATAGCTTTAAGCGACCAACTTAAACTTTTCGTCGTTTTCTGTATTTCGGTTGCCGGAGTTCTTCAACCTTCTCATCGGGATATTCTGTGTAAGTGGCTGATTTTTCATCATGTCTGGTAGCAATACCTCAATTTCGACCGAGGGGATGATTCCTCGGGAATATGGAGGATCTGATGTTCCAAGCCCTCCTTCTGTAAACCCCTCTTCTTCATATTCGCCTTCTTCTTCCTCCCCCCTACTAAGTCGCCTAAATCCATCTAGTCTAGGAATCTCTGTGTCAGGCATCCATGAGGGACCTTCTGCTTCGGAAATGCATGAAAGGGTAGTTGTTTCTGTTATTCTACCCGTTGGGACTTCTGTTCTTATCCCTTCTGTAGGGGTAGATGCATCCGAAGTCCCTCCTGTGGGGGTTTCCACTTGATCTGTTCCGTTTACGGCCAAGCCCCTTGAAGCTCATAAAAGGAAGGCTATAAATATCAAGAGCTTGATGAGAGATTGCAAGATCCCTAAGGAGGTGATCTTGGAGGAGTATGACCCTTCTTATGATTTTAGGATGGGAGATGGAGTGGGTCCAAATGAGGTGTTGATGTCTACTCTTCAGATCAAAGCACTTCGGTTCCCTCTTCATTATTTGTTTCACTTTATTTTATTTACCCTAGGAATTGCCCCTCTTCAGGTTAACCCAAATTTCATAAAGATAATATATATGCTGATATTGATAAATAGGGATAAGAATCTGAGACTAGGTCTGGCGGATCTGCTGATATGCTATAAGATTGTAGATCTGAAGCATTGTGAGGGAAGATACAATTTTTACCCTTTCAAGGGTCGGTCCATCTGTAACAAAACATAAAAGACAAATAAGTATTGGAAAGAAAAGATGGTTCTGGTAAAGGGGTCTGGTTCTACTCTCACTCTCAAAAATGGTCGATCCCTAAAGTTTTTGGACATCTTACCCTCCTTCCATTTTATTTTTTTTTTTGCATAAGGAGACATGCCTCTGTTCTGGGTGTGATTAACTTAGAGCAGACTTTGTATATAATTTTTTAGGTTTTAACGATAGGAAGATAGTGGCTCGAGATGTAGAGGCTCGTTTTGCTTTGCTGAAGTCTAAAGTCTGGTCAAATCGTAAAATGTGCACTGACCTACTTACTCTAACCAATTTGCAGGGTATATCAAAGTTGGGCGCTAGCTTCAGGATAATGATAAATCCAATCAGGCATATAATTGAGGATGATGATGATGAGGTGGAAGAAGTAGTTGCGCTACCTATGGGGAATGAACAGGTGGCCCCAACTTCTGAACCTCAAGTTGTGACAGTTGCAATGTTGGGTGATGCGTCTGGGTCTGCGCTCGTGTAGACCACAATCCCTGACTTACTCCATTATTCTTCTGCCCGAACCAGACCCGTAGTCGAGATAGGCCCGCAAAGAGGAGGAAGAATAAGGGCAATGACAAAAGCCCAGTGTCCTCTGATAAGGTTATTCCTAGTATTACTTCGATGGGTGCTGTAAATAGTGAAAATTATAGGCCCAGGTCCATTTATTAGGCCCAAGACTTGTCGAGCCCATGTAAAATGTAAATAGTGAATGGCCCATATATTGAACCCACCAAGTATAAGTGGGACCATCACATTAGGCCATTCCCTTGAAAAATGGAGTAACAGCCCACTACCTGAAGGGAGTGGGTAGTTATTAAGATTGTGGGTCATGACCCCATGAACTTAGGCCATGATCCAAGAGCAGAAAAATGTATAAATATGACCATTAATAGAGGAGAAGGCATGATTTGGATGTGAGTATATTTTTGCTACTTACAGGTGCAATGATGGCCCGAGCTAAGGACCTCTGGATGCCCGAGGAGCTTGAGGCCCAAAGAGAAGCTAATCCATATGACATTGTTGGTAGGACTCCTGGTCTTATAATGGGGGTAAGTGTTTGCTTGACTTCAAACTGTGTTCTTTGCTTTATTTTGTCTCCTGATCCACTTTGCCTTGAATTGTTTTCAGGCTCTCTTCAGTGCAAATGCCTTGTGCTTGATTCATGAGGCTGATGTTAAGGAGATTAACCGCCTTAAGACTGATCTGGCTGAGAGGGATGAAAGAGAAAAAGAACTGAAGGCTCAACTGGGAGAGCTTCATTCTCAGGTTGCTAAGTTGGAGGGTGAACTCGCTCAGACAAAGGAGTTGGAGGGTGAACTATCCAGTGAGAAGGACAAGGTGGCTTCTGACCATGAAGCCCTTCAGCATCAGTTCAGCATCTCTCAGTCTGCTCTGGAGATGTGCAAGTAAAGGTGAAACTGATATGCATGAACACTATGCAAAGTTGAACCGCCGGATAGTGGCTGGGGAATTCTGGCGAAAAGGTTTTAACGCTGGTGTGAAAGATCCGGCAAAAAGGCAGTTCAAGGACCCCGATGCCATGGATGTTTTCTTAGGGGTCAAAAAGCCTTACGTCAGTCCTGAAGCTAGTTATGCTCAAAATCTTTTCACTGAATTTATCAAGGGATATATGTCTGCTGACTCTCTTAACCCTTCTGTGGAATTCTTCCCTCCTACCCAATATGTCAACTCATTCAGGAAGGACTTCAGCGGTCCAAGCCATACTTAGGCCTTTTCTATTTTTGTTTTTTGTCCAATATTGTAATTTTTATTGTTCCCTTTGGGCAATTTTGTAATATCCAAATGACAGCAACTGTTTTGACTACTTATACCTCCATCCATATTTTTTGTTTTATGAATCTGGCTATTTACCTTTGTCATCTCATCATTTATTTTGACCCTCTGATAGTATGAATCAGACTATTTGTCTCTATCATTTCCACACTTAGAAAATATTTTTCAATTGTGTTCCTCAGATAGTGTGAGTCAGGCTACTTGCCTCTGTCATTTCAGCACTTAGAAAATATTTTTTAATTTTGTTCCTCTGGCAATGTGAATCAGGCTATTGGTCTCTGTCATTTCAACACTTAGGAAATATTTTTCATTTTGTTCCTCTGGTAGTATGAATCAGGCCATTTGCCTCTGTTATTTCAACACTTAGGAAATATTTTTCATTTTGTTCCCCTAGCAATGTGAATCAGACTATTGACCTCTGTCATTTCAAAACTTAGGAAATATTTTTCATTTTTATTCCCCTGGCAGTGTGAATCAGGCTATTGGCCTCTGTCATTTCAACACTTGGGAAATATTTTTCATTTATGTTCCCCTGGCAGTATGAATCAGCCTATTTACCTCTGTCATTTCAACACTTAGGATTATATTTTTCATTTTATTCTTCTTTCAGTATGGTTAGATTAATGTGCCTCTATATATCCCATACTTGGATTTTATTCAATTTTTGCTATTCCGACTCATTATAAGATAAAGGATGATGATCTTTTATTATGATGAAGAAATTACAAAAATAGCAAGATCTGGCTCAGCCAGAATAACAAACATGGAAATTTAAAACACATAAATAAAGCTAGGCTTGAATACCTTTGCCTATTTATTTTATTCAGAAAATGAGATGGGCTTGTTAAGGATAATACTTCTTCATTCATGACACATTCTGTGAATTGGGCTCCATATGGCCATCATTATGCCTGAGTCGGTAAGCCCCACATCCTATGACTTCGATGACTGTGTATGGCCCTTCCCAATTCTCTCTGAGTTTGCCAACTAATCCGATCTTCTTTCTTAGAACCATATCGCCCACCTAGAATTCACGCCTTCTGACTTTCTTGTTGAAGGCATTCCTGACCCTCTGATGGTAGGCTGCCAGTCTGATAACGGCTTGGTCTCATTTTTCTTCGGGCAAATCCAGCCCATCAACAAGTTGTTGGTTGTTCAGTTCCTCTTGATACATCTCTATTTTGGCAGTTGGTACCACTTGTTATGTTGGAATGACTGTCTATGTTCCATAAGCCATCGAGAATGGTGTTTCCCCTGTGGGGAGTCTTGATGTGGTCCCGTAGGACCAGAGTACCTCTGGAAGTTTATCCGGCCACGCGCCCTTAAGATCTTTCAGCTTTTTCTTCAGGGTATTCAATATTGTTTTATTGGATGTCTCGGCCTACCCGTTCCCTTGAGGGTATGCAACTGATGAAGTTTTTAGCTGAATTCCATGTTCACTGCAGAACTGCATGGTCCACCGATTATCCAGATTTGTTCCGTTGTCGATTACTATTACCCTTGGCACCCCGAATCTGCAGATGATGTTTGTCCATATGAACTTGATCATGTGTCTGTGAGTGATGGTGGAATAGGACTCTGCCTCAACCCATTTCGTGAAATAATCAGTTGTTATTAGAGCTTGATTTACTGATCTGAGGGCCATTGGAAGTGGCCCTACTGCATCGATCCCCCATTGCGCAAATGGATATGGGCTAAAAATAGGATTCAGTAACTCTGGTGGTGAGTGAATGTTATCTTCATGGAATTGACATTTCTTGCACCTCTTGACATAAGTTTCAGTATCTTGAGATAGATAATGCTAGAAATACTCCTGACTTAGGACTTTATGGGCCAATGGTCATCCTCTAGAGTGATTTCCGCATGATCCCTCATGTATTTATTTCATTATTGTTGATGCCTCCGAAGGTGTGAGGCACCGAAGGTATAGACCACCAAAGGATCTTCTATAAAGTTGCCCATGCAGTAAGGTGTATCTGGCTGATTTCATGCGAATTTTCCGAGCTTCTGCTTTATCGTCTGGAAGGATGCCATTCCTCAGATACTCTACTATGGGGCCATCCAACTTAGCTCCAAAGGTATTATGCACATGGTATCTGGCTGCGGAATGCTTGGGACATCAAGGTAGTCGATCTGGACGACTCTGGTCAGATTCTGATCATTGACGGATGCCATATTATCTAGTCGATCTGTATTTTCATTTTCCTTTATGGGGATCTGATTGAGGGTGTACTGCTCCAATCAGTATAGCTCTATCTGAGCTAGCTCCCTATAGGATTGCAATTTTTCCTCCACGTCATACTCGCCTTGAACTTGCTTAACCACTAGCTGTGAGTCGCTAAATATCCGGAGCCGTTGGATACAGAGGCTCTGAGCTAGTCATAGTCCTGCTAAGAGCGCTTCATACTCAGCTTCATTGTTGGTAGTAGAAAACTCCAGACGGATTGACTGCTGGATACGGGTTCCATCCGGTGTTATAATTTTGATTCCAATTCCTGACCCCGTTGATCCAACTGAGCCATCTACAAAAAGTGTCCACTCGGGTTCATCTGACTCGATCAAAGTTGACTCTGGTTCTACTTCGAGCAGAAAGTAAAGCTTGACCCTTAACGGTTGTTCTTGGCACATATGTAATGTCGAATGTTCTGAGCTCCAGCGCTCATCTGGTGATTCTTCCAATCAAATCCGGCTTGGTCATAATGGCTCTTATGAGTAGGGTGGTTGGAACTACAATTGGATGGGTCTCGAAATAGTGCCTCAAACGTCTATTTACATTGATTAGTGACAGAACGACTCATTCTGCCATAGTATATCTGGTTTCGACATCAAATAAAGACTTGCTGCTGAAGAAGACTGGTTTCTGGCATTTTTTGTCATTCTTCACCAACTCTGCACTGGTCAAAGCTGCTAATACCGCTAGGTAGAGATGTAATGGCTCTTCAGGGCTCGATGAGGTTAGGATTGGTGGATTTTGGAGATATTGCTTCAATTTTTGAAGAGCTTCGGCTTGTTCTGCCCCCCATATGCTTCATTTTCCTCCTCTGATTGCTTGAAAAAATGACTTGCATCTATCTGTCAGTCGGGATACAAATCAGCTTAGCGCAACTACTCTTCCTATCAGGATCTGGACCTCTTTTTGCATTTTTGGCTCTTCAGAGCTTATTAGAGCCCTGACTTATGAGGGGTTGACATCAATTCCCATTCGATTGACGATATGGCCAAGGAATTGCCCAGATGAGACTCTGAATGAACACTTGACAGGGTTGAGCTTCATCCCATATTTCCTGAGTGCATCGAACACTTCTTCGAGATGCCGGAGGTGGTCATCTTTCCTTATGTTTTTTACCACTGTGTCATCTATGTAGGCTTCAACCATGATCCCCGTATGACTTTTGAATATTCTTCTGACCAGCCTCTAGTAAGTGGCACCTGCATTTTTAAGTTCGTAGGGCATTACTTTATAACAGTATGTACCTTCTTCGATAATGAAGGATGTTTTCTCCTCATCGGCATGGTTCATCGAAATTTGATTGTAGCTGGAGTATGCATCAAGAAATGAGAGTATCTCATATCCTGTTGTGGCATCAACCATCTGATCTATCTTTGGCAGAGGAAAACAATCATTCGGGCATGCTTTGTTTAAGTTGGTAAAGTCCACGCAGACCCTCAATTTCCCATTCTTCTTCCTGACCACCACTACATTTGATAGCCATGATGGATACTTGACTTCTCTTATGAATCCAGCTTCCAACAACTTTCCCACCTCTTCAGATATGATTTGGTTCATTTTTACACCAAACCTCCTCTGTTTCTACCTCACTGATCTGATTTCTGGATCCACGTTCAAGTTATGCTGAGCGACTGAGGGATCTATGTCTGAATTTAATTGGAGGAATTGGGTCAGCTTGTTCTTTTATTCTTTTTGAAGGAATGAACCAATGAATGTGACCTTGGTGTTGTCCGTCTGACTGATGTTCACCTCTTCTAAGGGCTCTATAGTTGCGTGGTTTTCCTGACCCTCGTCGAAAGGGTATGACTGTAATTGTTATTTCTTGTTGTATATGGGTCTTTCTAATGTTTCCATGACTTGTTTGTTTTTAGGATTCAGATTCTTCAGAGTTACTGAGTAGCATTCCTTTGCTACTACTTGGTCTCCAGGGATATTTGTCACATCTACCCCATTCGGGTCAAGACACCTCATAACCTGATGGAGAGTTGAAGGAACTCCCTGCATCCGATGGATCCAGCCTCGTCCCATCAATAGGTTGTATGATTTCTTGACGTCTACCACCACAAAATTTTTCTTCAGGTTTTGTCGTGCAGCTGATACTGATAGCTGGACTACTCCTATTGGCTCCACACGTCGTCCGTCAAAACTAGCCAGAGGGATCCGAGCCGAGCATAGTTGTGACACATCGATCCCGATTTTGTCGAAAGCCCATTTGGTCATGATGTTGGTGCTTCTGCATGGATCTATCATCACACGTTTAATCAAACAATTAGCCACCAGAAGAGTAATTACCAAAGGGTCTTCGAGGGGTGTCTGAACATTCTGTATGTCGGCCTCTGAAAATGTAATTCTTGATTCTTCTTATTTGATGGATGTTTTACAAATTTCACCAACACCCCTGAGTTTGTGTGTCTGTCATAGTTTTGACCTTCGACTTCCCTCGGACTCAACGTCCTATTTGCCCCCTTGGACCATGTGGATGACCCTAATTGGTTGTCCTGTTGTAGGGTTGTTCTGTGGTGTTAGATTTGATCTGTCTGACCTTGGCTGGTCCTTTATCAGGTAGTTTGCCAGCTCCCCTTTGGCGATCATTGCCTCCACCTGCCTTCGGAGGTTCCTGCAATCATTTGTATGATGCCAATACTTACTGTGGAATGCGCAGTGTTTGGTCATATCCCTCAACTCCATCGGTTGTTTGATTGGTGGAAGAGGCCTGAAGATCCCTTTGCTCTTGTTTTCTTTAAAAAAATTCTGAGGTTGGTCTTGAGTGGAGTTGTTATTTCCTCTGTTCGCTGACGTTTGTCAGGCTGTCTGGAGGATGAGGTTGGTTGGGATGGTCCGGATCATTGAGACTTCTGATTCTTCATTCTTTCTTTGGATTTTGCCTTCATAGTTACCAGGGAGGCCCTTCTTTGCCTGACTGTTTCTTCTTCTTCTATTCTAAGGTAGCCTTTCGCTCTGGAATTGAGTTCGCCGATATTTCCAGGTGGGCGTTTCACTAACGAAGAATGAAATTTCATGCCAGGGATGATCGCTATACGGAATGCCTCTACTGCTGATAATTGGTCGCAATCATCAATAGAGGACATCTCCACGTTGAACCTGGATAAAAAGCTCTTGAGGCTCTCTCCCTTCTCTTATGTCATGGTGAAAAGACTTGATATCGTCTTCCTCTGCCTTCGGTTGCTGAAACACTGAGCGATGAAACGTCTGCAAAGGTCATTTCAGCTACTGATTGATCTGGGGGACTACTTCCTGAACCATAAAAGGGGTGCTTCTGTCAAACTGGTTGAAAATACCTTACACAAAAGTGCTTGGTTTCTCCCATATATGGTCATCTTAGTCTGCACTTGGTAGATATGGTCGAGTGGATCTTTCGTTCCATCGTAGAGTGTGAAGATTGGTAACACGAACTTCCTTGGGAATTTAGTTATGTCAATCTCTTCTGTAAACGGGGATTGGGTCATGTCTGTTATTGCATGGATAGCCAGGTCATCCGGGGTATGCATCTTCAAATCCTTCATCACATCTCTTTGGATCTTGGCTGCCATTTCGTGCAAGTCATTCAGGGTCGGGACATGCGTCATCGGGGCCTCCCTCGTCATGGGATGGGAGGATTCTTCTTCTTCCCTCAGCACTTTATCTGTTCGAGTGGCCAATACGTCTCGCCTATGATGAGAATTGGAGGGCTCTGGTCCGTCATTCCTTGGTTGATCTGTACCCTCGGCTGGATTGGAACTCCGAAGGGGAAATGACCTATGTGCCACCCAATGGATTAGCTCGGCATTTTGTTGTTCAAGGGTGGCGTTTCTCTGCTTTATAGCTTCCAATCGCCTCATTACCTCCTCGAACCGAACTTCATTGTTTGTGGATCGAGTAGATACCATGATTATTTGTCGAATGAGAATTAAAGAGTTCTAAAAGTGGAAACAAATGAGAGAAAAATAATTTCGTTCCCACAGACGGTGTCAAATGTAAGTGTATATTTTTGCTCACATTAAGATTGATTTTATTGAGGCTCCAATGGCCAAATATATAGCTCATGTTCATGGGTTTCTTCCCTATTTTATAGGGTCATGCCCCCAATTATATAGAATCATGATTCACTTAGTTGGTAACCACCCAATACCTATTGTTAGTAGACTATTACCTCCTATTTTTCAAGTAGTAGTATAGTGCTGATGGACTCACCCTATTACATGGGTTTTAAATCATAGGCCAATCAATCACACATTCGTACATGGGCCTAGCCAATCTTGGGCTTCACGAACGGGCTTGAGCCTGTCAATTTTTACTATTTACAGTAAGATTAATTAATAATGTGGACTAAAAATTAAAAAAAATAACTTTGGAATTTGAATATATGTTAAAAAATAATTGTTTAAAAACTATCAAGGGAAAATTACACAAATTATTCCTGAATTATGACCTAATTGCACGCGGTACCCCTTACGTTTCAATAATATCATAAATTACCCTTAAAACTACCTCCGTTGTAACACTTAGCCCCTTCTGTTCAAAGTCAACGCTATAAACTGTGTATTAGTCAATAAAGGTTGTTTTTGTAGTGAACTTCCATTTTTGCCCTCATATCATTGCATGTTCCAATTTTGCATACAAAATTACTTAAATACCTTAATATTTTTGAATTTCCATTATGTTCCAAAATATGAATTTTTTTTTTGAAAAATAATTTTTTGCGAAAAAGTATATATTATGTTCCAAAATATGATTTTTTTGCAAAAAAGTACTTATTATGTTCCAAAATATGATTTTTTTGCAAAAAAGTACTTATTATGTTCCAAAATATGAATTTTTTCCAAAAAATATATATTATGTTCCAAAATATGATTTTTTTTTGCAAAAAAGTACTTATTATGTTCCAAAATATGAATTTTTTTTCGAAAAATAATTTTTTTGCGAAAAAATATATATTATGTTCCAAAATATGAATTGTTTTTAAAAAATATATATTATGTTCCAAAATATGATTTATTTGCAAAAAAGTACTTATTATGTTCCAAAATATGAATTATTTTCCGAAAAATACTTTTTTTGCAAAAAATATATATTATATTCCAAAATATGATTTTTTTTGCAAAAAAGTACTTATTATGTTCCAAAATATGAATTTTTTTCCGAAAAATACTTTTTTTGCGAAAAATATATATTATGTTCCAAAATATGATCTTTTCCGAAAAATATTTTTTTTGCGAAAAATATATACTATTATGTTCCAAAATATGATCTTTTCTAAAAAATATTTTTTTGCAAAAAATATATACTATATTCCAAAATATGATTTGTTTCTGAAAATAATTTTTTTTCAAAAAATATATATTATTTTTTCCGAAATAATTCATATTTTGGAAAATAATATTCTCCCTCCGAAAAATAATTTTTTTGCAAAAAATATATATATATTTTTGAATTTATAATTTTTGGGGCAAAGTGGACACCGTGGGGATTAATTGATAAAACTGGATAATATAGGGGATTTCTTTAAATTAACCCTAAAATATAATATAAAACAAGGGTTTTTAAGTAAATTCACGCACAAATCTGATTGGGGTTGTTCTAAGTGATAGTTTATGATATTATTGAAATATAAGGGGTATCGCTTGCAATTAGGTCATAGTTCAGGGGTAATTTGTGTAATTTTCCCAACTATCAAATTCATTAATCTTTCTGAATTACTTTTAAAAAAGAAATGTTAAGAGGTTGCGGGTCGGTCAAGCCGTGATTTAACCCAACCCGCTTATGACCGGTCCGTTAATGACCCGTCATTACAGGTTAAAAATATATCATTGACCCGTTAGCTTACTACCGGACAAAACCCAAACCTGCCATTTGACACCTATGAGAGCTATCTCACTGCAACTTCTTAATCAGTGAAGTGGATTAATGATAGCTTTTTTCTGAAAGAAAATGCTTTTGACCAGCCTTTAATTGAACTTCCAAGAGGAAGAAGACAATGGCATACATATATATATATATATATATATATATATGGGAAAATTACACAAATTATCCCTGAACTATGACATAATTGCAAGCGATATCCCTTACGTTTCAATAATATCATAAACTACCCTTAAAATCACCTCCGTTGTAACACTTAGCCCCTTCCGTTAAAAGTCAACCCCTTCCGTTAAAAGTCAACCCCTTCCGTTAAAAGTCAACGACGGAAAATATGAATTTTGGTCAATAAAACCTATTTTTTGAGTGAACTTCCAATTTTGCCCTTATATATGCATGTTCCAATTTAACCCTAACTTTTTTTACCAAATTGCCCTCACACTTGTGAAAAATACATATTATGTTCCAAAATATGAATTTTTTTTGCGAAAAAGTATATATTATGTTCCAAAATATGAATTTTTCGGAAAAAAAAATTTATATTTTGGAACATAATAAATATTTTTTTGCAAAAAACTATTTTTAAGAAAAAAAATTATATTTTGGAACATAATATATATTTTTCGCAAAAAAAATATTTTTCGAAAAAATAATTCATATTTTGGAACATAATATATAATTTTTGCAAAAAAATTATTTTTCAGAAAAAGTTCATATTTTGGAACATAATATATACTTTTTTGCAAAAACAATTCATATTTTGGAACATAATATATATTTTTCACAAAAAAAATCATATTTTGGAACATAATATATATTTTTCGCAAAAAAAAATATTTTTCGGAAAAAATCATATTTTCCGAAATATATATATATATTTTGCCCTTTATAATGTTTTTGCGAAAAATATATATTATGTTCCAAAATATGAATTTTTTTTACAAAAAAGTATATATTATGTTTCAAAATATGAATTTTTTCCCAAAAATAATTTTTTTGCAAAAATTATATATTATGTTCCAAAATATGAAAAAACAATTCGAAAAATAATTTTTTTGCGAAAAATATATATTATTTTCCAAAATATGATTTTTTTTCTGAAAAATAGTTTTTTGCAAAAAATATTTATTATGTTCCAAAATATAAATTTTTTTCCGAAAAAATCATATTTTGGAAATAATATATACTTTTTCACAAAAAAATTTATTATTTTGGAACATAATATGTATTTTTCACAAATAAAATATTTTTATATTTTTTTAAATGAAATTGTGAGGGCAATTTGGTAAAAATATTTAGGGTTAAATTGGAACATGCATATATAAGGCAAAATTGGAAGTTCACTCAAAAAATAGGTTTTATTGACCAAAATTCATATTTTCTGTCGTTGACTTTTAACGGAAGGGGTTGACTTTTAACGGAAGCGGCTAAGTGTTACAACGGAGGTGGTTTTAAGGATAGTTTATGATATTATTGAAACGTAAGGGGTACCGCGTGCAATTATGCCATAGTTCAGGGGTAATTTGTGTAATTTTCCATATATATATATATATATATATATATATATGTATGTATATATATTTAGATTTTTGGGATGCAGACATATGCATGCATGCATTTTGAGTCTTTGACAAATCTTTGGTGGCCCTCATCCATATTTCCATCACCTTCGAATCTTTACTAGGATATGAATGAAGATCATAAAAACATCACCTACTCCAACATATATATATATATATATATATATATATATATACCACACGATCATGTGGTTTGTTGTTTGCACTAGATTTTATCACATTGAATCACTATAAGCAACAGACTAGAAAACTAAGTGAATGTAAGTGCTTTTTTTCATGTAGAGGTATAAGGGTATTTTTTTATAATTTCAGTAGGGCATTTGATAATTTTAGTGGGGATTTTTGGCTAAATTAAAAAAATATAAACTTAAAATATATATTAAAAAAATATAAACTTAAAATATATATTAAAAAAATGAGTGGGAGCATTGGCCCCGGCCCTTCATAGGTCTATCGGTGATCACTATACCTACTTAATTCTGATATATTTTCAAAATTTTAAAGGAATTTGTTTCAAGAAAATAAAAAATATAAAAGGTTTAAAAAGAATATTATTATAAATTTCTGAAAACATTTTCTTGGATAACTGAGGTCATTAAAATTGAACTAATTAAGTAGACTCTTTTTAATAATTCTTTTATTTTGGTTTTTTAAAACAATTATTCTCATAAAATGAAACCACCAAATCATAGAGCTGCTTAGTTTGTAATATTGAAAATTATTTTTTATTTTCACAGACCTGAAAATCAGAAATCGTAAAAAAAATTTAAGAAAATTAGTTATAAAAGTGGCATGTTTTTAGGTAAATCACTAAATATGATATTCTTTGTTAAAAAACAAAAAAAAAAATTATCTGTTTTATGAGTTTCTTTTTAAACACTTATCTAAATTACAAATCAAGCATGACTGATCGTAAATTCCGGGTTGACAATGAAAGGTTAAAAGGATCCCGTCTCTCGAAAATAAAAACAAAAATAATAAATATATATTTATATATAATTTCATTTAGCAACTCTTATGATGAGGAGTACAGTAATTTAGGGGTTATATAGAACTAAATGGTGCTCAAATCATGGTAAAAGTTAAAATGAAGTTAACAAGGTTGAGAATGGATTGATCCAAAGACAATAGATACAAGTTTTTGTAAGTATGTATGGTGTGAGGTTGTGGAAGAGAGAATCAAATGTTTGATGAGAAATTGATAATGACATATACAAACTTTTTAACAGTGTGGATAAGGCACACATGGACATGGGACCTTATTGTCACATACACATGATCCTCTCATGCATGGCTGACATAAAGTCATGTGATGTGAGACTCTTCTAACTTCATCTTGTGTCATAAAGTCATTTACATAAAGTCATGTAAAAGTTTGGGGCTCCCGTTTGGATACGGAAAAACAGTTTTTGTTTTTTTACTATTTACCAAGGTCAAAAAATAAAACACGTTTGGCAAACGTGTTTACTGTTCACTTTTTTTTTCCCAAGAAAATTGTTTTCTGTGAATAGTGTGTAAAAGTGGTAAAAACACCAAATACAACTTTTAATTATTTTTTGAGTTTTTTCACTGTTTAGGTGGTAAAAACAATGAAAACACCAAATTCATAAAATACAATTTTCACCAAATAAAAGTGGTGAAAACACCTTCATCCAAACGCTTTTTTGTTTTTTGTTTTTTCCTGAAAAAACAAAGACAAATACAAAAACAATTTTTATATCTGAAGACAGAAAACAAATACAAAAAACAGGCTTTCCAAACGCACCCTTTGGGTTATAGTACTTTTTTTGTCTGCACATTTTGGGGGTGTTTTGTCAAAGGATTCACGTTCAAAGCACATGAAAAAATAAATTATTTATAGTTATATAAATGTTAATATTAAAGTTATCATTAAAAAATATATATCAAAAATTAATAAAAATACTTGATTCTATGATGTCATACAACGAGAAGATATTCGCTATAACACTGATAAAATCCTACCCGGTATCTCTTATGGTGCGTTTGAAAAGTCTATTTTTTGTATTTATTTTCTTTTTTTAAATATAAAAATTGTATTTGTATTTGTTTTTGTTTTTTTCAGCAAAAAACTAAAAATATAAAAGCGTTTGAATCAAAATTTGTATTGAAAAATAAAATGGTATTAGTGGGCGGCGGTGGTGGCCGGCAGTGACCGCCGGCGGCGGGTAGCGGTGGTGGTGGCGGTGGTCGACGGCGACCGGTGGCGGGTGGTGGTGGTTGGTGGCGGCGGCGGTGGCGGAGGTGGTACCCTAAACAGTAAAAAAACTCAAAAAACAACTAAAAATTATATTTGATGTTTTCACCACTTTTATTCACTATTCACAGAAAACAGTTTTCTTGGAGAAAAAAAAGTGAACAGTAAACATGTTTGTCAAATGTGTTTTTGTTTTTGAAATGAATGAACAGTAAAAAAAGAAAACAGAAAACAAGTGAGCCAAATGGACCCTTAATATTTTTCAGAGTCACAAAACTTTTATCAATTACACAGCTGATCTTTTATCATTACAAATACTACTTATAAAATTACACGATTTTATATTAATTATACTAGCTGGTTGTCCACCCTTCCACTATCTAATTATACAACAACCCCACAAGTTAGATATAATTGCACAAGTATATATTTATATTTACATAATTACTTTATATTTTGAAATTATTTCGAAAAAATTATATATTTTATAAAATATATATCTTTTGGAAAAATATACATTATCTTATGAAATATATATATATATTTTCCGAAATATATATAACCCAAAAAAATAATCAAACATTTCATAATTTTGTGACAATCTAGGGTACAAATATTTAAATGTATTTTTATTTATATTTATGGGTTTTTATTACATATATATTTATTTAATATTTTACCAAAAAAAAATATTATCAAAGCAAAGTATGTTACCAAACATGATTTGCTATCAAATTTTGTGGAAGCACCAACTCCACCAAACATGATTTGATTTGATAAAAAATATACATTAAATCTTGTGTATAAGGAAGTTTAAAAGTTTCTAAATAACTTTAAAAACACATTCATTGTACAAGATAGGAACTTTGTGTAATTAATATAAAATAATAAGTAGTTTCTATAATATCAAAAGTTATATGGTATAATTTATAAGAGTTTTGTGATTCTGAAAAGGATTAAAGAATTTCTATCCCCGTGTAGCGATTATCTTCTCGTCGTACAACCCGTGCCGCGACCCGGGTAAGACTCCCATTATGTTATTAGTCATGACCCCGATGAAATATGACAAAAACTACCACTCAGCTTGGTTTACATTTGATGGAACCTTTTTTTAAAAAAAACTCTAAAAGTAAAGAATTATTTTTAAAATAATTCTTTTGTTTCCAGAATTTTCTGAAAGTATCGAAAATACCAAACCAAAGTGTACAGAGTGTTGTGATTTTAATTTTTGAAAATTTTCATGATTACAAACTAAGCAAGCCCTACCAATTACAATTTCTTTTTATTTTACAACTCCTTAATACCTCTATGAAGTATCAGTTTTTGCCTGCTTAGTTTGTATATCTAAAAATTATTTTATGAGAATAATAAAAATAAATTTTCTAAAAACTGACATTTTTATAATTGAGGGCTTACTTGGTTTATATCTCTGAAAACTGTTCTTGAGAATTATGATAACAAATAACAGTTTTCTGAGAACATTAAAAATGAATTCTCTAAAAATAACCATTTTTATAGCTGAATTTTCAAAAAAACTGAACAAAACAGACTTTTTTACAATTTTCTGATTTTTAGTTTTCAAAAAATAAAAAATTATTCTCAGAAATACAAACCAAACAAGCCCTGAATTTTCTGAAAACAGTTTTCAGAAACTCAACCAAACAAATTTTTGTACAATTTTCTGATTTTTAGTTCTCATTAAATATGAAAGAATTTTCAAAAATACAAACCAAACAAATTTATTTTCCATTTTATTTTGAGACTCTTTCGGTGCATGTGGATAGTTTGGGTAGTATTTGTATTGGGCTTCACTTCATAAGCCCATGGACTTGACTATAAAGCCCATTCAACCAACAAAAGGTAGCCCACCTAATAAGGGGGCTATCATGGACGGTGCATCTAGGGATGTTCAGCTCCGGTTCCGGTTCCAGTTCCGTCTGGAATCGGAACCGAACCGATTTTTTCGGTTCTTGAAAAATCGGAACGGAACCAATTTTTTCCGGTTCCTTCTATAATTTAATTTTTTTTCAAAAAATCTCAATTTTATAAAATAATATAATTATAAACTAGAGTATTTGAATTAAAGCAAACCCAAAACCAAATATATAATTAATGGAATAAAAAAAGTAGCTTTGATTTGTATTGTTATTGAAATTAGTGGAGGTTTATTGCTAGTCTTTTTGGTTAATAATAATAATATATATATATAAAAAAAACCGGTTCCGGTTCGATTTTGCAGGGCCGGAACCGAACCGAAATTTTTGGTTCTTGGAATTTTGGAACCGGAACCAAACCCCAATGGAACCGAACCGAACCGTCGATTCCGATTCGGTTCCTGAACACCCCTAGGTGCATCATATTGAACTGCAATTGCAAACCCGGAATAGAAAAAGAAGAATTATAACGGGGTCAAATTCGATATAATTCTGAATTAAATTAAAATTGAATCACGATGGCAACAAGGACTGCACATAAATCGAGTCGAACCAAATTTTGAAGCGTTCAATCTCCGCTGGTATATTAAAGGAACCTAAAAATTGTAATAAAGATTAGCTCGTTTGCTAAACGAGCCCGAGCTTAATTATAGTTTTAACGAGTCGAATCTGAATTTGCTCATGAACGACTAAATATGATTGTAACACATAGTATTTTTTTTATCAATAATTGCCTAAATTAAATTGTCGCGGATTCTTTTTTATATGTTTTTATTTTTTCGAATACCATATTCCTTGATTCTCTTTTATTTTTTTAATCTAAATTTCTTTTTTCACTAATACAAACTTTTATGAAGTGACTTTTACGAAATTAATGTAACAGTCATATAATTCTCAACAACTATTTTTTGCAATTTCTTTAATTTGAATACTCTCTCTTGTTGAATTTGAGATGATCTTATTATTTTACTTACACAAGCATGCTCACGAGTTTGATGAGTCAAGCTCGACAATGTTTTAAGTTTGGCTAATTTATTAAGCGAATCTCCAAAATGTGCTTGAAATCGACTTATTTACTAAATGAACGAGTTTAACCCGATCTCTTAATGAGTTGAGTCTGAAGCTACTTGCGAATAAATCAATTCTTGGGTTTTTTTTTTCACAATATTTTTATTAAGTAAACTTGAAAATAAAACTTTCTTGTGTTTTACACAAGAAAAAAAAATGAAAATGAAAAACACCCAACAGACTTCTTCATATATTCTAAAAATAAAATAATAATAATAATAATAATATATAAAAAAAAAAACAAAACAAAAATGTCCTACGCTAGGCAAATATGATTCACTCCTAATTCTAATGATCTTTATATTCTAAAAATAAAAAAACACGTGTCATTACGCTACCGTAACTCAAATGTAAAGAATCAAATACTATTACTAATTACTAATAATTATCTCTATTATTATAATAGTTATTATTATTTTATACGTAGTATATATTTATATACACGTATATACTTGTAAATTAGCAGACGAAACCCAAAATCGAAAAAAAATGGCGACTGGTGGCGTTGAGGGAGGAAAGGTGTCGTTCAAGGTTACTCTCACCTCCGATCCGAAGCTACCCTTCAAAGTGTTCGTATATTCAATCTCAACCCAATTTTTTTTTTCCCTTTGTAGGGTTTCATCATCTCAATTAATTTGACTAAAATTGATTTTTCTCAATTCAAAATTTTGGTTTTTAGGTTTAGCGTCCCAGAAGCAGCCCCATTCACTGCTGTTCTCAAATTCGCCGCTGAGGAATTCAAAGTCCCTCCCCAGACCAGCGCTATCATCACCAACGGTACCCACATTCTTGTCTCTCTTGTTATTGTTATACATACATATGTATGTATGTATGTATATTTTTGTGGTTTAGGCGTATCTATTCGGTATGGACTTGTAATTTGGTGTTTTTCTTACATGGGTTTATTGGGTTTGTTTTGATTATTTGGATTAAGCCCAATTTGGGTGGGTTGATTTTGTTATGGTGTGTATTTTTTCAAGTTTTTGCAGATGTAATATAAAGAATTTGGATTTTACAATTACAAATGGATCAATTGAGAGAGCTATATGAAACGCAGTGGAATTTAATTAGTCACAACATATCTTTGAATTGTATATGCGGTGAATGAATTTATATGTGATACTACTGAGTTGATGTAATAATTCAGTGAATAAATCATGAGAGGAATGGATTAAATAATGAGAAGTTGTGGTGACTTGAGGTGGATTTTGAAGGTTATATGGCTGTGGTTTGGGAAAGGGATTTAGGGCAAATTTTGGTATTTTTATGTGCCCAGCTTATCGTTGAGGAATTGTGGGATAATTCTCAGTTTTGGGCATGATGTTAGACAGGGTTTTAAACTTAAGCAGTACTTTTGGCTCATAAAGTTCCATTAACATATTATCTGCTTGCTAATGCTAATATTTTGGCCCTGTTTGGATTGGTTTTTAAAACGCTGCTTTTGGCTTCCTGGAGGGAAAAGTTGTTTTGAACAGTGTTTGACAAAATTTTTAGAAGAGCTTATGGGCCTTGGAAGAGCGTTTTAAAGAAGCCAAGGGGTACCAACTTCTCAAAACAGGTTATGCTTCTCTTTTTCGAAAAGCCAGAAGCAAAAGCTATACCAAACAGGGCCTTTGAATAAAATTATTCGTTGTTTGAGCTGGTTCAGTTGCCTAGTTGACTATCTTTGTGTGATTGAACCAATTGTTCAGCCAATGTTGCATTATTTCTGCAACGTGGATGTGAACCTCTGCTGACTTGAAAGTAGTATTTGCTATTCAAGTATGAATACATGAGGAAATGTTTCATTGTTGAAAGTCTTTCTCAGTTCTCAAACTTTTGTAATTAAATTCTCCAGTTAAGTAATTTGAAAAGTACCTTTGGTCCTTCTCAGTCTCATCGACACTTGCATTACTTATCTTAGTGATATGGTTTTAGTGCCTAGAGTTGTCATGTTTACTTACTGTAACAGTTCCATTAATTGTCCAAATGTCAGTACAAGTCTTCTGTTCTCCTCCATGTTTTATCTGTTGTGTTAAATTCATTATTTTTTCTCCCTGCAGATGGTGTTGGAATCAATCCTCAGCAAAGTGCAGGTATGTTAGCTCTTACTTCCTTATTGTTTACCTGTGTGGGTTGTTGCTTTTGAATAGTTGGTAGTCATGATCCTTCCATTGATCCATATAAGTGGATCAGGGTCATGAATTTTCTTTCATGTTGGGTATTGTTTTGTGGTGCGACCTGACGGCTTATACATCCTATTTGATCAGGGAGGCCGGCGTGAATTCGCCTACTATATTTAACTTCTAGAAATCAATTTTAGTAACCTCAACTCATGTTACAAGTTTCAACTTGTCTGCCTTGTATGACCAACACGTCATTAGGTCTCCAGTAAATATGTCTAAACCATATAATTCTACTATGTCAAATTTTCTCACAAATAGATGCTAAACGTAGTTCTTTTTTCCATCTCCTCTCTTTACCATTCCTTGAACCCCATAACTCATTTGGAGTGTAAATAAACAAACATTTTGACGAACAACATGAGCTCGGCTTGATGTGGGCTTGGTTAGTGTTCGTTTGTTTAGTGAGTGAGAGATGCTCAAACAAAATTCATAGGCTCATTTATTAAACTAGCCAAGTTCAAACACTTTCCTGCTAGGCTCGTTTGCTTGTAAACATGTTTGTGAATAAACTAATTTATAGGCTTGTAAATATATTATATATTTTTTCAGCCCAAATTTTGCTTTGCTATGCATATAAGAAGACCAAAACCAACCTAAACCTAATCCATAAAAATGTAATACCAACAACTCTAAACATAAAATAGATGAACAAATCAAAGCAGCCCAACTCCGTTAAACCTATATTTTGAAGCCCATCAATGTAAACATCTTATCTCAATACTCCACCAGTCAAACCCTAGGCGCATCTCTCTAAACCCAAACCATTATTCTCTCTCCTCTCCATTCTCAAAAGTCACAACCCTAGCTGTCAAATCACCCCTTCAACCCAACCAAGCGTTTGTCACAGCAGCACCAACCCAAGCAACCAATGATCATAGCAGCGCCAAAAGGCCCAACCACCCGACAATCCCAGCAGCGACTCTCTCATGTCTTATTTCTCCCTATGTAACATCTGGTCCGTCTTCTATCTATCTTCATTTCAGCCAAAGAGGACTAGTCACTCTACTTAGCCATCTTAACATTCTCTTTTTGGCTAGTTGGGGGAGCCGTTCTTGCTTCCTTTTCAGGGCCCAACCTTTCGAATCTTTCTTATTATTGGTAGAATTTCCGAGTAGTGATTGCAACATTGGTCATTTCCATTGGGTTAGCTCTAGCTTGGAGCTTTGCATGTTGTGTCTAGTTCCATGTTTACAACCTGTACATTTTTCCTCTATTATGTTGTCCATGTCAAGTTCTATAATTTTGCATAGACCAATATTGATGTTGATAAATGTAATTTCCTATTGCCATTAACAATTTTATTTCCTTATTTTGGTATTGGCTTACTCAGGCAATGTCTTCCTTAAACACGGGTCAGAACTGCGTTTGATTCCTCGTGACAGAGTCGGAGCTTCTTGGATATTATCTTAAGGTGCAATGAAGACACTACTAGTCTATCTCATCCTTCAGTATTTCTGAGTTTTATCACCTTCAATGGGTGGCAATACTTCAAGCTGACACTCTAATCAATATTATAAACTTGCATGAAACAGAGAGCAATAATGGCGATGGTTGTGTTATGGTTGCCAACATCTTTATATATTGAAGAGTAATCCCTTAAATATTGACTGGGTTATCAATGTTGTGGCACATATGAATATGTTTTGTGTGTTATAGTTCCTAATAGCACCACCAATCCTATTAGAAGTGGTGTGTTTATATGATATATTACACCCGAATCTCCTGTCGTTTGAATAATTACAATTTCATTCCTTCTAGCTATGAAATGACTTATCTATCCATGATTATTTTTCATGGCATCTGGTTGATGGTATTCTAGACACTTCACCTCTGAAAAAGTGATGACTAGGGGGTATTTGTAACAACTTACAAATTTGAGGGGGTTTAGCTAGAATTATTCAAACAAATGGGGGGGTGTAGGTATAATATATCATATCTCGAGGGGTATAACTGTAATTTACCTTTATTTTATGATGCCACTGTATATGATATTTTGTTTTATGTTTTTCATGGCCCCTATGATATGATGTGATTAAAAATAATTTTGTTTGGCATATAATATGTAAACAAAATTATTTTTGTTAAAGCCGTTCCCGCCCCGTTTGTGAGTGGAGTTTTTTCCCAATCTCGTTCCCGCCCCGTTTGTGAGTGGAGTTTTTTCCCAATCTCATCCCCAGTATAAATGGGGGATCCAAAATTATTATAAACGAGGCAAGACAGGTATCCGGCCGGCGGGTGGGACAAATTGTCATCCCATATTTCGTTATATGAGCTGCCAAGAATCAGCCTACCGAGTCTGAAATATCTGAAGTGGTGTACACGTGCAGCCTACCGAGTCTCAAAATATCTGAAGTGATGTATACGTGTCAGCACATATAGTTCTGTGCGGACACATTTGGAACACATCACACCACCTCAACACTTCATCTACATGTTACAGTACTTTGTTTTTTAACTTATTATTTAAGGTAACATATAAATGTGTCAGAAATAGATATAATACTGTTGATGTCGCATTTACATCTGAAGATGCGGGAGGAGCAAATTAATCAGAAATTATAATTTCATTTCCTGAATTTATCTGTCACTTCTTGAATTATAAAATTGTAGATTGATCATGTTATCACAAATATGGTTCACGGTTGCTGTTGTGGTGAAACACATTTGAATTGAATGTTTTGAGTATAAAATTAATATTAGATTAAATGTTTTGACTTAATGATATTGGTAATTTTCTAAAAGCATTAGAACTCTAGAAATGAACAATTCTTAACGTAGAACTTTGGTCCTATACAATAAAGTTAAGGTCTTGATTAATTTTGTGTAAAAGTTGCTATAAATTTTTACAACTGGCTATGAATTCCTCATCAAACTCTGAAATAGGCCAAAAGTGGAATAACTTAAATCAATTATTCTTCAATTTCAACTTAAAAAAAAAACTCAATACCTGCGGGTTTATTTATGGTGATGAAGCAAAGATGGGTAGGGTTGGAAGAAGAATATAAAGGACAAATGCATTTACATCTGTATCTAACAGAAGAAACTTGTCAAATGGACAAGTAAATCTATACATATGCTGATATATATACACACACTCTCTCTCTCCTCATGACAACCAATTGTTGGGGTCTTCACAACGACTTATTTCCACCCCTTCATTGCTAGGAAGTGATCAACTACCTTACGACTCTTAGATGCCCCCCAACTATTCTCAGCTAATTGTCTTCTTTCAAGCTATGATGCATTTTGACGGTGTATTTATGAATTTTATATTCAATTTTTCTTTTAAAAAAATTTTAGTCACATGTTCAAATTATATTGAATTACATTATCGGGAGGACGAATTTGATCTCATGGGCCATGATCTAAGTACTATCATATATATATATATATTTATATATATATATATTGTATCTGTGTAGCAGTGTACTTGTATAATTCTTGAATTGGGGAAGACAAAGTTGTAGAATTACCAGGAGGGAAATAGATAGGCTCCAAAATGGAATTAATGGAAAGTGAATGAAAAGTACATTAACCACTTCATAAATTTACATGTTAAATGGAGCCCACCATGTGCTAGCCCTAGAATTTGGCTACTAGGATTTCAGACCTCTCTAGATGATATGTAGTAAAAATTAAATAATAAATAAATAATAAATACAAATTATATGGTGTTAGATTATATGAAAACAGTCGTGTTAAACATAACTGGACACATAAATAATTTTGATGATTTTATAAAAATATTTTAACTTATATGTCAAGGTGTAATTGTTTACCATCATGTAATTCAGGATTAAACAGCAATATAGGTGAAATTGACATTTTAGTATTTTATGAAGATTTATGATACAAAAGAGATACGTTTGGGCTGTTTTATACCATGTTGTTCTTTTTTTTCCCATTATTCTTTTAACCAACTCTTTTACTCTGGGGCAAAAATTTCCTTAACTGTATAAGAAATCCAACCCGTATTATTATTGTTATTATTATTATTATGATTAATAATTTTCCCTTATATTCACCCTTCCTAATGTAAAACACGTTTAAATTCAGAGAGAGATATAAATGATAGAACTGATAAACAATAATTATTATATGCTTTCGAATTATAAGTCACTTAATAGTCTTATCCAACTGTTTTTAGTGGTTGGAATTATTTTGTAGTACTTTGGTTTAAAACTCTTGTAAGTGCTCAAAGTGACCTAATAATGTTGTAAAATCAGTAACAATTCTATAACCATCAACTAAAAAATATATATATCTTATTCGCAAGCTAGTCCCACTTTCATGTACCATCCAACCCATAATGTGAGGGCTGGAGTTATTATTTCATCAAAAAGGAGTCGGTGTGTTTTGTTGTCTAATTAAAACAGAAGTATTTTTTTTTCCCAATTTGAAATATATATACATACATGTATTCCATTCGTCCCAATTTAGTTGTCCATGTTTGACTTTCCAATAATTTTTGTGATATTTTGTATTTTCTATTTTAATCTTTGATAATGTAGTATAATTGTAATTTCTAGTGGGACCCGTTATATTTTGAATTTAGTGAAGAAAGATAATTTGGAAAAGTATATGATAATATTATATTATGATTCGAAACTCAACAACTAATTTAAAAAAGTAAATTAGGCAAAATGAACAACTAATTTGGGACCCATTGAACATATTTTTGTGAGAAGCATGTACATGCATATATTGCTTTGGACATTGGGGGTAATTTAGTAATTGCATGGCATCCGCCGGAGATCCCGACAAAGTGGAGAAGCGCATGTCTCCGACTCGGTAGGACACATCACCTGATCTCTTACTTACTTATCTTGATATGACACTTTTGCCCTTCTTTAATCTTTAATAATCTATTGATATAAGTTTTAAATTAAAAAAAAAAATGCTGGAAACCACAAAAATTGAAAATGGGTCGATATAATATTATTTTCATCAGTAAACTTCTAATTCTAGTTGCTCAAACTTTAATAATTTATATTCAAAAATTCATATAAATAAAGTGAGTGGTTTTAATATTTTCCACCCTAAAAATAATAATAAATAAATCTCCTTTTCTTTCCACTATGGAGGGTGGTTATATTTTTGGCAATTGAAAATTCCATCATGGTTGTTCCTTAATCTCCTTATAAATTATTTATTCTTATTAGGAACATAGTAGTGTCAGAAATTAATTTAATTTAGCTGAGGGGGCTCTACAAGACTGAAAAGACATAATTAGAAAAGAAAAAAGGACTTAAATTTTCTTGGCCATGGATATAAAAACATACCCTCTTGAGGTGGTGTGTATCGATTGTATAATTGGAAAAAGGTATAAATGCACCATCTTATTAAAATTTATGACTTTTGTTTAATGAATTGTAGTAATTTACTAATCACATTTTTCATTGAATATAAAACGTATTGATACAATACTTTTTTTCTTATTTCTAGTGATAGACGGGGTAACGTGATATAAATTAATCATGAATGTATATTGTATAATTAATTTATGTTTCTTTTTGGGAATTTAATTTTGTCGTGCTCATAGTTCATACATGTTGTGGCTTTTGTAGTGCTCATAGTTCATACATGTTGTGGCTTTTGTAAAGAAACTTCATAAGAGTTGTATTCACTATTTTCTTGTTATTTGTCTCATGTATATATTATGCTTTTCCGTGCGAGTCAAACGAATTTTTTTATGAAAATTTGTTGGCAATTTATATCTCAAATCATAAATGGAAAATTACTACTCTCATTATTCCAATTTTCATTTTTTTTAACTCCACAAATTCTCCAATCATAAAGCTTTGCATGAAATTGATCAATGTAATATATTCCATCCGCTTTCATTGTTATTAAGTTTCTATTTTTCTATTGTACATAATTTCTCTTACAATATTTAAATTTTTGAAATCATTTCTAGTAATTTCATCCATGTTAGTTTTAATTGGCCATTGACTTTTACCTTTTAGACAAATTAGTATTCCTCTTCTTATCAATAATATCAAAAACATTTATTTATTTTGGATGCAAGACTACTTTCTCTAATACCTCATTCTCTCTACAAGTTTTCCTCAAATAGTTAACTTCACAAATATATATATATATATTCGATGAGCTCAACATCTTGCTAAATTATTTGAGCTCCATTTAAATTTTTTACAAGGATTCTTTCCGGTCAAATCTCTCATGTGTTTCCTAAATATAATCTAAGGTTATAAAAATGGCCAAGTCATTTAAATTTTTAAATGTATCTCATTTTCAAACTGTATAATAATATATTTATAATTATAATATATATAAATATTGGCGTAAATGCTTATACACTGAATTGAGGTCCACAGAAAGAGAGATGTTTAAAGAGCATACAAGTTCAATATTTCTACTTTTAATTTGGGCAAGTAATTTTTTTTTTCTTTTTTCCCATCATACTCAAGAAACCGAACAAGAAAGAAAAAGAATTCATATACTCCCTCCGTCCCAATTTAATTGTCCACTTTGTCTGCTTTACTTGTCTCAAATTAGTTGTCCAGTTTCGAATCTCAATATAATATTATCATATACTTTTCCAAATTACTCATCTCCACTAAATTCAAAATGCAGTGAACCCCACTAAAAATCAAACATTAATTATATATGTAGGGGGCAAAATTAGAAAGAAAATAAAATAAAAATATTATTGACTTTTCAAACATGGACAAATAAAAAAAGACGAGTATATATTTCCAATTTGTGTGTATTGCTGAACATGGGAACTTGAGGGCATAATGGTCATAAAGGCAGCAGAGGTGAGAAAAACAAGCCATGGTTAACCTGAATGAATTTGGAGGGAATTAAAGCGAAGTATGTGGAGTCCATAAAGCTCCAAAAATCATAATTTTGAATTAAAGCGATATATATATATATATATATGTGTGTACTGTAGAGGAAGGTATAAAGTTTCCCATACTTGGGGCATGTTTGAAAAGTGGTCTTGGCCCAACTTGTCTAGGTTTTGCCTATTTTTTTAGACTAGATCATTTATCAAACAGAATTTCAATTAGCACCAAAACCAAACCAGACCACATAAGATCAAACAAAACCAGCCCAGACCAAACCAGACCAGACCACTTTTAAAACATAAAAGTAGAAAAAAAAATATAAAAAGGCCCCGTTTGGAAACTGTGTTTTTGTTCTGTTTTTTGTTTTTTGGCACTGTTCAGGAGAACAGAACATGTTTGGCAACCCTTTTTACTGTTTGTTCTGTTCTCAATTTGGAAACTGTTTTCGTGAATAGTAGAAAAAACAAGGGAACAACAAAAACTTGTTTTTTTGTTCTTTTTGAGATTTTTCAAAAAAAATGAATTGTGGTAGAGAGGAAAAATTGTGAAATAATATGTGTATTTTTTGTCCCCAAACATGTTTTTTGTTCTTGTTCTCTTGGGTGAGAAAATAAGAACAAGAACAAGAATTGTTCTTGTTTTTTTGTTCTCAAAACAAAAACAAAAACAATGGTTCCCAAACGGACCCAAATTCCAAAAATATATAACATTTGAAAAATGTATGAAATTCAAAACAAAATATATAAATTAAAAAAATTAAGACAAATTATATGATTTTTATGTATTTTTTATGATTTTTTCCACAGTAATTGAAACATGGACAACCGTTTACCGGTGCATCACTTGCTCCAAGCGGATGAGACATTGGAAGCTAGTATTTCGATCATGCATCAAATCTCCAAGTTTCTCGATGAGACATAGGGGAACCCGGTTCCATGTAGAAATTCCGCCTTAAGTGGTCACAATTACATAATTGAGATCCTCAACAACGAAACACGTTGCTACGAATCTTTTTGGATTTCTCCCCCTATTTACATTGAATTATGTGAGAAACTAAAACTATTAAGGCTTTAACCTTCGAGAGATTTAACTGTACCGGAACAAGTATGTATTTTCTTATTAACTTTATCGCATAATATAAAAAATCGGATGATAGCGAAAAGATTTCAGCACTCAACATTTACGATTAGCCGATACTTCCATAATGTGTTATATTGTGTTCAACTCCTGGCCGCAGAAATTATTGTTCCACCGGATTTCAGTGTTATCCCAATTGAGATTAGGGAAAATCCTACATTTTGGCTCTTCTTTAAAAATTGTGTGGGTGTAATAGATGTCACTCACTTCCATGCACAACTCCCTAAAATTTAAGTTGTCTGCTTAGACTGTTTGTATACTTTTTTTAAAAGGAATTTACATATTTTTGGAATATATATAATTATTTCAAAATTTATACATATTTGAAATTTTGTAATTTTGAATATTGTTTTTGGTATATTTTATTGTAATTTGTATATTTGAGCCGAATAATTATTTGGTTCTTTTCGAATTCTATATATTATTGAATATAATTTTTTTTTAAAATTGATATATTTTTATTGACATTATATATATATATATATATTTTTGAATGTTATATAATTAATTCGAATTTTATACATTTTTGGAATTTTATATTTGATTTTTCAAAGTTGATATCATCATTTGGTATTTTATATTATTTGTAATATTATATATATATATTTATCATTTTATATTATTTTTTCTTTTATATATATAATTATATCGAATTTTATACTTCATAAAATATATAGTTGAATATTTTTTATATATATAATAGTCTTTATTAGGATATAAATACTATATCCAATATTTTAATCAATCAATTTTAGAATAGACCACTTATTGGAAGCAGACAGTTTTCCAAATATGGTTTGGTTTTAGTTTTTTCACACCAGATCAGAAATACCATACCATTTATCAAACAGAATTTCAATCAGTACCAAAACCAAACCAAACCACACAAGACCAAACAAAATCAGCTCAGACCAATCCAGACTAGACCACTTTTCAAACAGGCCATTGGTGTTCATATTTCATACATGTTGTGGCGTTTGCAATGAAACTTCATAAGAGTTGTATTCACTATTTTCTTGTTATTTATCTCATGTATTATGATTTTCCTGCAATTCCTACAAAAAAAATTTATATGGGAATAAGTGCCCTTGAATTTGAATGGGTGTGAAAGAAAAAAAATTGAATGGGTTTAATTGCACATGATTTATTTTTTTTGGCACCAGCACATGATAATATGTACTACTACATATTAATGTATTTTTGTTCCATTAAATAAATGAGGTATGATTAAAGAGGCTTAAAAAAGAACACTTTAAAATCACAATCGAAATCTATCCATGTAATTATCTAACATCTCTATTCTATTATCATGCTTTGTTTATCCTTAGATCGTTGCTATAAAAGTCATTTATTATTTAAATAATGTCTCACCAGTCCATACGAGTCAAACGATTTTTTTATGAAATTTTATTGGCAATTTATATCTCAAATCATAAATGAAAATTACTACTCTCATTATTCCAATTTTCAATTTTTTTGTTTTAACTCCACAAATTCTCCAATCATAAAGCTCAAATTGCATGAAATTGACCAATGTAACAGAGTCCATCCGCTTTCATTGTTATTATAGTTACCTTAAGTTTCTATTTTTCTATTGTACATAATTTCTCTTACAATATTTAATTTTTTAAATATCATTTCTAGTAATTTCATCCATGTTAGCTTTAGTTGACCATTAATTTTTACCTTTTGGACATTAGTATTCCTCTTCTTATCAATAACATCAAAATTATTTATTTTTTTCAGATGCAAATCTACTTTCTCTAACATCTCATTTTCTCTATAAGTTTTTCTCAAATAAGCTAACTTCACCAAAAAAAATTTGATATTGGATGAACTCAACCTCTGCTAAATTATTTGCTGTCACCATTTAATTTTTTTACAAGAATTCTCTGTGGTCAAATCTCTCATGTGTTTCCTAAACTACAATATAAGGATATAAAAATGACCAAGTCATTTAAATGTTTTCAATACATCTCATTTTCAAACTGTATAAGGACTTTTTTGTAATTATGATATATATGAATATTGGCGTAAATTTTTATACGCTGAACTGAGGTCCAAAGAAAATAGGAGCGGGATTTGTTTAGAGAGGATACAAGTTCAATCTTTTTACTTTTAATTTGGGCAACTAATATATATATATTTTTCCATCATAGTGAAGAAACCGAACAAGAAAGAAAAAAAGTTCATATATATTTTTCCGATTTGTGTGTGTTGTTGGACATGGGAACTTGAGGGCATAACGGTCATAAAGGCAGCAGAGGTGAGAAAAGCAAGCCATGAATCAATTTGGAGGGAATTAAACCGAAATATGTGAGACACAGTGGAGTCCATAAAGCTCCAAAGATCATAATTCTGAATTAAAGCAAATATATATATGTGTGTGTGGACTGTGGGGAACGATACAAAGTTTTTCATACTTTATGTTGACCGGCTGTAACCGGTCAGATTTACCGGCAAATGATAGTACTTCACTTTCACCTGGAGGCTACACCAGTCTTACGCGGCTCAGCTCAGCTTGTATAAGCTCCTCAGCCAGCTGAGTAACAGTATTCCAAGTAGGTTTGGATCATCTGCCCTTAGTGCAGCGATCAAAAAAATGCAGCATAATATGTTTTGATGATTTTCCTACGAGAATGCTGCAAATAGTTATAATTTTGTTGCATTTTTTTTATCGCTGCAGCATTCAGGGCAGATCATCCTGACCCATTCCCAGTACAGAACAACACATGTAAACTATGTCCAATTCTCTTTTCAGGGTAAGATTTGTTTCCGTTTATTTAAGTTATTTGAAAATATTTTTAAAAATCAGAGTTATAAAATTATTGTTTTTAGATATTCATTTTTATAACTACCTTACAATAATTCATAATTTTTACTTTAATTTTTCTTTTAAAAGCGTATAAAAAGTTGTTTGATTTCAAAATACAATATTTTAAAAAAAAAATTTAATTATGAGAAAACATATTTTTATAGAACTATCTTTTATTATTCTCTAAAACCAATAACTATTTCATATATATAAACCAATAAGACCATAATTGTCTGTTGTTCACTGACAACAGACAGACATAGGGATGGTTAAATGTATGAAACATTTTGTTGAATCCTTTTATTTTGTAAAATTAAATTTGTGAAAAGAAACTATTAAATTTAAGTCATCATTGATATCAATAACTTATATATATATATAACTAATGTATTTGTTTGCCAAGAGTAATGCGGGCTATTTTATGTAATTGTGTAATGAATTGAAAAAAAAATAATAATCAATTTTAAATAATTTACGAGTTTATACAGATGATATATTAGCTTATTTATGTTGAGTTAATTATGTGAGAATGATTGAATTATCATACATGTAATATATACATAAAGAAAAAAAAAATCCAAATTATCACAAAAATAAATTGAGTTTACAAACTTTATGTGACAAAAATCACCACAAATGAAAGTGGAAAGAATAAAAAGAAGAAGGAGAGAGAGAAAAGAAAAATCGAAAAATCATAGCTCTATACTTTCTAGTGTATTATAATAATGTGATTCGTAACAAAATTTGATGGAGGCATAGAAAAATGTGAAATTATGAAGACAACAAATATATTGATAATGAAAAACAATTCATATAGGACAAATATTCTTTATCCGATATCATGAACAACTCAAAAATTGCAATAATATCCACATTATTTCTACTCCTTCTGTCCCATTTTAAGTCTCCTTTTGGGGAATCCAATTTTTTAAGAGGATGATTTTTAGTATATTTTATTATATGAGTAGTGTATGAATTGTCAATTTTACCCATAGTAAGGTCCATGATGATGTGATTGTTTGTAGTGTAAATTTTTATTATTTTGATGAATGAATGTTAAATTAGTAAATTGATAAAATAAAGTACTTTGACTTTTCAAATGTGGACACTTAGGCCCTGCTTAGATTGACTTTTCAAACGATGTTTTTGACTTTCTGATGAAAAAAATTATTTTGAATAATGTTTAACAAGAATTTTAGAAGAGCTTCTGGGCCTTGAAATAACATTTTAAAGAAGCTAGGATATTAGCTTCTTAAAACAGTTTCTTCTTCTCTTTCTCTTCTGCAAAAAACAAGAAACAAAAGTTATGTCAAACATGACCTTATTTTGGGACAGACAAAAACATGAAAGTAGACACCTAAATTGGGACAAAGGGAATATCTCTTTTCAAATTAAAATTCTATCAAGTTTGATACTCTTGTATAGCTCCACACCACAAACCCTAAATCACTAATTAAAATAACTTTGATTATTTTTTCAAGACTTAATTTCAGTAAACCTCATGTGGTTTTAAAAAAAATCACTTTGCTCCCCTCTTATATAGAAAACCGCTCTTCACTTATCAAATTGTATTAGCTTGTCCCATTTCCTATAATTTTGGACCAAAATACCCCTGGGATTTAATAAAAAATTATTAAAATTCAAAAAAACCTATAAAATTCAAAAAATATATATAAAATTCGTAAAAAAATATAAAAAATTCAAAAAAATATAAAATTCGATAAAAACATATAAAATTCAAAACAAATATATAAAAATAAAAAACTATATATATATAATTCAAAAAATATATAAAATTCGAAGAAAACATATAAAATTCGGGGAAAAAACATATAAAATTAGAAACAAATGTATAAAATTCATAAATATATATATAATTCATAAAACAATATAAAATTCGATACAATATATATAAAATTTGTAAAAATGATTTAAAATTTGAAAAATAATTTAATGATTTAAAATACCCCTAGGATTTAATGAAAAATGATTTAAAATTAAAAAAACATATAAAACTCAAAAATATATATATAATTCGAAACAAATATATATAAAATTCGAAACAAATATATAAAATTTGAACTCAATATAAAATTCGAAAAAAAACATATAAAAATTGAAAAACAAACATATAAAATTCGAAACAAATATATAAAATTCGAAAAAAACCATATAAAATTAGAAGTATATATATAATTCATAAAAATATATATAATTCGTAAAAAAATATAAAATTCATAAAACAATATATAAATTTTGAAAAAATATATAAAATTTGAAAAAACAAGTAAGAAGATGTAAAAATAAGAGAATATATTAAGGTTACAAGAAAATACAAGTAAGAATATATAAATTTGGTATTTTATATATTTGTTTTGAATTTTATATATTTTTTAATGAATTTTATATGTTTGTTTTCAAATTTTATATGTTTGTTTTCGAAATTTATATATTTGTTTCGAATTTTATATATTTATTTCGAATTTTATATTGTTTTCGAATTTTATATATGTGATAGGTGCTTATTATTAGACATTTTAAGCTCATATATTGTGTTTGTTATGTCTCTATATTCCGTTATTTGATATTTTTATTTCGTTTGTGTGTTTAAGCATGTTTCAGGAGCTTAATGATGAAACATAGCTAATATCGGTGAATTAACCGAGTTCATGTTCGTTTCTATCTTGAGAAAGGAATTAAGAGGTGTGCCAGAGCAAAGAAGAGTTACTGAAGGGAAAAATGGTCATTTTCCGACATTGTTATCTCAGCGAAGGGCAAAAATGTCATTTTCAGATATTAATACTTCACCAAAAAGCATTGGGAGTCAAAGGCAACCAGTTTAACTCAAATATGAAAAAACGGATTTTATAGCAAAAATGCATCATACCCTACGTCACTAGAGACAAAAATAGGAAAATTTTTACCATACCTACACTTTGGTTTGTGATCCAGAATTGGACCCTACGCCCCTAACCTACGCTTGGGCGTAGGTCCAGTATTTTCACCACCAAAATTTCAGCCAATTTCGGGCACTCATATCTCGGTCAAAAAAATCTAAATGAAGTGATTCTTGAGCCTATCATTAATATCTTGAAATCATCTTTCCAACAATATATTATATGCCTCAATCCAATGTGTGTGACTCCATATATGATTAGAAGAGTGAGAAGTGTCCTGCAGAAAAAAATTAGAAATTTCAGTTTTGGGTTGAAATTCTATTTTGACCCCGATTGATTTGTTTTCACCCAAATGACTTTATTTTGACCCCAACACCTCTATATATGATATATACACATATTATACATCATATATTAGGGTTTTTCTTGGTTGTGTGTGAAATTACCAAAAAGGGTAATCATATTCTACAAGTTAGGGTTTCCTTCAACTTTGCCTATAAATACCAAGCTTTGCTACAGATTTTAGAGAGCTTATTGGCACGTATAATTTTCAGAGCCGCCTCTGGAGATTCATATTATTCAAAAGGGAGGAGTCATTCAAGACCTAGAGATCCGGAGAAAAAGGCCATGGAGGGCGATTCTACATTAATAATGCAGTCTCCTTCTACCATGACCAACTAATGCGATATCTAGGGTTTTCTCACAAAACCCTAGCCAAGTAATGTAGTTTTAATTGTATTTTTAATCGTAGAGAGGGGAAACTGGGACTATACTATGATGATTGTGTTAGATGAGAGACCGTTTTTATTCATGATACAAGTTTATATATTTGAATTGATTCTTGTTTTAAACTTTTCAAATATATTTATCTTACACAATCACAATTATTCACTATGAGCTGGAACTCGGATGCTTAATTTGTGATTTTCTACACAATAGTGGTCATAAAACTCGAAACCCTAGGTTGACACAGGCCATGCCCTAACAAACTGATATAGACATGCTTTAGTTTAATTTACTGCTTTAATTTACTTTCTGTTAGTAGTTGTCATGCACTAATCAGTTTAGTCTTGAGATGGGTTGTCGCGATCTGGTTGAGAGTAATCCTTTTTGGGGTCAAACTGCTGGCGCGGTGCGACATGATTCACGGTCAATGGATTGCCCTCATGCAATTGAAATAGAATTTGGACTATATTATGCGGTTAGTGGTGGAGTGACGAAAACCCTACTTTTTCTTTCTCTTGAATCACAAACCAATTTACTTTGCCTTTTAGATTAATTTAGTTAATATTAGATAATTCGGTTTTTGACCACCAGAACAAACAAATTTCAGAAATATAATTTAGTGCTTTTGAACTATTAGAGTGAACAATCTTAGTCTCTGTGGGATCGATATCACTTACTCAAGCCGAACTATTTTACAATTGATTTGTGCCCTTGCAGAAGAGTAAAACCTAAAGTGTCGTTTTTAACCACATATTTTGCACACACTTGACGTCCGCCAATATGTTTTTCGAATTTTATATATATATTTGAATTTTAAATCATTTTTCATTAAATTCTAGGGTATTTTAAATCATTAAATAATTTTTTGAATTTTAAATCATTTTTACAAATTATATATATATTGTTTCGAATTTTATATGTTTTTTCCGAATTTTATATGTTTTTTTGAATTTTATATGTTTTTTCGAATTTTATATATTATTTTATGAATTTTATATATTTTTACGAATTATATATATATATTTTTATGAATTTCATATATTTGTTTCTAATTTTATATATATTGTTCCCGAATTTTATTTGTTTTATTCAAATTATATATATATTTTTTGAATTTTATATGTTATCTTCGAATTTTATATATATTTTTCGAAATTTATATATTTTATTCAAATTTTATATGTTTTTATCGAATTTTATATGTTTTTATCAAATTTTATATTTTTTATTGGAATTATATATATATTTTTGAATTTTATATATTGTTTTGAATTTTATATGTTTTTATCGAATTTTATATTTTTTCGAATTTTTAATATATTTTTTATGAATTTTATATATTTTTTCCAAATTTTATATGTTTTTTTTTGAGTTTTAATAAAAAAATTTATTAAATTGCAGGGGTATTTTGTTCCAAAATTATAGGGAAATGGGCAAATTGATACAATTTTATAAGTGCATGGAATTTTCTGTATAGGAAAGGGGCAAAGTAATTTTTTTAAAATCACATGGGGATTTACTGAAATTAACTCTTTTTTCAATGTTGCCACTTGTAATATTAAACTTCACAATTGCAAGTACCAATTTGTGTTTGTTGTATGAAAACTAAAATAGAACTTATTCAATGTTTATTGAACGATTTTATAAGTTAGACATATTGTATTGTTTAGACTAGTTATCATACTCAATAATTCAATCAATACTACATTAAAAATGTATATCCAACGATATTACAAGACAGTCTTTAATTTCAAATATAGTAAATTTCTCTAATGTAGGATACACATTTAGATAAAATATTAAATTAATATGATATAAAGGATTACACGGGTTAAATTTCTCAATTCAAATATGGTTAATTAATGAATTAATTATGTTTATTCATTTATAATAAAATTTATTTAAGATGAACTTAAATCACTTTGGCCGTGGTTAGAAATTTGTGTCGAGTTTTGTCGCTCTTACTATTTACAAATAATAAAATTTTAAAATAGATATAAATGATTGTATCAAATAAAATTTGACCCTAAAATTATTAGAAAAAATTGTAATTATTCAAAAAACAAGGGTGCGGGGTTAATATGACAAATTTCGAGCAGGGGCTATAATTTTTTTAATTATTATAGTATAAATTAAGCATTAATTTAAAGTATATGTTCAATTGGCCCCTCCAAAATAAATTAGAAGGCTAATACTTTGAGCCCCAATAATTTTTTATATATATTTTTAAAAAACTCTTTGTAGCAAAAATAAATAAATAAATGCAATACAATGTTAAAATTATATCACAAATCAAGAAATAATAAAGTTTTATATTAATTTATTTTCATTCTAGTCGTGTTGATAAATTAATTTTCAATTTTAACATAACTTTAATTTATCAAGAAAAATTCATACTTTTTATTTATCTTTTATTTGTTTTATTTTGGAAACACGTTGGTCCTATATATATATTCATCTCATCATTTGTGATTATTAATTGAAATTAGTTTCGAGTTGTTTATTATTTTTTAATTAAAGAATATCAACTATCATAATTGCAATATGTTCAAGTTACTAAAATTGCCCATTTGATAGCTCTTGATGAAGTTGAGATCGGTAGAGGATATAACTAAATCGATACCTATAATTTTCGGAAAGAAATAGTTTTTTGAATTGAACTTGTCAAAACACAACTTCGTTTAAGATGGAAGACGGGTTTCAATTAAAGGTTTTGAATATCAATATTGAAAAAGCAATGACTCCAAATTTTAATTCAAATTTCATAATAGATAATTCTTATTTTTTTAAAAATCTTCAAGTTCAAATTTGATAGTAAATTTTAGTTTTTATATATATATATATTTTTTAAAATGCAAATAAGCTAAAGTTTAGCTATTTATATATGGGTTACTTTCACAAAACCCCCTATACTATCCAATTTAATCAACTAAACCCCACTGTATTCACTTTACCCCCTATACTATTCAATATCACCACTATGCCCCATCCCCATATATTTTGAGTCATAATACCTAAACTACCATCGATAGTATATGGGGGTTTAATGAAATCAAGCCTTTAAAAAAATTATTTTTCGAAAATTTCGGAAAAAAATATTTTTCGAAAACAATATATATTTTGGAATATATATATATTGGAAAATGATATATATTTCGGAATATATATATAATTCATCAAAAATATATATATAATTCGTCAAAAATATATATTTTTTGAATTGTTTTAAAAAAATATGAACTTTTTCCGAAAAATAATTTTTTTGGGAAAAATATATATTATGTTCCAAAATATGATTTTTTTCCAAAAACTAATTTTTTTGAGAAAAATATATATTATTTTCTAAAATATGAATTTTTTCTGAAAAATATTTTTTTTGCGAAAAATATATATTATTTTTTGCGAAAATAAAATATATATTTTTCTGAAATATATATATTTTATATTTTGGAAAATAATGTATATTTTTCACAAAAGATTATTTTTTAGAAAAAAATCATATTTTTTTAAAACAATTCAGAAAATATATATTTTTGACGAATTATATATATATATTTGACGAATTATATATATATATATTCCGAAATTTATATCATTTTCCAATATATATATATTTCCTGAAATATATTAATTGTTTTCGAAAAATATTTTTTTCTGAAATATATATATATATATATTTGAAATTTATAGTTTTTACGAAAAATATAATTGATTTTCGAAAAATAATTTTTTAAAGGCTTGATTTCACTAAACCCCCTATACTATTGAGGGTAATTTAGGTAATATGACTCAAAATGTGAGGAGATGGGTCATAGTGATGAAATTAAATAGTATAGGGGGCAAAGTGGACACAGTGAGAATTAGTTGATTAAATTGAATAATATAGGGGGTTTTTGTGAAATTAACCCTTTATATATTTGTGATTGATATATCAATTCTTGAATAATGGTGTGTTATATATATATAAAAATAAAAAATTAGTTCAATCCTTCTTGATTCAAATCCTGGCTCCGCCCTGATTCCGAATGAAGTTAACCGTAATTATCCCTTTATAATAATATATAGTCTATTTTTGTAGGGCATTATACATTGATCCCACTTTTAAATCATCCCAAAGTTCCCTTAATCAATCCTATTAAAGAAGAAACTTAATTAGTAGTGCTTTAGATCTGGAAATTCAAAAGCTCACATAAAAGTGGCAAAATTAATCACTTTCTTAAAAAGTGGTTGAGAGTTCAAATTCTGACCATATCAATATATATAGTTATAACTTATATATATATATACAGGTGTCTATGTTGCTTGCACCTTGCTTATTAGAAAAATTGCAAAATTGACTTAAATTCTATGATGATTTTTTTTTCCTGAATTAACATCTGCCTTAATTAGTCAAGTTTGTTATGGCGTAATGTACTTAATAAAATTAACAAAGTAGTTGACTCATAATGGGAGCATCCTAAATTCGTAATTTATCTTCTTTTGTGTGAATGTCATTAATGCAAGTTATTTTCAAAGCATTAAAACATTTTTGATATACATAGAAAAATTCAATATTTTCAAGAGTAATGCTTTGATGAGAATTTTCTTGCTATGAATTATATTTTAACCAACTAACTAAACAATATATACATCAATTAAATTATTTATTGTTTTATAAATCTCAGAAAGATTATCTCCCTATAATGATTAAATATAAAGAATAATAATATATATACAATTTATGATACGTTTTTTTTTGAAAAGTACAATTTATGATACTTACACTTCAGAGGATACACCGGTAATCTATTACAAATTTGCAATGTAGGTGCCTAGTGCCGACACAAAAGATACATTAATGTTTGATTTGTTCATATTTCAAAAAATAAAGGGTTATTTTCATTTACACCCCCTAAGTATGTTCTAATTTTAATCATACCCTCTCATATTTAAGTATCATTAATAACATCCCTTGTGATTTGATATTCTCATCATTTACACCTCTGACAATTTTTGGGACTAAAATGTCCTTACCCAAACACCCACTATCCCTATTACTAAAAATATCCCTATTCCCAAACACCCACTATCCATATTCCTAAAAATATATATAAAATTTGAAACTAATATATAAAATTCGAAAAATATATACAACTCGAAAAAATACATAAAATTATATATATATATATATATATAATTCAAAAATAATATATAAATTTTGAAATATATATATAAAATTCAAAAATAATATATAAAATTCGAAACAATATATAAAATTCGAAAACAATATATAAAATTTGAAAAATATATAAAATTCGAAAATAATATATAAAATTCAAAAACAATATATAAAATTCAAAAATAATATATAAAATTTGAAAAATATATATAAAATTCGAAAAATATATATATACAAAATATATATAAATTTTTTCGATTTATATATATATATATTTTCGAATTATATATATATATTTTGAATTTTATATATTATTTTCGAATTTTATATATTTTTTCAAATTTTATATATTGTTTTCGAATTATATATATATTTTTTGAATTTTATATATTATTTTCTAATTTTATATATTTTAAACAATTATATATATTTTTTGAATTTTATATATTTTAAACAATTATATATATATATTTTGAATTTTACATATATTTTTCGAATTATATATATATTTTGAATTTTATATATATTTTTCGAATTTTATATATATTTTTAGGAATAGGGATAGTGGGTGTTTGAGAATAGGAATATTTTTAGGAATAGGGATAGTGAGTGTTTAGGTAAGAGTATTTTAGTTCCAAAAGTGATCAGGGGTATAAATGATGAGAATTTCAAACCACAAAGTGTTATTGAAAATACTCAAATATGAGGGGGTGTAAATAAAATTAACCCAAAATTAAATTAGGAATTTCTTATGAACTTAAAAAAACAGTAAAAAGCTTATGGAGACTGGAAGAGAAATATAAACATTAATTACTACTTACTAGTAAAAAATCACATATATTTCTATGTAATTAGTAAATTATATTTCAACATTTATATCAATACCTAAAACTCATGCTGATAGGGAGAGAAGTATAAACATTTATTAGAACTAAACATATTTATTCATACGTAATTAGTAAACTACATTATTCGACAGCTAAACTCAGGAGGAGGAGGAGGAGGGGAGAGAAATGTGAACAGTACTTACATGCAAGTAGGCATTAAAAAATATATATATAGGCGTATATACGGGTAAGTGTATATGTGATTGGACAATGTTTGAGTCCTCACCGGTGAGGACCAATTTGGTCATCACCTCTTATTTGAACCAATAAAATTAAGACACATGTCCAATATCAATTAAAAAATAAGATTAATTTCATTTACATCATTTTGAATCCTAAAGTTTGCATAATTACATTTACACTTCGTACTTAAGAAAAAATAACTCACTTATACCCTCTGACCACTTTTGGTATCTTTTCACACCTAACATAATTTTGAATACCTAAACTACCCTTGCCATATCCCTATTTTAATATATCAATTTGACCCCTCAATTTAAAAAAGACTATAACACAAGTATTTACATTTAAAATATTTACATTTATATTTATCAAACTTGTAAACTAACACAAGATTTCATTATTTATATTTACATTTAATTTTTACTTTAAAATATTTATATTTATCAAACTTGTAAACTAACATAAGTTTTTATTATTTATATTTACATTTAATTTTTTTGAAAAATATTTATATTCATATTTATATTTATCAAACTTGTAAACTAACACAAGTTTTCATTGTTTATTTTAATTTTGAAACATATTTCCAATAATATTAGACACACTTCACAAAATAAAATAAAAATATTTTATTTTAAATTAAAATAAAATAAAAATAAAAAATATTTGAATTCACCCAAAAAAATATTAAATTACACACATATTTGAATATTGAAAAACATATAATAATATATTATATATTACCCATGTCCAGAAAAGTATTTGTGATATGGTGAGTCTTTCAACCGAGTTATTCTTAAACTTGGCACTAGTAACCACTCTCATCCGCCACTCTCCACCGCCATTTGTATTATTGTATTATCATAAAGAATTGCTATTTATGTGTGTAATTTAATATTTTTTTGGGTGAATTCAAATATTTTGTATTTTATTTTATTTTGTGAAGTGTGTCTAATATTATTGGAAATATGTTTCAAAATTAAAATAAACAACGAAAACTTGTGTTAGTTTACAAGTTTGATAAATATAAATATGAATATAAATATTTTTCAAAAAAAATAAATGTAAATATAAATAATAAAAACTTATGTTAGTTTACAAGTTTGATAAATATAAATATGAATATAAGTATTTTTCAAAAAAAATAAATGTAAATATAAATAATAAAAACTTATGTTAGTTTACAAGTTTGATAAATATAAATATAAATATTTTAAAGTAAAAAATAAATGTAAATATAAATAATGAAATCTTGTGTTAGTTTACAAGTTTGATAAATATAAATGTAAATATTTTAAATGTAAATACTTGTGTTAGTTAAATATGTAAATAATTTTTTTGGTTAATTTCATTTACACCGTCTGAATTTTGAACAATATAGTCTTTTTTAAATTGAGGGGTCAAATTGATATATTAAAATAGGGATATGGCAAGGGTAGTTTAGGTATTCAAAATTATGTTAGGTGTGAAAAGATACCAAAAGTGGTCAGGGTGTGAGTTATTTTTCCTTAAGTAAGGAGTGTAAATGCAATTATGCAAACCTTGGGGTTCAAAATAATGTAAATGAAATTAATCTTATTTTTTAATTGATATTGAACATGTGTCTTAATTTTATTGGCCCAAATAAGGGGTGAGGACCCAAGCATTGTCCTATGTGATTAATAAATGAACGGTCATAGTTGCACCGATTTGTTGGGCAAAATTGTTTGACCAAAGAGTTAATATTTACTTGATGCACAAGTGTCTGATTCAATCATATTTATATTTATCCATTTAATTGTTGTTAACAATTCAGTGTAACTAACATTTTCTTCAATAAATAATAGGATAATTTGTAGCCACACCCCCTGAGGTTTGCATCTATTCAACCTAGATGCAGATTTTTGGAATTTTGACACAAATACCCCCTGAGGTTTGGTTTTGCTTGCCATGACATCCTAAATGATGAAAATACCCTTCACAAAATTCCAAAATATTAAGGGTAATGTGAAATGACCTTTATGCCCCAACCCCAAATATATAAAATTTCGAAAAACATATATATAAATTCAAAAATATATATAAAATTCGAAAAAATGTATAAAATTCGAAAACAAATATTTAAAATTTGAAAAAAAAATATAAAATTAGAATAGAATATATAAATTTCGATGCAAACAAAACCAAACCTCAAGGGGTGTTTGTGTCAAAATTCCAAAAATCTGCATCTAGGTGGAATAGATGCAAACCTCAGGGGGTGTGGCTGCAAATTATCCTAAATAATACTACCTCTCTCCCATAAAATTTGTCGACTTCTTAACATTTTATGAATGCGAGGTCTAGTTTGTGTAGTTTCCTTTTTTGCCATTAACAATAAAGTATTATGGTGAATTCGGTTCTTGTTTGAAATTAATGAAAGAATGGTAGTTGAGAAAAGTAAAAAATTATATTATATTAAAATTCAAAATTAAATAAGTAAAATTAAAAAAGTGAACAATTAACATGGAACAACGCTAGTAATCAATTACTATTGTCCACAAAGATAAAATATTTCAACATATGTATTAAGTTTGTAATATTTTTAGAAAATGTCGATATATGATGGAAATAATCATAATTTTTTTAGATTAAGTGGGGGCGCGTAATGCAAGTTTAGTGGTTTTGTACATAAAATTTGCAAAGAATTTTTTTTTCTTCCTCCATTAGTCATACACTGAATCTGTGTGCCCATACTCAATCAATATTTATTTTAAAAATTAATATTATCCGCATCCGCGACGGATATATTAGGATTTAGGAGATAGTCTAATGATAATATATTATCCTCGCCCCAAAATACAAATATATATACATATATATGCAAACAAAAGTAAATGTTATAAGTCGGCTCCATGCCGCACCTCCAAGCTAACTGCAAATCCTCTCACCTTCCAACATTCTCTCTCTAGATTCTACTCTCCGCCACAACCCAACATCCCTCTCTCTGTAAAATAAAAATCCCAAAACTTAGTGACCCACTGGAAGTCCATGCCACCATAAAAATTCAAAACTCATCTTTCTACACTCCCACACAATCTCTCTCCTTTCTCTTTCCAATATACATATACATACACAATATATATATATACATATATACTTATATTGCATGTACTATTAGAACAAGACAGCCCACCCATGAAACCCAAGACCCACTACCACACCACCACCACAACCGCCACCGCCACCGGCAATGGCTACTCCAGCGACAGTACCTCTCCGAGCCCACCTCCCTCTCCGCGGCATCATTCTAGTCTCTCCCTCTTCCGCCGGCGACGGCTGCCGTACAAAACCCACCCACATTCCCGCCGGGAGGGCTTCCTCGCCGGGGTGTTCCGACGGCGAGGCCTCCGGTACTTTCTTCTATTGTCTCTGCTGTACGTCTCAGGCCTGATCATGTGTGTGGGTCCCTTCTCTGCTCTGATGCAACCTTGTCCTATGCCCGGCTCCGTCTACCGGAGCCATAAGACCTTCCGGAGGCTGTGGCCGGAGATTCAGTCCGATAATTCTTCTGCAATTGAGGTTTGGTGGCGTTTCCCCAAATGGGTTTCTTTTGTTTTAGCTTAATTTTGGTTTTTCATCTGGTTCTGTGTTTGGATGCTGAGAAAATGAAAGAAAAGAAAAAAGCAATGTTGAATTGATTAATTTTGTTGCATGGGTGTTTGGCTGCCTTCTTATGATTTCAAGTTTCCTAAATTTTTATTTTCATTCTAATTTGATTTAATTTAATTTTTCAACTAGTTCTCAAAAGCCCACCCGAATGTGCATATTAGCGGAACAATAGGCTTTGTTGGCTCATGTTGACTCTATTTTTCATAGATAAAATAACATAGAACGTGACAATAAGGATTTTATTCTTGCAAATTTAGTAATTGAATTCCATATGTAGAAACCAGTACAACTTGAAAAAGTATATCAATAGAAATTGCTGGACATCAGGTACAACTTGTAAAAATGCTTGTTGGTTTCTGCATATGGAGATTGAGTAAGAATGTAGATGAGTAATTCTGTAATAGTGAACTACGTGAAGTGTTGTATATTAAAAGGAATCTTAATATATATATGTATTGTGTTTCTCAATTATTATATGAAAAATAATGGTGTATAGCTTGTAAGAAGCCTGGGATTGTGGGTTTTAAGTTATGTATAGGATTTTGTATTGCCATATGTGAAACATGGTTTTGTTGTATGAAGATTGACAATTGAATTTAGCAATTATAGCAATACCAGATTTTTAGTCTTGATCACTCGAATATTGCGTCAACATGCATATTGCTATTATTTTTTGATATAAGTAACATTTTTCTTTTCTCTAAGATTATGTATATAATGGAGTTTGTGGTTGAAGTTGGTATTATATGAAAGAAATGTTTCAATAAGGAAGTTATCAACGAATTTTTATGTATATCCATGTACCGCCAATAACACGGGTGGCCTTCCCATTCATACCTGCCAATGGGTAAGGTATGTCTTACCTTGGTTAGAGTTATAGTTATCAAAACTATGAAGTAATGATTGATCGGAAGAAAGGAGAAAAAATGTGGAAATCATGATGAGTAAAGTAGCAATGATTCATAGATATATGAGAAAATGTCAATATAAGTATGATGTTAAGAATAGAGGCATTAAGAATTTCAATTTTATGACTAATTAATTTTTTGACCTGTGATAAAAATTGGAAGGCTTCTAGTAGAACATTGCATTACCAGTGTTCACAGAAATTATAAAGAGGTGTCTAGGGGACAAATGCAGATTTTCCTTTCCCTCTCCCTCTCTCACTCTCTCACTCTGCATATATAAAAAGATGAGCTCTCTCACTGTACATATATGTATAGATGAGTTTATCATTGGTCGGAGAAACAAGCTTTTTTCTCTTGCCAACAAGGAAGTGTTCTGACAAGGCTCTTTATAGACTTGGATAACGACAATCACTTGTAAACCATGATATTGCTTAACAACTTGGAGTTGAGGCCTCAAAGGTTGTGACTTCGGGACCCTACCATCCGAGCAACCCTGGCACTTTAGTTTGAGAACCAGATTTAGTAGGAAAGTAGCTTCTCTCATGCAATACTAAAGAATCAAGACCCACAAGCGTCTGGTTTAGTTTGTATTGCAGCAATGCCCCGAATGTGTATGGTCTAAAAGGAATAAAACCATTTATAGTTTTTAGGTGTTATTCCTGGAGGCATTCTGCTCCTGATAGCATCAGTTTATTAAATCAGTGTTTCAGTTTGCATTGAAAAACTATTTTATGACAAGATAATTTGCAGATGAACTGGAGAAACTTCTCTGATATTCTTGCTTTGTTGAGAAAAGATGTTCCGGTGGCATATGTTTACTAACATTGTTTTTAAATAATGTCCAAACATCAAGGACTTCAGTGCCAGAATCAGATACCTAACCTTAGGAGGCATTTCTTTGATTCGTCGGTTTATTATAATTCAATACTTGCATTATCTGTCTCCCCCTTGCTAAGATCATGTATCCTTTCTTCTTGTAGTTGTCCTCTATGTGGAGATACAGAAGGAAACTGAAAGAGCAGAAATCCTGTTCCAATATAACTGCTACCCGGGATTTCGGTATAAAAATCTAATTTTTTATTGGCTCTTCCTGCTTCTTGCTGTTTGTAAGAGTGATTATATAACATCATTTATTGATTTGTTTATATTTTGATCTTGCATATCTACAATTTGTCTCATGCTAATCAAGTAATGATTTGAGGGTTAGGGTAATATTATAGGGTATGGACACTTGCAATGATGAAGAAAGTAAAGAGAGTTACCTTTCTCTGCATGAACTAATGATCTGATGTTTTTCATTCTAGAGCCCCCAGAGCCTGGTCATTACTTGATTGTTGAGGCTAATGGTGGCCTTAATCAACAGCGCTCATCGGTATGTAATTCCTATTGTACATCTTCCCAGCTTAGCTTACAGTTTTTAAATCTTTCCATTTCGGTAGAAGTTTCTGGGTAAATATATATTTCATATCTAGGTTATGTATTCCTTTAAAAGACTACCCTTCTACCCTGTAAATGTCGTAAATGATGAAAATGATAAACTTTTGGGCAAGGTTCTGTAGTTTGATTTTAATCACTCGGGAATCTTGTAACTTGGGGAACTTTTCTTCATTATTGAATGATAATCGATCTCTGGGTAAGTTTCAAAGAATGGAAGAAATATCTGGAGTATGTCAATATCTTTTCCCAAAAAATTTAAGATTAAGAAAGAATATCCAAGTGATAGGAAACAGAATACAACAAATGGAACAAAAATTTAAATATCCGTAACTGTGAATAGATCACAAGTTATTAGTCCTCTCGAAAGCAGTAGACTACATTATATGCATAGATTTTCCATAATTCTAGTCCTCTTGAGCAATTAAATTGAACATAAGCCGGCCTTACATGCATGTGATAACCCACTTCCTACTATATGTTTTTTAAACTACTTCGTCATTTTAATTTATTTTCTGGCAGATTTGCAATGCTGTGGCTGTGGCCAGGCTTTTAGATGCAACTCTAGTCATCCCTCAATTTGAATTCAACAGTGTTTGGAGAGACCCGAGGCAAGAAATATATGCATTCTCTCAATCGTTTTAAATTTCTTTGGGTATTAATATTTTCTTGTTTTTGTGCTTTGCAGTAGTTTTAGTGATATTTACGATGAAGATCATTTCATAACCACCATTGAGGGTTATGTGAAAGTAGTTCGGGAGCTTCCTGAGGGATTGATGGAAAGATATGACTTCAACATCAGCAATATACAAAACTTCCGAGTTCAAGCTTGGGCTCCTGCCAATTATTACTTGGAAGAAGTTTATCCTGTCTTAAAGGAGCAAGGGTGTGTATTCTGTATCTTTCCTTTCCAATTGATCTCCTTATGAGCTCTAATGAATGGGGTACTACAGAAATTTCTGTTGTTGAAATTCAGTGATATCGACAAGGAGCAATCTCATAATTTTATTAATAAAGATAAAGATGGCTGCATTAGTTTAGGAATGACACGGATGCTTTATCATCTAGTAAAATTGTCGGTAGCATTCACATGACAACGGCTTTGAATGATACCTCTCTATACCATGCCAAACCTTTAGGACTATGAAGAAAACAGGACTGTAATATTTGTGTTCGTGTATCATGTCTAGTACCTGTGAGATCTAATTGTTATACATGAAGATGTCAGTGTTACATTTTGATGGCGCATTACCCAGTCTTGTAAGTAAGAATATGTCATGGGTCGGGTACTTCAGTGGCCAACCCAAACGCTTGAGTTATTATGTGGTGCTTACATCTAACCCATATGTATCCAAGATCCTTCCCGTCCGTATCTAATGTGGGGCACATTCTCCGCCACCCAAACCCGCAACTTCCTCATTGTGGTTGGTCCCACCATGCCTACCTGTCCACCATAATGGTGGGGGCTCAGTCCTACCTGGACACCCCGTGAGGGTACTTGGGGTGTGAAAATGAGACTAGAGTTTGGAGTTTTGACTCTCACAATTTGTAGAGAGTGTTCACGTTGAATATATATAAACAAAGTTGTTACATGGTTACAACTATCTCTCCAATAAAGGTGGAGAAGATTAATGATAGAATACAATACAACTAGCTAACTAATTAAGTGATAAACATAGAATAGATAAGACTCCTGAAGAACATGGCAATCTATCACGTTAAGACTCCCCCTCAAGGTGGAGCGTGAATATGAAGAACGCCCAGCTTGGAAATCAAATTCTGAAAAGCATCATTTCCCAATGGTTTAGTGAAAACATTTGCCAATTGAGAAGTCGAAGAAACAAAACGTGGCAAAATAAGCTTAGATACGATCTTCTCACGAACAAAATGACAATCGATCTCAATATGTTTAGTCTGTTCATGAAAAACCGGATTATTAGCAATATGTAAAACAACTTGATTGTCACAATAGAAGAGATAGGGAGAAGGACTTAGAAGACCAAAATCATGAAACAAAAAACGTATCCATTGTAATTCAGATGCTAAAGTAGCCATGGCCCTATATTCAGCTTCAGCGGAAGACCTTGAAACAGTGTTTTGTTTCTTTGTTTTCCAAGAGATCAAATTAGATCCCAAGAAAATGTAGTAACCAGTCGTCGAACGACGTGTGTGAGGACAACCTGCCCAGTCAGAATCACAAAAACCATGCACATCCAATGTGTTAGAAGAAGAGAAGAAAATGCCTTTGCCAATGGAACCCTTCAAATAACGAACCAAACGATGAGCAACATCTAAGTGAGCACTTCGTGGAGAATGCATAAATTGGCTTAATACATGAACCGCATAGTTAATATCTGGTCTTATCACAGTAAGATAGATAAGGCGACCCACCAATCGTCGATAAGAAGTAGGATCAGTTAACAAAGTACCATCATCTGGAGATAAATGAAGATGTTGCTCCATGGGAAAAGGAGAGACACGACCCCCAATAAGACCAGTATCACGAAGAATATCAAGGACATATTTTTGTTGTGATAAGAAAATGCCGCTCTTAGAGCGAGCTACTTCAATCCCCAAAAAACATTTAAGCTTGCTGAGATCCTTGATAGAAAATTTAGATGCTAAAAATTGCTTGACACGCATAATGGCCATATCATTGTTGCCTGAAATAATAATGTCGTCGACATATATCAAGACGAATGTATTAGAAGTACCTTCCCGGAGAATGAATAAGGAATAATCTGCCTTAGACTGAGAGAAACCAGCACTCAAAAGGACAGAAGAAAGTTTAGCAAACCATTGATGTGAGGCTTGCTTTAATCCATAAATAGACTTGTGAAGATGACAAACTCGCTTCTCCCCCAGTCGAGCAAATCTTGGAGGAAGAGTCATATAAATATCTTCATCTAAATCACCTTGTAAAAAAGCATTATTAACATCCATTTGGTGGAGAGACCACCCTTTGATAGCAGCAAGAGAAATGAGGGCACGAACAATTACAAGTTTGGCAACAGGAGCGAAAGTGTCGTGGTAGTCTAAACCTTCAACTTGTGTAAAACCCTTAGCAACCAAACGTGCTTTGTAACGTTCGATAGTGCCATCAGATTTGTACTTTATGGTGAACACCCATTTGCACTTAACGAGTTTCTTGTGAGAAGGAAGAGATACAAGACTCCACATATGGTTTTTTTCAAGTGCCATTATTTCTTTCTCCATAGCTTCCCGCCAATGGGGCACTTTTATTGCTTCAGAAAATGTTCGAGGCATCTCTGTAGAGTTAATAGTAGAGAGAAAACATCTATGTGCTGGAGAGAAATTAGAATATGTAATATAATGATGGAAAGGGTAGAGTGTACCTGACAACTCAAAAGGCGATGGAGAAGTGGAACATTCATGAGTAACATTAGAGGCTTTAGGCCAAACATATCCTTCAATGAGAGGCTTTTTAGGTGGCTGACGGTTTCTCTGAGGTCTGGTAAGGATGGGTGTTTCACTAGATTGAGCAGCAGGAATTGAATCAACATTGAAAGTAAGAGGTTCAGTAACATGTGTATCGGGAATAACTTGTGGAGTATGATGTAGGTCATGGTTGGGTTGTGGTATGGAAACAGAAGATGGGAAAATGATTGGGTCAGAGTTGGAGCATGGGCAATGATCACCTGGAGAAGATATATTAGTGGAAGGTAAGATGCTGTTTTGACTTGCAATTGAGTCACCAGTATCTAAATCATCTAATAATAATGGGGTAACATAAGAAGATATGGACTGAAGTTTAGACATATCCTTAAATGGGAAAAGTCCTTCATAAAAAATAACATCACGAGAAGTGTATACAGATTGAGTTTCAAGATCATAAACTCGATACCCTTTTTGAGACTAGAGTTTGGAGTTTGGGAGAAGTGTATAAATTCGAATATATATATTTCAAGATCATGTGATTGGTGGCACCAGTGTCAATAATCCAAATGGAATTTGGGAGAGCAGAAAGAGCCAGACCTGCAAGGTTAGCACCCGAATGGATGTTACTTGTTGCCATCATAGCAAGTAACTTATGGTATTGCTCTTGAGTGGCCGAAGATGGTGTATGACCTCCAGTGTGCAGTTTGCTGCCTGAAGCATCTGACTTCTTTGGAGGATAGCCATGAAGTTTGTAGCAACAAGCAATTGTATGATTATCACGACCACAATGAAATCGAGGCTGAGTATTGGAATTGGTAGCCCGATTTCCATTGCGAGCAGGTCGAACATAACTACTGGATTAAGTGTTGGTATATAAAGCTGCAGCTTCAGTCCAACAAGATTGAAAAGAATGTATCTCTTGTTGCTTTTCTTCTTGTCGGACAAGAGAATACATTTTGGTGGCAGTATGAAATGGTTCCATAAGCAAAATTTGGCTCCGAATAGCGGCAAAACGATCATGTAAACCTTGTAGAAATTCCATAGCTCAATCTTGTTGAAAACTTTCAGCCACAGCCTTGCCATTGCCGCAGGTACATGGCTGTAAATTAGTGAATGAGTTTAATTCATCCCATAAAGATTTCAGTTTGGTAAAATAAGCTGAAACTGATAAATCGTCCTGTTTGAGAGAAGAAATGGACTGCTTCAATTGGTAGATCTTAGGTGCATTGGTTTGAGAAAACCGTTCAACAAGATCAACCCAAATATCTTTCGCAGTATTGGTGTACAAGATACTACCACGAATTTCAGCGGAAACAGAGTTAAAAATCCACGAGCTAATGAGATCGTTGTAGCGTTCCCATTGATGCAGCTCCTTTAGAGATGCTGCAGGAGGTTGTTTGATGGTGTCATCAACAAAACCTAACTTGTTTTTGGCACGAAAGGCCATAGTAATAGCACGCAACCATGAAGAATAATTATCACCGTTTAGAGGGGGTGAAACAAGGATATCAGTTGGGTTGTCAGAGTGATGAATGAAAAAGGGATCACCAGATTGTGTTTCTGAAACAGTAGAGAGAGCATCGGAAGATGTTGGTGAAGTCATTGTTGAAAACAAAAAATATAGGATTTTTTAGGCTCTGATACCATGTGAAAATGAGACTAGAGTTTGGAGTTTTGACTCTCACAATTTGTAGAGTGTTCACGTTGAATATATATAAACAAAGTTGTTACAACGTTATTACATGGTTACAACTATCTCTCCAATTAACGTTACATGGTTACAACTATCTTTCCAATAAAGGTGGAGAAGATTAATCATAGAATACAATACAACTAGCTAACTAATTAAGTGATAAACATATAATAGATAAGACTTCTGAAGAACATGGCAATCTATCACGTTAAGATGGGGTGACACCAGATCAAGGACTAGACCTACTTTGATATCATTGTCACGGGTCGTGTGTTTCGCGGTCCAACCCTGTACATGTGAGTTTTCCCGGCCCATGGAAAAGTCCCTCCCGACCGGATCGGTCCAGGAATGACCCGAGATTGTGACCCGATCATCATGCCCGCGTCATAACCCGACCGTTACATCAGCCCCTGGTCCGAGAAATATCTTGGCCCGACCATCATACCCCTTTTGCCCCGACCCGAAGAGCATTTTTGGGAGGAACTCGAAGGTTCTAGAAGATACTTGTGGATCTACATAGCTGACGTGTAAAGCGAAATATTATGTAAAGTTGAAAGAGTTGCCCTAATGGGCCAAAGGCCCATTGGGAAGATGTATATAATTCAATGAAAAGTAATGAGAAGAGATCTTTTTGTGTTGTGCAAATTTTGTATCTACACAATGGCGCCGTCTGTGGGAAATTAGGTCAGATAACCGACCATCTTCCTACCTCTGAAAAGCTGAGTGAAACCCAGATACACCCAACAAAAAAAAAACACCTTCCATACCACCCTCCCGATCCAGATATAACGATGCCGGTAACCAGATCCCATTCGGAAGCACTAATTCCCGGCACCGGACAACCGAGCGCCCCACCAACGATTGAAAATCTCCTGCGGCAGCTTATGGAGGCCGAGAAACGCAGCCAGGCAGCCGAGGCAAGGAGCCTGGCGGCGGAAAGGAGGAGTGAGGAACTCCTTGCAAGATTGAATCAGGCAACTATCCCACAAATAGTTCCCGATCAATCACAGACCCATGAAGAGGCCGAACCACGAGAAGAGCATGGTGAAACATCTCACAGGCCTGGCAAGGCCCCGGCAACCGGCGATACTCCAGTTACCGACGAACCACTGACGTCGCAGAAGCTCCAAGAGATGATGGCGGAATTTCAGAAGAAAGTCATGAATGATCTGAGAGCCAGATCCACCGATGACCAGGCCCTCAGAGCCTCTGCGGACTCGGTTCAGTCGCCCTTCAGTGTAGAGATCACCCGGGAACCCTTCCCAAGGAAGTTCATCATGCCCAGATTTACTCCTTACGACGGGACGAAGGATCCCGAGGAGCATATCTACCAGATCCACCAGAAGATGACGATGTACGCCGAGAACGAAGCCCTGCTGTGCAAAGTGTTCCCGACCAGTCTTGTCGATGCCCCGCTCCTCTGGTTCAGAAAATAACCGCCGAGATCCATTGGCAGCTGGCAACAATTGTCTGATCTCTTTGTGGCGCAGTATTTCGGGAACAAGAGGCAAAAGAAGACCATCTCGAGCCTCTTCACCATGACCCAGGAAAAGGGAGAATCCCTCAAGAGCTTTCTATCCCGATTCAATGTCGAATCATCCTCCATCGACAACTGCGACCAGCACTCTGCCGTGGAGGCCTTCAGGATGGCTCTCATCCCGGGGACAAAGTTTCACCAATCACTTGTGAAGCGACCTCCCTCGGGAATAGGAGAACTCAATTCTAGGGCTCAAGGTCATTTGAGGATCGAAGAGGAAGAAGCAACCCGACAGAGGAGAGCAGCGCTGGTCAGTGTGGAAGTGAAATCAAAGGATAAAGCGTCAGACAAGTCCCGACAGGATATGAATCGCAAACGCTCGAATCCCCCGAGCCACTCTTCATCTCAGTTTCCCCCTCAATCCGATAGACGTGCGAAGCTTGAAGAGAAGATTACTCCATTGAAAGTGACACTTGCCAAGCTTTTCCAAGAGAACAAAGCTCGAGGAATCTTCCAAACTCCTCCCCCAATCAGGCAACCCCTTGACCAAAGGGATAGATCCAAGCATTGCGCCCTCCATGGTGATTTTGGCCACACGACCAACGATTGCCGAAACCTGAGACGCCAGGTGGAAGGAATGATAGCCCGAGGGGAATTGAAGGATTACATCCAGAGGGATGGACTAAGGGCCAACCCACCAGCACAGTATAACCAACGGAATCAGGGTCCTGCTCACCCGGTCAGGATCATCAATATGATCCATGGGGGTCCCGACCCACAAAACAGCGAAGGATCGAGACGCACGCAGCTGAGAAGAGCACATCAAGTCGCAAGGATATCTGGGATAAACGAGGTCCACCACCGAACGGGGCAATCTCAGATACTCTTCTCCCAGGAGGACCTCCGGGACATCCAAGTCCCGCACGAGGACCCGCTAGTCATCACTCTGATGGTCTCGGGATGTCTTGTGAAGAGGGTCATGGTCGACCCGAGAAGCAGCGCCAACATCATGACCAAATGGGCTTTTGACAAATTGGAGATCAACCCGAGGGACATCGTGACATCCCGAAACCCAATCGCCGGGTTCGATGGAAAACAAGTCGAGCCTCTCGGGGAGGTCAGGCTGCCTGTGACGGCGGCCCAGAGAACTCTGTCCGAAACTTTCGTGGTGGTGGACATGAAGCCCTCATACAATCTTCTTATGGGAAGGGGATGGATACACAGAATGCAGGGGGTACCGTCGACTCTCCACCAAATGATGAGGTGCGTCGGTCCAAACGGGTACGACATAATCGACATCAGAGGGGATCAAGTGGCTGCCAAGCAATGCTATGCAGTCACCATCAAAGAAATGAAGGACAAACCCGATCGAAAGAGGTCCCGAGAAGATGATCAGGACCTGGAGTCCAAATAGCAACTACAGGACGGGGAGTCGGGTCCCCCGATCGTGGCCGAGCCTCTGCAGCCGGTGTTTGTAAGGCCCGACAAGGTTACCTACGCAGGTACAAACCTCAACACTTGTGAATTGAATGAATTGACAACATTCTTACAGGACAATCATGACGTCTTCGCTTGGGAGCATACTGATATGCCCGGCATCGACCCCTCTATAGCCCGACACAAATTACATGTCGATCCAAATATTCGACCCGTTTGACAAAAACAGAGGCGAATGGGGGGCCAAAGGAACCAAATCATAGCCGATGAGGTGTCAAAGTTGCTGGAAGCCGGATTCATCAGAGAGGTCCATTATCCCGAGTGGTTGTCCAATGTGGTTGTTGTACAGAAAAAGAACGGGAAATGGCGAGTCTGCGTCGACTTCACCAACTTAAACAAAGCTTGCCCGAAAGACAGTTTCCCGCTGCCCAAAATAGATCAAATGGTCGATGCTACTGCAGGCTACGAGAGGTTAACCTTCCTGGATGCTTACTCGGGTTATAACCAAATCCCGATGGACGCAGGGGATGAGGAAAAGACCTCCTTCATTACGGAAACAGGTACCTATTGCTTTAGAGTTATGCCTTTCGGACTAAAGAATGCAGGAGCCACCTTTCAAAGACTGGTGAACAAGATATTTAAAGGGATGATGGGCACTGTGGTCGAGGCTTACATTGACGACACAGTTGTCAAGAGCAGAAATAAGACTGACCATTTGGGACATCTCCGTAAGGTGTTTGATACCTTGAGGAAACACGGGATGAAGCTCAATCCGGCGAAATGCTCCTTCGGGGTGTCATCGGGACAGTTTCTGGGACACATAGTTGATCGGTCGGGTATACAAGCCAGTCCGACCCAAGTGAAGGCTCTGCTCGAAACAAAAGAGCCATCCACGCACAAAGAAGTTCAAGTCTTGACCGGAAGGGTCGTGGCATTAAGCCGATTCATTGCAAGGTTGACCGACCGTTGCCGACCCATCTTCCAGGCGATCAAGGCAAGGAAGGGAGAAGTGTGGGGACCCGAGCAAACTGAAGCCTTGTCCCGATTGAAGGAGTACATGCTCAAGCCTCCCATTCTTGCAACACCCGAGCCCGATGATGTCCTGCTCTTGTATCTGGCAGTATCATCAGTTTCAACTAGTGCCGTACTCATCAGAGAGGACATGAACCTCCAGACGCCCATCTTCTACACCAGTAAGGCATTGGCCGATCCCGAGACACGGTACAACAAACAGGAAAAGTTGGTCTTATCCCTGATCAATGCCAAACGACGTCTCAGACATTACTTCGAAGCTCATCATATCATTGTCCCCACTGCCACTCCCATTCGTGTACTTATGGCAAAGCCCGACCTTTCCGGAAGAATTTCCAAATGGGCCATTGAGGTAGGGATTTATGACATAACTTACGTGCCCAGAGTGTCGATCAAAGGACAGGCCGTGGCCGACTTCCTCTTAGAAGGGGAAACCGAGGAGGCCGATCAGCCCGTCGAGTTGGAAACATGGAAGTTATTCGTGGACGGTTCAGTGTGCGCCAATGGAGCAGGCGTTGGGCTGGAAATCCATACTCCCGACGGAACTAAGCTACAAGCCTCGACACAATTACAATTCTCAGCCACCAACAACGAGGCGGAGTACGAGGCAATTATATCGGGACTAAGATTAGCCAAGAGCCTTCAAATTCAATCCCTATCCGTGTACAGTGACTCCCAGCTAATTGTCAGGCAAATAACCGGCGAGTACGAGACTAGGGATCCGAAAATGGAATCTTACAGAGCGCTGGTGCTCAAGGAGTCAGAAGGTTTTCAAAAGTTAACATTCAGCCAAATACCTCGGGAAGAGAACACCTCTGCTGATCACTTGGCGAATCAGGCATCCGCAGCTGGTGAAGACATGACTCGAGTAGTACTGACCGACTTCATCACTGCGCCGAGCATCATAAAGCCCGATGAATTGATATGTCTAGTTCCCCGAGAACCAAGCTGGATGGATCCTATAATCGACTATCTAAGTCTCGAGACACTACCGACTGATAAGGCAGCGGCGAGGAAAATTAGAATGAAGTCAGCTCGATACGCGATCATCCAGGGCCAGCTATACAGAAAATCTTTCTCGGGTCCGTATCTGCGGTGCGTAACTCCTTCCGAGGCAGAGACAGTAATGCAAGAGATACATGCTGGAGCTTGTGGAAATCATTCGGGTGCCCGGTCTCTTGCCCATAAAATCCTGTCCCAGGGTTATTTTTGGCCCTACATGTCCCGAGATTCGGAGGAGTATGTGCGCAGATGCAAGGCCTGTCAAATGCATGGTGACGCTATACTGCAGCCCCCGAAATTCTTGAACCCGACAATCGTCCCGCACCCTTTTGCCCGATGGGGAATGGATATAGTCGGACCACTTCCAAAAGCCATCAGGAAGAATACCCATGTACTCCTCGCCACCGACTATTTCACGAAATGGGTCGAGGCCGAGGCTTATCCTTCCATAAAGGGGAGCCACGTAGTCAAGTTCATATGGAATCACATTGCAGGTTCGGAGTACCTCGGACCATTATGATGGACAATGGCACCAACCTAGACTGCGAACCGGTCAGGTCATTTCTGGCCCAACACGGAATCAATCAAAACACCTCCTCTGTAGGGTATCCGCAAGCCAATGGTCAGGCAGAAAGGACCAATCGTTCCATCTTCAACACTCTTGCGAAGAAACTCGAAAAGGCCAAAGGAGCCTGGTTGGACAAATTGCCAGAGGTACTATGGTCGTATAGAACAACTCCCCGACAACCAACCGGTGAAACACCTTTTTCCATGGCTTATGGAGCGGAAGCCGTAATCCCGACGGAGTATGCCGTCCCGACGCTGAGATCACTGGCCTGGGTTGAGACCACAAATAATGAACGCTTGTCTCACGAGCTCGACTTGCTGGAAGAAAAAAGAGAAATTGCCGGGATAAGACTGGCAGCTTACCAACAACGAGTCAGAAATCACTTCAATAAGAGAGTGAAAAGGAGGGGATTCCAAGTTGGAGACATGGTCGTCAGACGAAAAATTGGACACGTGGGCAAACTCCAAGAGCCATGGGAAGGACCCTACACCGTCACAGAGGTAGTCGGGCGCGGTGCTTATCGATTACTCAGAAATTTTGATAATCGAAGGGAGCCTAACACACAGAATGCGTCCCGACTCAAGAGGTATTATCCATAGGGATACTCAATTTCAATTACTGTAAAGAAAGGCCACTAGAGCCAGAAAGATTACAATAGAAGTTCAATTTCTTCCCTATCATACCTAAGCGTACCTAAATCGTCTCCATGATTATATAAATTTAAAAACCTTAAGTGTTGAATCCTCTCCATGGGCCCAAAGCACCCGAGAGATCTTCACAGACCCACCAGTGGTCGGGTTTTATCTCAAAACCTAAGTGTTGACTCCTCTCCATGGGCCCAAAGCGCCCGAGAGATCTTCACAGACCCACCAGTGGTCGGGTTTTATCTCAAAACCTAAGTGTTGAATCCTCTCCATGGGCCCAAAGCGCCCGAGAGATCTTCACAGACCCACCAGTGGTCGGGTTTTATCTCAAAACCTAAGTGTTGAATCCTCTCCATGGGCCCAAAGCGCCCGAGAGATCTTCACAGACCCACCAGTGGTCGGGTTTTATCTCAAAACCTAAGTGTTGAATCCTCTCCATGGGCCCAAAGCGCCCGAGAGATTTTCACAGACCCACCAGTGGTCGGGTTTTATCTCAAAACCTAAGTGTTGAATCCTCTCCATAGGCCCAAAGCGCCCGAGAGATCTTCACAGACCCACCAGTGGTCGGGTTTTATCTCAAAACCTAAGTGTTGAATCCTCTCCATGGGCCCAAAGCGCCCAAGAGATCTTCACAGACCCACCAGTGGTCCCAAGGTGCCCGACTATTATTGTCTGATGGCATTGGTAGTCCTACCGAGTTACAATTCCAAATCCCAATTTACATTAATATCAATGAAGCATTGGATCATACATATTTCCAGCAAAGTTTGAATAGGTGAATTCAATTATATTAAAAGGGCCCCAGTGGCCAAGGCTGATACAGTAAAGCTTAAATAAAATTGTTGGAAACAAAACAAAAAGCAAAAGTCTAAAGGAAGAGCCCTATTCCACCGCCGGAGGGTCCTCATTGCTACCTGAGGCTTGGTTCTCGATGGGTTGTTCTTGAGGTTCATCCAAGCCGGAACGAGAAGGCGGAGCGGGCAAGGGACCCTGAAGGAACTCACCAAATGCCAGGTCCTCAGGTTCCGCCTCGGGATCGGCATACGGAGGCCCCACTCCTATGCTGAGATCAAGATCTTCTATGGTCGGGATGTATCGGTCACCCTCAGGCTTTTGAAGCTCAGTTATGCATTCCCGCCAGCCCTGCTCGTAACGGTACTTGCTTGTCAGCACAAAACGAGCAATCATTTGGTTACCTCCCTTGTGACACATCTCTACCCGAGATCTCTCCACGCCTAGTGCATTCTCAACTTCGACCTTCTCCTCAAGCAGCTGCAGCCCTGAAGTCTTTAACTTCTCAATTTCTTCAGTTAGGGCCTGCACTTGAAGAGTTAGGACTTCCCGGGACTGGATTTCTCGACTAGCCATCTGTTCAGCCTCCCGAGCCTTACCCTCAAGGTCGGAAATCGCTGCCTTGGCGGCTGCAAGTTCTAGGGTCGCTGCCTTGGCAGATACGAGCTCTTCCTCTGCTGCGACGGCCCGGTATGTCAAGGACTGAATCTTCTCATTGGCCCTCTTGACCTGTTCCAGAGCCTTGGCGCACCCAGCTTTGTGGACCTGGACATCCCGATTCAGGGCGTGAATGACCCGGGCATCATCCTCAAGCTTGCAATTATACGCCTGTGTAGCGTGAAACATCTGAAAGCAAGAATGTTAGCACAAAGGAGATAAGGGGAGAAATAGAAACCAAGTAAGCAAGTGTAAGGGAATTATTACCCTCATTGCAAGCTCGGGCCCTTCCAGAGCCAGGCTCATCCTATCATATCGACCCATTGCCAATCTATCAGCCGGGGTCCATACCCCCAGGGCCATCTCTCTCAGAGCTTCAGGGTTCCCGATCGTTGGGTCCGCAACCCCCAGATACGGATGACCCTTTCGATCATCCAGCTTGAATCGGGGGCCATGGGGAATGTGTCTCCCACTCTCAGCAGCTTTCTCGATCTCCCTATTATCCTGTTTCCTGACATTTTTAGAAATGGCAGTACGCAGTTTGGAATATCGGGATCGATCCTGGTCCTCGTCATCAGAGCCTAAGTCCCTGCCATCCGATACTGAGGAAGGAACACTCAATACAACGCTTCGGCTAGAACTGGGTCTAACTGAATGATCTGCCCGGCAAGGACTCTGACTCACACCTCCCAGGCTCGGGACCTGGGCATGACCGTCCCCGACCTCGGCTGCTTCCGATGCACCAATTTGCGGACCTTCAGTAGGCGGAGGCGGGGGCGTGACGGGATGACGCTCTGCCGGAATAGGAGGATGTGGCGTGCAAGGAGGCCCTCCGGTGGATCCTGCCGGTTGACTGTTTTCTCGATTCTCACCAACTGGGGGGACATCGGGATTTGCGGGGACTGTAGGGATATCAACCCCACAAATGAAAGATGTGGAGCCAGAATCAACCTTTCTGGCCCTCTTGATCGAAAGTCTGGGCAGGCTAACCGCCTTCCTTTTATGTTGATCCCCAGACATTTTTCTCTTGAGCTTTTTAGTTCCTGATGACTTGAATTGAGATTTCCTTGACCCTGATGTAGTCGCGGCAGAACCCGAGGCGATCCTCAATGTTGATTCTCCCGATGCAAACTCCTGCAATACAGATCCGGTCAGGCAATTCTGGCTATCCATTAAATCCTGACTCCATACTTTGGCATGCAACAGTTCAAATCGAGACCTTATATACCCGACATCCCTTTTTTCCCGAGGAGCTTTCAGGAAATCCATCACTTGCGTACCCAACTTATCATTGCACATTTCGCAGTGGCAAGAGGCTCGGGTATGAAAACTCTTTAAACTCAGGAAGTCGGGTTGGCTGGAAAACGTGGTTGACAGGGATGTTCATAGCATCGGGATGCCTCCACCGACCACTCACTATTATCATCCTCTCTTTCCATCCCTTATTGGATGTCGGGACGTTGTCACACAACTTCCTCTTGACGTACGAAGTGAGGTTGTACCGACCCCTATTATCCTTTTGTTCTTGAAGTTTATACGAGAGCAGAAGCTCGGCCAAACCTAGGTCTAGGTTCAGTTCCCTATTAATGAACAAGATCATGGCCAGAATCCTATAAAAATTGGGACCGACTTGGAGGGGGGCCAGACCCAAAGTGGCCAATGTCAGGAGGAAGAAAGGATGAATGGGAAACTTTAGTATAGCCAGGTGAAATGAAGAAAGCAGTATCTCCCCGTCCTTCAAACCTTCTCCGATCCTAAAATCTTTGTCCCGAGGGTAGTGTCTAACCTCCACCCCCTCGGGGACCCTGAGGCTCCTAAGTTGAGCGTCTTTCCTATATTTGGCTGGGAGAGGGTCAATACAGCAGTTCTCCTCCTCCTCAGCGTCCTGACCCATATCTGCTTCCCGAGCGACTTCTGGGGGACTAGATCTAATGACCCGAGTAATCTCTACGGACGGGGTGCTCACCGAGGTTTCGGGATCGGTAATGGTTAATTCAGTGTCTGTCATTTGCAGGTCGCTAACCGACCTGGTATCATCACTCCCTGACATATTTGACGAAAGGTAGAATATTGAGAAGAACAACTTACAAAAAGGCAAAGATGATTCCGGCAGCCTCTCCTTTCGTTTTTCTCCGGCTAGGTGATTTGCAGAAACCGGCGACTGTACCAAGAAGCAGAAGAGGATGCGTCCGGTCAAACGCTTTGCAACACGGATCAAAACACTTCACACAATGTAAAAATCAATTAAGACCGTTGATATTTGCAGAATTGGAGTAGACAGTATGGAGATTTGGTAGGAGAGAATGGATTTGAGTTGCAGATAATGCTTGAAGTATGGTAGAGAAGAATAATGAGGAGTAATCCAAAAGTGGTGCAAGTCTGGCGTATGTGGGTTATATAGATAGGTGTGACGTTTCAGTCACCCGGGTCAGAGTACCGGATCGACATGACCCGGCCCATCTCACGCAATCCTATGCCACCTCAGCCACAAATTCAAATTGCAATAATGGCGGCAACTGTAGCATTAAAGGCGTCCCGCATCGTCCGGCACGCCTCCCCTCATCAACCGCCACGCGTCCCGCGCACCAACTCCGAGGACTTTTTGATGGGCCTTAAGATTCTTTCACCTAATGGGCCCATTGGATGCAGGCCCATAAGCTAAAAGAGGGCCTGTGTACATGTGAGTTTTCCCGGCCCATGGAAAAGTCCCTCCCGACCGGATCGGTCCAGGAATGACCCGAGATTGTGACCCGATCATCATGCCCGCGTCATAACCCGACCGTTACATCAGCCCCTGGTCCGAGAAATATCTTGGCCCGACCATCATACCCCTTTTGCCCCGACCCGAAGAGCATTTTTGGGAGGAATTCGAAGGTTCTAGAAGATACTTGTGGATCTACATAGCTGACGTGTAAAGCGAAATATTATGTAAAGTTGAAAGAGTTGCCCTAATGGGCCAAAGGCCCATTGGGAAGATGTATATAATTCAATGAAAAGTAATGAGAAGAGATCTTTTTGTGTTGTGCAAATTTTGTATCTACAAACCCAAAAACTTAAACTATTAGGTGAAGTTAACACTCAACCCATATATATCCAAGACCCTTCCCATCCATATTCGGTGTGGGACAATAATCCATGACAAATAGCTTCCTTTTTGGGAGTGATGTATTTCATGATTAGAACTAGAAGTTTGATTTACGAAGGAAGAATTCATGTGTACATTTGAATGAGGAAATACATGATGACTTGCATAGGGTGTTCTAAACATATATAGCAAAATAGTTAATTTTCTGCATTTGTACAACAATAAGTCATGATTTCACTTTCTGTGTCAACAGAGTGTGAAATACCAATTATAAAACTCAGAGTCGGATACAGTCTCCACAACATCAAGCCTTAATCCCAACTACTTTGGTCGGCTACAGGAAATTTATGTTTCTATTTCCCTCTATTTATACTTTTCCTTACTAACTCTGTCCACTGTAACTCTTGTCTTCCTCTTCCTTAAATATAAATAATGTCACTTTTTTTAACTGTCACTCTCGAAGGCCTTCGTTTACATATGTCCAAGCCATCAACCATCTCCAGAATGTGATAATTTGTACTTATATTTTCTAGTCCTACTGCAAGAATGTGTTGTCCAACATTCTGAATAGTGCATGTTAGAAATGTCAATGAGTTGGCCGTCTGCAAATCATGGTCTTTTCATTACCCGGAACATGAGATGTAAAATATCCCATCTGAATGTGTACGGAGGACCTCGCAAATGTTTATCTGTATCGGCATGTGTTTCTGTCATCGAAGTCACTATACAATAATGGGGAGATGCATAAGAAAAAAAACTGAGTGGTCTTATGCATCTTATTTATGCTGTTTCATGGATCAAAATCCACATGTCATCAAAAAATCATGTGGCAGAATTGAGTCTCTTTCATTTATACCATAATATTCTTTAGTCTAATTCAACTTCTTACACACAGGGATGAACAACATCCGCTTTAAGTTCATGTAAGGTAATATGTAAGTGGTAGTTGCAACCATGACATGTGCTTGGCTAGCAATATGCGTCAATTAGTCAATTATTGTATGTCCAGCAAACTTATTAGCTGGGGATGGTAGAATCCTTTATTTATTCTTTGGTATAAATTTTCTACAAGGCCAGAGATGTTGTATGAGACCTACTTGACTATTTAAAATGCGATGCCCATATGATGCAGAGTAATCCGCATGGCTCCTTTTGCAAATAGATTGGCAATGAATGTTCCACCTCATATACAATTTGTGAGATGCCTTGCCAATTATGAAGCATTGAGATTCTCTATTCCCATCAATACACTTGCGAAGAAACTAGTCAACCGAATGATTGAGAAGAGCTCCAATAGTGAGGGAAAGTATGTTTCCATCCACCTTCGCTTTGAGGAGGTACTGATTTTCAACTTTTATTCGAAGATGTTGATAATTGGGATTTCTAATCTTTAAAAGACCAGTCAATCACTTATCTGCAACATTTAGGACATGGTGGCCTTCTCATGCTGTGAGTATGATGGTGGAAGTGCTGAAAAGGTGGAAATGGACTTGATACGAGGAAAGGGGTGGGGCGATAAGTTCAAGCGTAAAGGTCGTGTGATTGCACCTGGTGTCAATCGAATCAATGGAAGATGCCCTATGACTCCTCTGGAGGTTAGTTATTTAAATCTTTATCATGTTAACTCTTTAGTTTCAGTTTCTGCATTTTAGGGAAGAAAATGCTGAAAATAGCTTAAAGCTTAAGGGGAGGTAGATTTATATAGTTATGTTTTTTTCACTTTTTTTCATTTCTCATTCTTTCTGATGTTGTTAGTAGCTACTAGCTTGTGGAATGGCTCAATCTATGCTATATGATTATTGAGATCTTTTCAGTCTGTAGGCCTCAAAAGCTCTTGCTAGTCTGCTCGAGCTTTACAATTGCACCAATAAATCACATCTCTCTCACCATAATCCTTCTCGTAAGTTAATAACTAAGAGCTAGGATGTTGTTGACACTCAATTGGCATAATACACAAGTCCCAACTCATTGAGTATGTTTGATGACTTCCAGCCGCATTGGCAGCACTTTAATTTACATATGCATACCGATTGTATAAAAAGAGAGAAGGAATATGAAAACTAAGATAACTAGATAAAAAATAAAAACATCCGGTATTATGTTCTAGTGCATGTGCAGCGCTAAAAAAATAAATAAATCACATTCCAACACATAAAAACCGAAAATTTGTTAAGTAGATTTTTAAGAGGCAATCCAAATGGATTTAAACCCAATCAGGTTCAACTCCTGTCATATAGCAATCATGACTCGGTGGTATAAAGCCCATTCTGTAGGTAGGCTGAAAAAATGTTCTGCGAGGCAATGATGTAATCATGCCTGAAGTTATGTGTGTACTTTGACATGGTAGGTAGATGTAATGCACCTTAGAAGCCAATATTGATCAATTGTTCTGGTTAAAATCTGGTCTGTTCTTTTCAAAAAAAGAATCTGGTCAATATTTTTTTCCTAAATTTGTTTCATAACTGCAAATGTATGCAACTTTATTTAACAATTATTGCACACAGTTGTCCATCCCGTCAAATAGTAACTCCTTTTGTTGCTAATGTTTTCTTTGTCAGCATAGGTTGGGATGATGCTAAGGGGTATGGGGTTTGCCAACAATACTCCAATATATTTGGCCTCAGGGAAGATTTACCAGGCTGAGAGAAACTTAGCTCCTCTACTAGAGATGTTTCCGCTTCTACACACCAAGGAATCTCTTGCAACCCCGGATGAGCTCGCTTCATTTCAGGTATAGTTTTTGTACTGCCTCTATTGCAACATATTATTTCTTTCGCCTATCTGTTATAATTTCCAAAATCTCTACTCAGGGAGCTTGTTGATTTGGGTTGACCATGTGTCTTTGCAAATAAGCTTGTCCACCCAAAATTTATAGTGGATGTAATTATTTTATTTCATCCTCATCATCGTCGTCTGTGTCGTAGTTTATTGCTACAATCCTAGTTGGCAACAGTGGCCAGAAATCCCTCCATCATCTTTTCTATTAGAAGTCCATATACTTGTGCATCTCTAACTTGATAGGAAAGGCAGGAATTGTAATGAAGATGGCGTTATCCAATGTCTCCTACATGGAACCCATTTTCTCTTTTCCCGATTGATGGGAAAGAAGCAATTAAACTATGAGACAATAAAAGTAAAACTGTAACATTTTTATTTTTATTTTTTATTGTTTTAATCATTCATGCAGTTGTGAAATGTAGGATCTTGCATGTTTAATGATCATTATTGTAAAAGAAAAGATGTATTGTAATGAAGCTGTGGTAGGTAGGGTGATGCATGTTCCATGACCATTATTTCTTGTGGTGGTTGGGAGGGAGGGGAGTAAGCGGGGGCTCATCCAGCTCGTAAAAGACAGAAACTTCATAATTGTGTTTAAGTCGGATGTACTTCCAACTATGCAACGCCCTCCACATTTGATGGATTTAATTCTCGGGCATCAATGTATGTACCATGTCCTCCAATAGTCAACTGTGCTTTGAAAATGGGCTTTTCTGATATACATCATATTGTGAATCCTCTGATTTTCTTTTATTTCACAATGTATGTTTTCTGGTTTTGTAAGACAAAAACTAGCCATATCCAATGCTTCTTTGGTTGATAGGGCTATTCTTCAAGATTGGCTGCTTTGGACTACATTGTATGCTTGTTCAGTGAAGTGTTTGTTACCACCCAAGGTGGAAACTTTCCGCATTTTCTGATGGGCCACAGAAGATTTCTATTCAATGGACATGCTAAAACCATCAAGCCTGATAAAAGCAAGCTTGCCGTTTTACTAGAGGACACAAGCATGAGGTAATCTCCTTCTACCTCCACTTTATGTATCTAAGTGTGCTTCTCAGGGTTTCTTGAGAGCATGAATTATTATAATTTATGTATTTTTTTTTATCATATGTTCTCTAAAAAGAAAAAGAAAAAGAAAAGATGTCCAATACAATAATGTCCACAAGGAACAGTTTTGTGCATTATTAATTTAGTATATAAGCTTACATATAAGGAAGTGTCATGTGAATTGCCAGGAAGTCAAAATATTTATATCAAAGGTTTAGTATCCTACAGACCGTGGGGGGAAGTATACGAACAAATTGTATACTAATAAAGAAATGAAATTGATTTTTATTAGTTGTCTGTTGTTGGGTATCAAATGTAAGAGTTTGACCGGACCTTGGGGTTTCAAAACCATCGAAGTTGAGAACTGCTATTACAGCATTACATGAACTGCCTCATCATGTTAGCTGCCAAAGATTTTCCTACCTCCTCTATCAATAATTTTAATATGACTAAAATACTAATTTTGATTTGTTTGAATATCTAACATTTTGAAAAAGTCCGTACCTAAATAGCCATTTGAATAAAGCTGTTTATGTTCATTGTTTCGCAGTTGGAAAGCTTTCAAGGAGCAAATGGAAATGATGCGTGGTGAAAGTGATCGCAAGGGAATAATGATACCGAGAGTTAAAAAAACCAAAAAGAAATCTTCTATTTATTCAAACCCTTTACCAGAATGCAGGTGTCTCTGGAATACACAAAACTTAAGCTTCAAGAAGACACATACTTCCCTCATGCCTAATCACTAACTCTATTGTGTGATACGTGGAATTTTCCAATTTCAACTGGTAGTCTCACTAAGTGCATTCATAGTTCATACACCGCAGGTGTTTCTTTGGGAGCTTTAGTTATTGTTTCTGCTTTGCCTCTATTACCCCGAAATTTTCCTCCTACGTGCAGTTGCATTTGAAACATTTCTCGATTTTTTTTCTGGCATTGGGCACAGAGATTTTCAACCCCCTCTCTGCTTCTGCTTTTGAAGTTCGGCCCTTAAGATGCATGCCAATCACTGAAGTGGGAACAATGCTCGAACCTCGACTCAGAAGATGGTTACATTATTAACCCTTCAAGAGTGGATTGAGAGAGCACGAGTTCGAGACTAACAGAATCATTGGACATTCAATTTAAATTTCGGCCACTGGTTGGTTTTCAAGTCCAGAGAAAGTCAGCTCTACAGGCTAGGAATTTCAAGATTGTTCGCATTTTCGTTGGTTTTTCTCTTTTGGGCTTCGATCCAATTCTTCTAACATCCATACCGAAAGAACTCTAGTAGTGGGATGCATTATGTTCATGGATTTTGCTGTATCTAATGGCTGTATGGTTTTATATATTGGTACTACACTCAGCAGAGTCTACGAAGTTGTATTGCAGGCAGAGTTGGTGATGCAGTAAGATAATACTCAAAGAAAAGGGGTCACTCAAATATGGTGTGTAAAAAAAATTCTTGTATGATTGTTCTGATAGCAAAGGGAAATCTATAGCTGAAAGGCAGTTGTTGAAAGAAGTAGTTTGTATATCAGTGTGTTCAAAATATTGCTACTTTGCATTATTGAAAGTATATATATATATATATATAGAATGAGTGAAAATATGGCATGTCAAACCTATATGCTACAACTCTAAATTCAGTGCAGCTGAGTTCTTTATTGCATTTTAGGACTGCTAACTTCATACACCTTCAGTTTTTTTATTTTTTATTTATTAATAATTATCTTAAGAACTGTGGATTCACAGTTGCATTGCTATTGTAAGAAAATCACATAGCAGGAATTTCTTTTCTTTCTAGAAATTGATTTGTGTTGTTTTCAGTTTTTAGAGTTACCAATTCTTGTAAAATTGTATTCATATTTTTTATATTTTTCACTCTATATTTGGAAGAAAAAAAATTCATATTGAAGTCTGTGATGGATTAGTAGAAAGTATTAGGTCAGGTGTTGAACTGAGAAAAATTAAATATATTATATTTTAAAGTTATTATTTGACAAAAATGTAGTTTGTAAAAATATATAAAAAAAATACTGAAATAGAATACTTCATGCGACCAACAATGTAGAATAAATTATACATTTTATTACTAATATATACCAAAAATATGATAAAGAGTTAACAACTAACAAGTCAAATCTCTCAAGTCCATTCAATTTTATTTTTAAAGATTTATTTAATTTGTTTTAGGATAAATTACAGTTTCACCCCTATAGATAGGACGTATTACAACTTGACCCCTCTAGATTGGATAATTACACCCACACCCCCTCTAGATTGGTTTTTTTTTAACAATTTCCCCCCTCCCTCATTATTCCGGCAAGGTCAACGCCGGTCAATCCAATTTTTGCATAGGAAATTACTGTGTTAGCCTTGACTTAGTGAGATTTCAGTTTTACCCCTCTAGTTTATTTATAAATTGACATAATTACCCTTTATGTTATAAACCACAAAACTACCCCTAAATAATAATACACATTCATATACTTATGTCTATGTTTTCCTACATATTTATCAAAATCATTACCCACTTGAGAACACTGACCCATGTTTAGTAAAATAATTTGATCTTGTCCTACAAAATTAATTTGCCACCTTAACAATCATAGCGATTTCCTAGAAAACCTCCAATAACCAAATAACTATGTCAAAGGTAGTTGATTTACTATTAAAGAAAAAGTTTGACTTTTAGAGCAAATTTACAGAAATACGAGTCTAAATAGCAATACAAAATTGTTCATAAAATAAAATATTACAAATATAAATTTGAAAAAATTGTTTAAAAAAAAACTTATTCAAATATTGTAGCACACTCTGTTCTAAGACAATATTAAAAGTATCAATTTAATTATTTAAATTTGTTTTAAATTGGATGTAATTGAACCTAAATTTATAAGAAAATATTTAAAAGCCCAATGTATTATAAAATTTTGAAATTTCTAATATGATTTAGACTTTTAAATTAAATATTTAATATTTAATATTTTTTTATAAAATTAATACATTTAGGTAGAATCTTACGACATTCCGATTCTACGGACCCCAAAACAATTCTACCTAGATTCCTGATTCTGACAGCATTGGGTAATGCGATCCAACTCATGTAACCTGTTTAACCTATTTATCAAAAGTATTAAATTAAAATTTAACACAATTCAACATAAAATGAATCGTTTAACTTGTTTATCATCAAAATTAAATTGAATTTGATACAACCCAATTACAATTATTTTATTATTTCAACACATGACCAATTAGAAAATATAAATATAAATATAATCATGTCAAACGGGTTGTTCGATTTACTCGAGTTTGACCCAAATACGACAATAATATTTTCATGTCGTGTTCGGGTCGACCCTTATACAACTTGAACCCATTTATGGTCAACCTTAACCTTTTTAATTCACGTCGTGGTCGTGGTCATGTTGTGTTACCGTGTCATGTCTCATTTTACCAGCTCTAATGGTACGGATATTCTTGGAAAGTCATATTTTTATTAAAAATAATTAAAATATTGAAGATGAATTAATAATGACTAAAAATAATTTAATAATTATGAAAAGAGAAGAAAAAATAAAAAGTTATGTATGTTTATGTAATTAGTAATTAAAGTAATAAGAAATATAAAACAAATGGAGTGTTGGCTGGAAATTGGATTAGAGGAGTTGATTCAATCGCTTAACACTTGGCATCAACTTGGCTTGGGCTTGGCTTGAGAGCCAAATTTTAAAGAAGCTCAAAACGGTGCAGTTTCGCTATCAAAACGCTGCCGTTCAAGTAAATTGCTGCTGCAATTGATTGCAGACGATCCGGGTCACACCACGCAATTGGTAAATATTTGTTATGATAATAGAAAAGTGAGTTTGTTGCCTTGTACAAAGATAATAGCAAAAGTGAGTTTGTTGACAGAATGATGTCATAAAGTTGAAGCACAGTTGTTAGGCCTAAGATCCCACGATTCTATGGGCAAAAATATCCGATAGTAAGAAATTGTTCTTACGTGTAGGATGGTAGGATCTTATTACGATCCTATTAATTTGGTTTTTTTGGGTAAAAAATTAGGTTGGATTGTCCATGCAGAAGGGCAATAATTTTTCATCTTTTATTTGACTTGAGAAGTAATCCTTTCTTCCGTAACCAACACAAAAAAATTATACTTTGGCTTCAATCTTTCCTTCCCGCTATCTTCCGTAACCATGGGGCAATAATATTTCATCTTTTATTTGAGTTGAGAAGTAATCCCTAAACTAAACTAATTATAATGAATTTGCTAGTGGAACCATTGGATTTTTAATTTTTTGAATATTATTTATATACATATATGTGTTTTTGTAAACTCTAGTTCCATTCCTCCACTTACATATTTGATCATGTAATTTCAATTGTTTGTCAATGCAATTAAGATTTTTGTAGTATTATGTTTCTACGAATTCCTCCGGACTTAGGCTCCATTATTAATTAGTTTCTGCAACAGGTATAAGAAGACTTGAAGATTTATATATATATATATATATATATATATATATATATATATTATGTTAATTTCGGGGCGGGGGGGGGGGGGGGGGGGGAATTTATATATATGACATGTAATAATTTATTAAGCTTTTCTACTCTGAGGGGGGCGGGGGGGGGGGGGGGGGGAATTTATATATATGACATGTAATAATTTATTAAGCTTTTCTACTCTATTTCTCTCTATATTTAAATTAAAAGTTTATAAAAATTTATAAGTATGACCTAATGTTGTGAACTTTTAGTTTTCAAGTGGGTGTTTGTTTATTATTTTGGGTTAACATGATACATTTATGAAAATTGAAACTTTTTTAAATGATATTTGTTTAGATTTTTTGAAATTGTGTTTTAATTTTAATTTTATTTTGTTAATTAGTTTTGAAATTTTTAAGGAAATAGATGTGAGCGAATTCAAGGATTCGCACGTTGATACACCTTTATAATGATATTTTTGTTTATATTTGATGTTTTGAGTATATTTTTGTTATATTATAGAAATGTCATTGGTTAAGGAGTTAAATTGGATAATTTTTATAACAATATAGTAGAATCTTACGATCCTACGGACCCCAAAACGTGACAACCTTGAGTTGAAATCGCTGATCCCTACCGTTATATTAGTTATTTTGTACGGGTATAAAAAATAATAAAATCTGGCATGACCATCACATTAAAAAATCTCAATCATAGGATAAGTCGAGCATAAGTACTATTACAAGATGCACATAACTTATCGATAAAGGTTCAGCCATGTTCTCTCTCAAAGAAGAAAAAGAAAACATGATATATCGATTCGAACCGAGCTCTTGCTTTGCATTTATAATTAATTTTTATATATATTGTTTGTTGGAGTGTGACTCTTTTTCCTGCAGAGAAACTTAAATTTAGTCACCAAATAATCCTTATTTGAGTAGGAGATTGACTTGACTACTCCTGATTCTAATTGATTTGGGTTTGTCTTCTCATGGGGTCCAACCATTGGGCAAACTCATTTCCACCCAACTCCATAAACACATGCCTTGGTAATATCCAAACCCTAACTGATGAGCTTGTTCTTGAAAATAACATAAATCTGTAAGTTACAATTATTCTGAGTGAGTTGGCCTAGTTGGGAAAATTTTGGGACTTAATACTTCAAGAAACATGATGTCTCATATTCGATAACCAATTAACCTCTCCTATAAATACAGGGTCTAACCTATTGTATTGTATGCACAGAAAAAAGAGAGAAAAGATTAGTATTTTTCTTGGTGTAAGTGAAACACCGGGTGAGTTGTTGATATGGTAATCATCATATTGTAATCATCTCATTGATAGTGTAAATCTCTGTGTTGATGTGTGTGATTTTGATTGCAATTGTTTGTATGTGTTTTTCGGTTCGGTCTTGGGCGGGTGTAAAAATCCTAACATTGTTCACATAATTAATTTCCCCCCCCCCCAAACCCAAATGAGGAGGTGAGGGGTTTGAGCCTTATAGGAGGTATTGTGAGTGCGTGGTGTGTGAGTTTCTTACCATTCCCAAAAAAAAAAATTAAACTTTTTATCTGAAAATAATGCAATGCAATTTTGCAAAGCAACACAATGTAGCAAAATTGACTAAGGTATTGTTTGTTATAGTTTATGTTTCTACTTTTACACAGATGAAAAAAAGAAGCATAAGCTTTTTTGATAAATTAATATCTCCAACTTCTTTAAAATATTTTTTTTTAAATCCAAAAACTCTTCTAATAAATGTGTCAAATACCATTTAAAATAGTTTTTCCTTAAAAGAAAGCCAAAAGTAATTTGACACGTGTCACATGACCTTACTTACGATATTGGGCCTGTATAAGTGGGCTTTGGGCATATATATTTCTGACATGCTGGACTTGGGCTTGTTGGGCCCAGCTTATTGGAATCCAAAACACTGACTATATATATATTGGGCTCAAATAACTACCTTGATGGGGTTGAGATCGTCTCTCGCAGCTTCTCTTCCTGTAAACAAACAGAGCTTCAGTACAGGTTAGTCTGTGAGTGTGTGGTGTTTTAGGGTTTATGTTGAGGTTAGTCTCTGTGAGTGTGTGTGTGTGATATTTTAAGGTTTATGCTTGAGGTGCTCCTTTAAATTTAATTTATTGCAAGCTGAGATTATGAGAGGAAGTGAAGGAATGAATGTGATGGAGCTTTGGTTACTCACTTTGTTTGGAAAGTGTAATTTAATTTAAGTTTACCTAATAATTTTTCAAATGAAGATTTTGAAATCTTGATTGGTGGATCATTGGGTTTGAGGGCAAATGAAACCCTTTTTGCTTTTGATTTATATGTTTATGTGAGTGTTTTGCATTATTTGAATGAATATTTCTTTGGAATTTGATAGGTTGCAGTTGAATTGTATAACAATTGTGAGCTAGTTTTGATTGTAAGTGTTGTCCTTTGTATCATTTTGTTTAGTTCTTTTCAAATAACTGACAAAAATTAGGGGTTGGGAATTCATTACAAAAAAGAAAAGTAGATTTGCAGAAGAATTTAAAATACATAATTTCAGGCCGTATCCTGGCGTACCCGAGAAGTATCCTGGCTGTATCCGATAATAAAAATTAACTAAAAATATTGGATATACTTCTACAGAGTATCGGACACGTGTCCAAGCGTATTCTAGGAGTATCCGTACTAAACACATGTCTGATACCACCATGGTGCCTCCGGAGATGTATCCTTTCTTTGGAGATATGCAATTATGTGACCAATCACTAAAAAAGAGTTTTTTTAATTATTATTTATTTGTTTTTTAAGCGGAAGAAGAGTATAATTTTAAGAAAATGAAATGAAATTCTTATGTAAGATTTGAATAAAGCTCCATGAGATTTGAAGGGTAGGGCTAACATTTCCACCTTTGAGGGGAGGATTTGGGCTGCAAATGAACTAGCCGACCTGAGCTTACTAGTTTCAATTATCCTGGCCTTATCCGATGATAAAAATTAATTAAAAATATTGGATGCTTCTACGGTATCGGACACGTGTCCAGGCGTATTCTAGGAGTATCGGTACTAAACACGTGTCTAATACCACCACGGTGCTTCTGGAGAAGTATTCGTTCTTTAGAGATATGCAATTATGTGACCAATCATTCAAAAAGAGTTTTTTTTTTTTAATTATTATTTATTTGTTTTTTAAGCGGAAGAAGAGTATAATTTTAAGAAAATCAAATGAAATTCTTATGTAAGATTTGAATAAAGTTCCATGACATTTGAAGGGTAGAGCTAACATTTCCACCTTTGAGGGGAGGATTCGGGCCGCAAATGAACAAGCCGACCTGAGCTTACTAGTTTGGGCTCGGTTCATTCGTTTGTAGGCTTAGTTCGGGTTCGTGCTAAAAAGGATGACCTCACACTCTGTTGTCGTTATTTAAAAAGCTTAGGTTCAGCTTGTTTAATTAATTTTTTTGTGTGGGCTTAATTTGTGTTTGAGTTCAAAATCGCTTTAGCTTGTTCATTAACTTATAGAAGGACACACAAGCCTATGCTTATGAGCCTATGTTTATGGACCTATTCAGTCCTATGTTTGTGAATGTGTTCACGAGTTCTATACGACAATGTTCACAAATATATACAAGCCTACATGAGCTGATGTTCACGAACTTACACTAGCAAAGAACCTTATATTGATCAGGATGGGGTTGTTTACTTAACGACTCTAGAAATGAGCTCGTTTGTTTAATGAAAGAGCCCAAGCCGAGCTCGATCTGTTTGTGAATAGTTCAGTTCATTTGTAGCTCTACCCATCCATTAGGAGACCTAAATCCCCTTATTCACAACTTATGAGCTTTTTGGATGGTTTGTTGAAGTCATTTTATATTCTAAAAATCGCCCATTTTTATTGAAGGTCCTTGCCTTATCTTTTTCTGCCCTTCATGTGGCTGCATAAACATGTTTTAGGAATAAGAACATGCCTTCCTAAACTTGGATTTAGGAACTACCTCTAGAATAAAATAGATGTCTTAATCTAGTTCTTGCCTCTAGAATGGAGAAGTTCCCGATGGAATACAAACTAATAAATATTTTTTCCTTGACAGTCTATACATGTCAATTTTTACTTTCATGTCTACGAATATTGAACTATTTTATTATTATTTTTATTTTTTTATGTTTGTTCTAAATTTATCTATAACATTATTTGACCGGTGATAGGAACGGAAATTTGAAATGAAATTCTGTTCAAGAACTGTCAAAATTGAAAGAATTTTATATTTGTATATTTCTATTCTTCTGACATTTTATTTTAATAAAAGAAAATATAAATTGATTGGTCTATCACAATGCTCATGAGACTGAGCTTGAGTTAGAGAAGGTTTATGAGCCCAAAGTGGCGGCAAGCAAAACTTGGAACTCCTTGGCCATTTGGAGGCCCTTTGAAATACTTACCGACTTTCATGTAACAATGTTTGGCTCAGTATTGAACCCCATCTTTGGTGAAGAAGCAGTGGAAACTTGATTGTGGGATTGTTCTCTGGAGCAATTGCTGGCACTGGATGCATTTCTGATTCAACACATATCATATCTGCTCTTGATTTTTTTTTTTCTTGCTATAATTAAGTTTGTACTGAATCTTTTCACTTGGTGGGCCACTTATGATTCAATATTTGCTTTATTTTTTTTGAATTGGAATTCTATTGCTTATCAACTGTTGGTACTGAGGAATTGAAAATTTATTGTAACTGAATGCAGGTTGTTATTAAGATTTGGGATCTAGCAGCTTGTTGCTGAAAGCATGGCTAAACATCACCCTGATTTGATTATGTGCCGGAAGCAGCCGGGAATTGCGATTGGAAGACTGTGTGAGAAATGTGATGGGAAGTGTGTCATTTGTGACTCGTATGTGCGTCCATGCACGCTTGTGCGAGTTTGCGATGAATGCAACTATGGGTCCTTCCAAGGTCGTTGCGTTATCTGTGGAGGAGTAGGAATTTCTGATGCCTACTACTGCAAAGAGTGCACCCAACAGGAGAAAGATAGGGATGGGTGTCCGAAAATCGTCAACTTGGGGAGTGCCAAAACCGATCTGTTCTATGAGCGCAAAAAATATGGTTTTAAGAAACGATGATGGTCATCGACAACATTCGCGGTCATGTGCCTGCATAAATATGACAATTTAAGGTTTCTCTTGTCTCTTGGTCCTGGGAATGAATAGAGGAAGTAGAAGATTTAGGTTAGTTCTCACCTGGATGGAAACATTACGGATTTGGAATTTGCATTAACCATTTTTGTAGTTTCTCTTATCCAGCTGCTTATTTCATGTAATTCTTAATATGTATACATTATATTATGCATACATTATGGTTCGTGTTTTGTTGAGGTAAATACTGATGGATTTGTATATCAAATTGCAGTAGAAAGTAGTTGTTGTTCATGTTTACTAGTGTTTTGTGTGCAACCCCATAATCCAAGTGGTGTTTTAGTTTTGATTGAACCTTGGGTGTTCTGGCAAGATTTCAAAGAAAATATTCCATTAAGCCAGTGATTGGCAACCTATTGTGTTTTTTAATCATTGGGTTTCAATTGGATTTATATTTTTATAATTGTTTGTCATCATTTGTTCTGTAATATTTTCTTTAACATGGTTGAGGATTTGAATCTGCTTTCTGTACTAGTATTACTTGTGCAGAGAAACTAAAATAGCCTTTGCAATTAAATCTCATGGCAAAGCAAATGATGAGTCTTCCTTCTCTCTCACATGGTGCCCAAGCACTCAAATTACATAGCTTTCTGATGTGTGTATATATATATTGTTTACATAATGAAACATCTTATCTAAAAATAATGCAATGCAATTCTACAAAACCACACAATCTAGCAGGGTTGACTAATTTGTAACCTCAATCCAGCTTCTCCCAGCTTCTTTTATGCCTTTTTCTCCAACTGCTTGTCTCACCATATTTGAATCATCCCACAATCCCAATGATGCATAAACATTTGACAGTGTCACATATACTGAAGGATCTTTAGGAGAAATTGCAATAAGTTGTTCAGCAATAAAATCAATTAAATCAGTGTTTGTGTGAGTCCCACAGAAGCCAAGCAAAGAACACCATATTGTTTGATCAGCCTCATATGGCATTTCTTTAATCAATTCCACTGCCTCTTTGAAATGCCCAGCTAGACCAAGAAGATCAACCATGGTATAGTAATGCTCTAATTGTGGTTCTACTCCAAATTCTGATTTCATGGACTTGAATATGACCTTTGCTTCTTCAACCAAACCAGCATGTCTACAAGCAGAGAGGACACCCGAGAAGGTGAATTCATTTGGCATAAACCCTAATTTTATCATCTTTCGAAAAAGCCGAATGGCCTCCTTTGCTCTTCCATTTTGGCCACAGCCAACTATGATCCCAGTCCAACACACAGTATCTTTTTCGGATACATGCTCGAATAAAGCTAATCCAGACTCGATTTCACCACATTTTGAGTACATATCAACTAAAGAAGTTAATGTTACTTGATCTAATTCGTGCCCGCTCTTGACAGTTAAAGCATGAATCTGTTGGCCAGTTCTATGCTCTGCTGCACTTGAACAAGCTTTTAAAACACTTGAAATAACAAATTGATCAACTTCTATATCCAATCTGATCATATCCCTGAACAGCAGAAAAGTGGAAGAGTTTGATCCCGCCTTAACGCAACCTGCAATCAAACCAGACCAAGCTACAGTGTCTTTTTCCGGGAGTCTCCAAAACAATCCTAATGCCTCCTTGACATTCCCATGTCTTGCGTAGAAATCTACAAGAACGCTTCCCACGACATAATCCAACTCATAACCACTGATGACAGCCATAGCATGGACTTGGCGCCCGAGGTTCAACTTGTGCAACTCGATGCAAGTCTTTAAGCAACTACTAAACGTATATGAATCCATACGCATGCCAGAGAGATGAATTTGTGAAATGAGATCGATAGCAGCATGATGCTGTTTGTTAACAACATATCCAGAAAGCATAGAATTCCAAATGGCCAAGCTATCATGACTAGAAGATTTGCAGCTCATGTATTTATCCAATAGCTTTACAGCTTCGCCCAGTTCAGAGCAATTCGAATACATATCAATGAGAGCAGATAATGTAAAACAAGAAAGCTCAAAACCTGATCTGAAAACATAACAATGGACCTGTTTCCCCATAGCTAACAAACCTAGACAACCACAGGTTTTAAGAGCACAAGGCACTGTGAAAACATCAAGCTTGAGACCTTCCTGGTGCATCCTACTCACAAATTCCAATGCACAATGACTTTGTTTGCTCGCAAAACCAGCAATGATGCTATTCCAAGATACAACATCCGGTTCTGGCATTCGCTGCAACAAATTTACTGCCTCTTCCATTTCACCCTCCTTACTATATCCTGAAATGATAGTGTTCCACGACGTCGAATTTTTCACTAAAATCTCATCGAAAACTCTGCGGGCCTCACTCAAACTGCCACACTTCACATACATGTCCAAAAGGGTATTCATCAAAACAGTGTCAAACCCCAATTCATCCCAAGAAATTTCACTGTGAATAGCTCTGCCCATTTCAACATCACCCACAATGCCACAAGCTTTCAAAACTGCAGAATACAGAAACCCATTGGGCGTATCACATTGTGTCTCCAACATGTGGGTGTAGAGTCCAAGAGCCACATGAGGACTTCCAAGATTTGTGTACGCAGAGACCATGGTGGTCCAAGTAACAACATTTCGGTGGAGCAATTCATCAAACACCCGCTGTGCATCATTCAATGATGGGAAATCTATATACATTGCAATCAAATTGTTGGCGATGAACACATCATTCAAAGACCCATGTCGGATTAGATGAGAATGAAGTGATGTCCCACGTTGGATTGATCGAATTCGGCCACAGTGACGAATAGCAGTCACAATTCGAGTCACGTCCATGAATACCCATGAAGCAATTTCACAACTTGTGAAATTGCTTGGTTTGGAGCTTCAGTAGTTTAGTCCTGTAACAGAACATAATTAGCAAAACGATACAGAACAAAGTTTATATATGTATATCACTATTTAGGTTGTGTTTGGAAGGAGGGAATCTAGTAGAATAGTTAAGTGTTTGAAAAGGCTGAGAATTTGACTGATAATATTACAAAGGGTAAATTATAGTTTCACCCCTCTAGATAGGATATATTACAACTTGACCCCTCTAGATTGGATAATTACACCCGCACCTACTCTAAGTCATTTCTGATGACAGGTAATTTGAAATTACTTAATTGCCTATCATATTTTATTAGAATTTTATTTTAAAATATCAATTTACCTATTTGCCCTTCATTAAAACCTAACCTAACCAAAATTAAAATAATCTAACCTAAATTAAATTAAATTAATCTAACCTATCTTCTTCTTCATCCCCTTCTTCTTGAAAAAACCTAACCCTAAATTCTCCCTCTAAACACACAAATACACACACAAACCTCTATCTCTTTCATTAAAGTTCATATGAGATAATTTAACAAACCACATTTCAAAAGATTTTTAAATTTTGTGAGAATGGGTTTCTTCATATGAGATAATTTTACAAACTCAAATTTTGTATACAAATCTATATGTGTATATGTATATATAGTTGTTGTTGTCACTGCCGGACTGTCGCCATCCTCATCTTCGCCGCCGCTGTCGTCCTTCTCCTACCCCGCCATGTATATATGTATATGTATATATATGTATAAACAAATCTATATATATATATATATATATATATATTTATTTATACATATATATTCATGTCTACGTATATATATTCAAATTTGGGTGAGATTATACATAGATCTATCTATCAATCTATATGTATGAATTTGGTGTATATGGTGTTCATGTTTCTGAATTTCTAGGTTTTCAAGTATGGAATTCTACTTTTTATACATGGAATTCAATTGTATGTTCGTGAGAGAGGTCGATGATAATATTTTTGGATTTATTGGAAAGAGAGAGAGGTGATCATTGTTACCATTGTTTTACTTTCATTGATTGTCAAGAAATTTACTAACGTAGGAGCTAATAAATAACAATGGATATGGTTTTTTAATTTTCGTTTGGCTATTTCGGTATCATGGTTCTTGAAAGACATAATTCTCTATGAATCACTCGAGAAAACAGAAAAATTATAATATTCAGGGACTTATATATATATATATATATATGTGTGTGTGTGTGTGTGTGTGTGTGTGGTTTTCCATAAGAATTGTGGTTAAACTATGACACTAAATGTTGCATCTTGCACAAATAGTACTGTCTTTTATACTCCAAATATTCTCAGTCGACTGCTTTTGATATTCCACCTTACAAAATTATTCTTAATTATTTTATTTTATTTATTTGATACAAGTTTTATATTGTATCCATTTATTTTATTTTTTTATACCTTATTATTTTTTTATTATATGTTTCTATTAATAATTGATATTTTAAGATATTTTATTTATTTTTACAAATTATTAATTATTTTTAAATAGTTATTAAATAAATCTAAATAATTATTAATTCATTTTATTTAATGAATATGATATCCGATTCTTTTTCTCTTCCCGCTCAATCATATCAACTTGAATTTAAAAAATTATATTTTCGCTCAATCACATCACACATAGAGTTTTGCATGCCATTAGTAATAATTGTATTGCTTATTGTAGTAAATGTGCTACAGTGGGTACAAAACTTGCTAACACCTTATAATTATAATTAAATTTGTTTAAAATTTCAACTTAACTACATAATATGACTTCACTAAATGCACCTTAACACTTGGACATCAACTCCATCTAATTTTTAAAAAAATCAAAAAAATCAATTCTTGCTTTTAGTAGTAACTTTGCTACATTTTGTAATATTCATGCTGCATTTAATACAAAATGTGCTACGACATTTGAATAAGTTTGTTTTTTAGTTGGTTTAGAATATAGGGAGGATTATCATATCTTATCCCGAAACTTGTGGTTTCTTCATTTGTGACTTTTACAACTTCATATGGTACTTTTCTTTACTAGTAAATGTATTGCCTTTGGTACTATTAGTGTTGCATCATTACAAACATTGCTGCCTTTTATACCCTAAATTTTCTCAGTTGACTAATATAATTTATCAATTGACTACTTTTGATATTCCACCTTACATATTTATTTTTAATTATTATTTTTTATTTGAACTTGCATTTTTATATTATATTTATTTATTTATTATATATTTTTAATTAATAATTAACTTTTAGGATTTCTCTATTTATTTTTAGTAATTATTAAATCAAATTAAGTATTTTATTAATTCATTTATTAAATGAATATGTTATACAATTCACCTTATTTTCTTGCCCAATCAAATCAACTAGAAATTTTCATATTCCTTCATTCCCGCCCAATCGCATCAACTTGAACTTAAAAAACTTCAATCCTGCCCAATCACATCACACGTAGAGTTTTACTGCATTAGTAATAACATTGATTGTAGTAAGTTGGTACCAAACTTGATAACACCTTATAATTATTAACTATTTTTTTTAAAAATTTCAATTAACTACATAATATGATCTTCACAAGATGTACCTTACCACATGGAGTCCAACTCCATCCATTTTTTTTTAAAAATAAATAATGTAATTGCTGCTTTTAGTAGGAAATTTGCTTCCTTTGGTACAATTGATGCTGCTGTAGACACTAAAATTTTATGGGCTCAAGCCCAAAACAAATAAGGCCTAACACAAAATATTGGGCTGCAAATTAAATTAATTAGCTCAATTCTTATTGAGCTAATTCAAGCTCACTTAGTTAAATAAAAAAGATAATTATTAAATTATAATATTATTTTAATATTATAATTTGATAGTTATCAAGGAGTGACACATGTCATCATTCTATTCGTCCAGATTGTCTATAAATAGAGGCCATATGGAGAATGATGGGGAGGAGAAAAATTCACGTGAAAATCACAGAAGCTCTCTAGAGAGAAAAATACAAAAGCTCTACAAATACTTTTCTCTCCCAACAGCAAATCAAGAAAATAAAAGAACAACAAACACATCAAAATCGTGTCGTTCTTTTCAAGTGATTCAATAAATTCATAGAATCACATAAATCAAATCCCAAAAACGAAGAACAACAAGCATATCTAAGTCGTGCCGCTCTTCCTCAACAATTCAAGAAATCATATAATTGTTCGAGATTAAGTTTCATCAGCCCTCGACTAGAAATCAAAGAAAATGATTCAAGATTAAGCCGTGACGGCCCTTGAATCCCCTCAACAATTTAATTCAAGACCAAGCTTCAACAACCCTTGAATCCAATCAATAAAGGAGATCAAATCAAATGATTAATATTTTTTCTTATTGTAAAGAATTAAACTAGAGGATCGTACCACATTTTATTCATTTATTAATAAAATTCTGATTTGTCGCATCTTTCATTCCTATATTTTTAGACTTGAAATTTGTTGCTTACTACAAATTTGTAGACAACAAAATTCGAGTCTGAAAATTACGACAAATCAAAATTTTATTAAATTTTAATAAATGGTACAATCCTCTGTTTTATTCTTTTACAATAAAAAGAATATTATCCTCTGATTCGATCTCTTTTATCGGTTGGATTCAAGGGCTGTCGAAGCTTGATCTTGAATCGAGTTGTTAAAGGAATTCAAGGGCCGTCGGGGCTTAATCTTGAATTGGATTTGGCTTTGATTTCTGGTCGAGTGCTGACGAAGCTTGATCTCGAACAAATTTTTTTTATTTCTTGAGTTGTTGAGGAAGAACGAAATGAACTTTGATGTGCTTGTTGTTCTTCGTCTTCAAGTTTTGGATTTGTATGATTCTTTGAATTTCTTGAACCACGGGAAAATAACGACATGATTTTGATGTGCTTGTTGTTCTTTTGTTTTCTTGATTTCTTGTTGGGAGAGAAAACTGTTAGTAGAACTTTTGTATTTTTTTTTCTCTTGGAGAGCTTATGTGATTTTCATGTCAATTCTCCCCTTTTTCATTCCCCATCATGTCTATACTTATAGACATATCAAACTCAATGTTGAAACTATGATTGGCATCCGAGAAAGTGAAATAAGAGAAATAAATTGGGAATTCAGGGAATTGAAAATCGGAGTGAGGTAACAGAGGAATTGCGGAATCGTCGTCTTGTAAACCCAATTCTCTGACCAAGGAATTCCAATATTCGGAGTTGTTCAATAGATGGTCGACCCAAAGCAGAGTTGGGCTGTCGGAGTGTAACAAAACATCGAAATTTTCGGTGGGTTTATCGGTGATAGGACTCGGACTCGGCAAAGGTCAATAACAGACATGGGTTCATATGGAGACTGAATCGACAAAGACAGATGACGGTTAAGGCTATGTGGGTCTAATTTTTGTGGAAGGTGCAACCTTTGATTTTGTGGAAGGGAATGCGCAATAGGTTCGGTCAATTAAAAACTGATTTGTGAAAGAGAGAGGGAGTCGTCAGATTGAGTTGGATGTATAAGTATATATTGGCTTGGGGTTAGGGTTTGTTTGTGTTTGGTGTATGGTTGTAGAGAGAAATAAGTGTAGAGATAGAAAAGAAAAAGAGAGAGATTGAGAGTGGAATGAACTACCAAGAACTGATTGGCTCTGATACCATGTTAGAAGAAATAATGTTTTGATAATATGATAATGGAGAGAATATAAGAGAGACAATAAACAAGAAGAATGAATATTAAACTGTATATTGAATTGTATTCTAAAGTATATCTATTACAATAGAGATGACCCCTATATATAGGGAATAATGTGTGGTGAACAAGTAAACTTGGTATGAGGGACAAATCAATCTAATTTAGGTAGAAGAGTGGAGAACAAGACAATATAAAATGGGTTGGGCCTAGCTATCTTAGATGAGTCTAGTCCTTTATAAATTCTAACAAAATTGTTTGACGAAACTCTAAATTACGCGTGCTGTTGTTAAACTAGTATAGTTCTCCTTGGTAGTGTTTCCCTTATATATTCACATTTTTTGTATCTATATTCCTGTGAGTTTCATGTGATGGATATGTTTTTTTAGATCCTATTTTTGGTTGCATTTTTCTTTTGGTGTAAATAATATTCATATTTATCATAATTTTAAGGTGGTTGCTTGTTCAAGTAGAAGAAAGATTACAAAAAACGCACATTTTCTTCCCGAAGACATTATTTTCTACATCCTACTTTGGTTACCTGCCGGGGTTCTCTACAATGTGATGAGGTATGTCTCTCGAGAGTGGTATAATCTGATTAGTGACCCTGGTTTCATCAATGCCCACCTTCAAAGATCAACTGGTGGCCTCTATATCCGAATATCGGCCGTTAGAGATTCATTGTGTGAACTGGAGGAACACAAGTGTACTATTCCACGACCATGAGAATTTCGACACAAGCTTACTCCATGTGTGTTGGGTTGTTGTGATGGTTTAATTTTCTCAGTTTGCATGGGTTGTCTGCAAGTCATGCACATTGGGAATCCTATTAAGATGAAAATATGGTATAACTTGCTCTAGTTTAACTTATATTGGCTTTATCGGGAGATACAAAGCGATGTTTACTCGCCCCGGTGAAAATTCAAATTCAGAGGAGGATGTCTATCTAATATTAACTGTGGGTATTGATAATGCTTGGAGACGGATCGATACTAAACATATGCCAAACCATCAACAATTTGCATTTCTTTCTAAGTCTGTTTCTACGGGAGGATATACATATTTCACTCGCGATGGTGCTTCTCATCCTTTTGCTTTGGATGTTGAAGCTGAAATATTTCACCAGTTTCTTGTTCCAAATGTCTACCACCAGGCAATAAATGGCCGTTATATAGCATGGGGAAATTTTATAGCTTTGGTTGCACATTGCGGTGGATTTTTCTGGGAGCTTTGGGCCTTGACAGATTTGAGTAGAGGAGAGTGGACCAGGCTTTAAAGCATTGATTTGAGTGGGCAAAGATGCATGATTGAGCAGATACTCAATATCCCAATTATTGGTGAAATGTCTTTAGATTGCTACTTGTTGAAATATAATTTGTCTCTTGATTGTTGTTTGTTAGCCGTTGCCTCGTTTGAGAAAAGAGAGTTGGTGATTTTCCGTGGTCGTAGAACTTGCATTGTTTACAACCTTAAGACGGGAGAAATTTCTTCATTGGGTGTAGGATATTTGAAGAGGCCTATATCTCACTTATTATTACATCACGCCAACAGTTTGGTTTCATTGTAAACCTCTTACTTCCCGTGGTTTCGGATTCTTAATCGAGGTCCTATACTGCTGCTCTTGAAGTTCCTTCTCCAAGGTGGGGGATCTTTTTTTTTTTTTTTTTACCAATCGAAGCGACAAAGCGCTGAATCTCAGTGGGTCGTGGCAGCAATGACACTAATGGGATCTATTTTTATAGTTTCCCTGTTTATTATCTTCTTGAAAATTAAGATTTATAATGCACTCATTTGTTTCTGGATTACCAACGGGATTAATTGGTAATTATTTGTTACCCTACTTATTGATCTTATATAAAATACTCCGACTCCCGGAAAAAGACATTGTAGCATGGTCTGGTTTGATTGCAGGTTGCGCGCGTCAAGGCGGGATCAAACTCCTTGGCTTTCTTGCTGTTGAGGGATATGATCAGATTGGATATCAAAGTAGTCGATCAATTTGTCATTTCAAGTCTTTTAAAAGCTTGTTCAAGTGCATCAAAGCATAGAACTGGCCAACAGATTCGTGCTTTAACTGTCAAGAGCGGGTACGAATTAGATCAAGTAACATTAACTTCTTTAGTTGATATGTACTCAAAATGTGGTGAAATCGAGTCTGGATTAGCTTTATTTGAGCATGTATCTGTAAAACAGACTGTGTGTTGGACTGGGATCATAGAGGGGTGTGGCCAAAATGGAAGAGCAAAAGAGGCGATTCGGCTTTTTCGAAAGATGATAAAATTAGGGTTTATGCCAAATGAATTCACCTTCTTAGGTGCCCTCTTTGCTTGTAGACATGTTGGTTTAGATGAAGAAGCAAAGGTCATATATATTCAACTCCAGAATTAGAGCATTACTATTGCATGGTTGATCTACTAGAGCTGGGCATTTCAAAGAGGCAATGGATTTGATTGATGAAATGCTATATGAGCCTGATAAAACAATATGGGGTTCTTTGCTTGGCTTTTGTGGGACTCATAAAAACACTGATTTAATTGATTTTATTGCTGAAAAAATTATTGCAATTTTTACTAAAGGTCCTTCAGTATATGTGACACTGTCAAATGTATACGCATCATTGGGATTGTGGGTAGGGTTGTAAATAAGCCGAACCAAGCCGAGTTTTGTAATGTTCAAGCTTGTTTATTTATTTATTCAAGTTTGGTTCATTTGTAAAAAGAACGAGTCCGAGTCGAGCTCGAGCCTGTTCATGAACGACTCGGTTCAGTTGTAATATATATTACTCTTACCAATAGTCACCTAGATTGAGTTGTTGCATGTAGGAAGATTATGCAATTACAGGCCTGCATAGACATATGTTTACACAAATATATACAATTATGAATAGATGGTATGCATACACTTACGGTGGAAGAGATTACTTGGTTGTGACATTCGATTCCCTAATAAGATGTAGATCGGAGCTTATTTTTCATCAAAATTGTTAATCGAAATTGCTAGTTTGCCGGTAGTAAATGGCTGGTTTTGGGGTTTTTCGGTCGATTGCGCCATTTGTTTATCTCATCTAGGGCTAAGGTTTCTTTAGGGAAAGAACATTTAGCTTTATTATATTTGTTTGGACTTTTTTTTTCCCGTAAATGGGCTTGTCTAAGTTAATTTAAAAGCAATTGATTATTATAGTATACTTGGATTAGATTGGGTTATTTGTTAGAGATTAGAATTTTTGATAAATTTTAATATAATGATAATATTGGGCTTAATATGTTTGTTGAGTAAGGACTTTGCCTTATATTGGATTAAATTTATTTAAAATAAATTAGGCTTTACATATAATATAATATTATAAAATATTATTTAAAATATATTATTTTACTACACTTATAACATGTAATTTTATTTAGATCAATTTTATTGTTTTTCTCAAAAGGTTTTGTTTTCCTCGTGTATTTTTCGTTCTTTTTAAACTTTTGTTTATCATAGAATTCATTATGTTGGAATTTTTTATTATATCTTTTATAATGGTGAGTATAACGTTTTGGGAGAAATTTTGTTCGTTTTGATTTCTTTGTTTGCTGAGATGGTGCAATTGGGGGTAATCCATATTGTTCACAGAATGTGCCCATTTCATATTTAGCCTTCTTTTTATCTTTACTAAGTTGATTATTAATTTTCATATCTATACACATTTTGAGTCCAACTTTCTGGATTAGACTAATAATATTACCGTAGGTTAGACTGTCATATTCAATAACACCAGTTGTGTTACTCAGTTCTGTGCGTATTTCATGAGAGAAAAGGCTGGGCAATCCATTAATAAATTTTTCTTTCCAAAATGATTTATTACTATCTTCTCGTAACATAACACGTGACAAGAAAGTATCTTTGTACCATCTAAAATCACTCAATGTAGGACATCTAAGGTTACTAAGTTGATCATGAATTCTAGAAGTAATGTCACTCGGTCTGCCAATGAAATGATCTATAATTGTGTAAATTAATGTATTGACTCCATCAGGGAGTTTGAGGCCAATTTCTTCATTAAAAATAGGGGTTCCATCTTTTGTTTTCTGGACTGCATGTGTTATATAGTCTATTGCTTTTTGGGTAAGATGTTTATCCCACCAATTTCTTAACATGCCAGAAAATCCAGAGGTGAGTAATTCTACAATATCATGTTAAGGCATATTGTGATGTGTGAGGTAATTATTGGTTGTCATAGAAATGTGGTTTAATTTGTTTAAAATTTCTTGTTCAGAGAGTCCATCAATATTCCATTCATGAATTTTTTTAGATGAAACAGAAAATTGGTTTTGGAAGATTCTTTCTTCATATTGAATATCGACAGGAGTAGGTTGGGGATACCAATTTTTTGTAATACTGGTAGGGTTAATTGGTCGATGTGTGATTCTATTGATCTCAAAGGCATTTTCTAACTTGTATATATCCTTATCTGTGTCTTATTCGGATGAGGTTTCAGAGTTATCAGTATTGTTATGAGAATCAAAATTGAGAACTGTGAGGGGTTTTTTGTCCTTAATCATTTGTGATTCTAAGGCTTTTAATAATTTATCAATTTGGGCAAAAGAGTCACTTGTTCTTGGTTTGTTAGGTAGTCCTTGACGTTTTGTAGGAAGCTTGATTAGAGAGGAATCAATAGTTTTTGTCACAGGGGTGGAGGTGTCAAGTTTGGATTCTATTTTGTCCAATTGAGAACCTAGAGTACTTAAATATTGATTGGTGAAATTGTTTTGTTCAATAATTTTTTTAGTATTAGGATCAATTGCGGAGGTGACAACCTTAAAAGGGGAGACTGAGATTTTTGTTCCAAGGTGGTTAGTAATTAGGTTTTCTAAAGGAGGGTGACTAGAAAAAACAGTTGTTTTATCATGTTTTGTCCATTTATGTTTTGTAAGAATATTAATTTTTTTATAGTAATTTTCAAGATAATCAAAAAAACTACTTTCCAATTAGTTTGTTATCATGAATTTTTGCCATTTTTTGTAATTTTTGTTCTCTCCTCATGTGTGTAACTTGTTCTATATAATTGTCGTTTTGCTTTATTTTCTTTGGACTTGGCTTCAACTTCTAACTTTAGAAGGTCATAGGAAAATGATTTACTTAAAACACATAGTTGTGGATTAACAGTGTCGGTCTCAAAATTAGTTTGTGTAGGGGAGTGGTTAGAGATTTTATTGATCTCAAAGGCATTTTCTAACTTGCGTATATCCTTATCTGTGTCTTCTTCGGATGAGGTTTCAGAGTTATCAGTATTGTTATGAGAATAAAAATTGAGAACTGTGAGGGATTTTTCGTCCTTGATCATTTGTGAGGTATATAATATAATTGAGAACTGTGAGGTATATAATATATTTTAAATAATATTATTTAAAATGTATTATATATTATATAATATTATATTGAGCAGGGACAGATCAAAGTATAGTCATATCTTTAAATCAGAAATACATGCAATTGCAGTATAATATAAACGAATATAAATGATTAAAGTAAAAGTAAGTAAATATAGATGACACAACCGTCCAAGCAGTTTAATATAAGTATATAGGACACAATCGTCCAAGCAATTTAATATAGATGTGAAATTGAATTACTGAAATAAATGTGAAATTGAATTACTGAAAAGGTAACTAGATTTTACAAAAGATAGTTTCAAATTGAAAATTACAATTGACTTGGATAGACGAACTTACAAGTGGATGTGAGACAATCCATTTGGGTTCGGAGGTTTAGAAATCTTAGAGAAGAGAAGAGAGATAGAGAGATTACAATGAGAGAAAGACTAGAAACTAAAACCTAATTAAACCATTACATTTGACTACTCATAGAGATGATATAACAAAGTTACTGTGGGTTTTTGCACTGTTGACGTTTTGACTTTCAGGGTAGAGAACTGTTTCCTTTTACTGTTTGTAATAGTAGTCTGTCGGTACTGTTAAGTACTGTATTTGTCATTTATGCCGATAGTTTACTGTAGCAAAAAGTCACTATTCACTCTTCTTGTCTTTTTGTGCCTTTCTTGTATCTTTTGACTTGAGCATGACTTTTTCTCTTCCTCTTAATCTTTAGACAGATCGAAGGGATTTTGGGCATCCTAGTATGGCCTGTATTGGATTCTATAGATGATTCATCTTCTTCATTGCTGCTTGAAGCTCATTCTATTTGGGCAATGAGCTTTTCCATTTTCTCTTTGAGCTTAGCTTTGGAAGTTGCCTTCTTGGAGGCTGATTTATTGACTGTGGTTTTTGAAGAGGAACTTGACTGTGTTGTTTCAAGGACTTGTATGATTGGGCTAGCCTTGAGTGGCTGAGAAACTTCTTTTGGGAATTTAAGTTGGACTTGTTGAATGATTCTTTCGATTTTGAAAGGATCCCACCATTTAGTATAATGGACTTTACATACTGTGCCAGTATTATCTTTAAGGTTGTAATGCCATTTGAAAATCCATGGGATTTTGTATTTTTTGGCGAAAATTAGTAATAGGGGGAATTGATGTTCATCAGAAGGGACTTTGAACTTAGTTTCAAAATAAAGGATTTGTTCCCAGAGGATTCAGGGATAACATCGTCATCTGGGCCATGGTCATTCCACCACTTAACAAACCAAGACGGGAGTTGACTGTTAAATTTACTATCAAAAATGACGAACCAAGAATGACTAAAGGTTTCAGTTTGAAAATGAAATTTTTTGAACCAAACATCTATCTAGTTATAGTAAGTGAATGGAAGTGAGTTATCTAACTTCTTGGGCTCAGAGGGATGTTTTCCCCATTCTTTAAGGGAGACAACCCTCAAAATGTACAGGGAGTGGTAAATGACTTTGGTTGGATCATTTCGATCAGGGACAGGTTTGATGAAAACATATTTTGTTTGGTAAAGGATGTCTCTGTAATATTGCAAGTTGTGACTAGGGGTGTGTGGTATCCAATGAGAATTTGGGGGGGGGGGGGGGAAACTATTTTACTAGGGCAATTGGATCATTTGTGTGCGAAAATTGAGGTTCTATGAAGAAAAGGGTATGGTAAGTGTTTTGAAGATATTCTGATCTTCCTGGAGGGTTGTATCGGGGGAGAGGTGGAGTATTGGTGACTGGGGCATGGATGGTGAAAGGATCATGCGGAGTAGTTAGTGCTGAACTAAAGGTAGGACGCGGACCTAAGGGGGTCCCTAGGCTTGTGAACTTGTTTACTAAAGCGAGGGAAGTAGAAGGTTCAGTTTTAACTAGGGGAGAGGGTCTGACCGGAGGGAGCCCTCCTCTAGGACGTGGTTGTGGTTGTGGTTGTCTATTTGCCATCAGGGTTCTGCAAAAATTCTCTGGTAAGAAAATCTGGGATTGAATTGTCATATCCACGAATGTATTCGATATCAAATTGGAAAATGCTTAAAATCGACTGCCATTTGGCAAAAATATGCTTAGCAGCTATATTTTTAACATCTTTTTCTAAAACATATTTGACACTTTTGCAATCAACTCGAAGTAAAAATTTTTGATTTAAAATATCATCTTGGAATTTACTGATACATAAAACAATTGCAAGAATTTCTTGTTTAATAATGCTATAATTACTTTGTGTTTTGTTCCATACTCCAGAATGGTAACGAACTAGCTGTTCTGGAGAAGTAGGGGAGAGTTTTTGTTTTAAAATGTCTCCGTAACCAATGTTGGAGGCATCGGTTTCAATGATTTTGAAAGAGTTGACTGAAGGAATTCCTAAGCAAGAAGGAATTCCTAAAGATCAAAGTATATTAATTCAAAGTAGTACTTTTAATGCAAATATTCGTATACCAAAAACAATTGCCTCGAAAGATGTTTCCCTCCCAAATGAATGGTTACTTGAAAATGAAAATCACCCAACCAAAATCAAGAATGATGTTCGAAATCTTGAACATGTGCAACAATTCCTAGATGGAACTGTTAAGTAAACATTTGATCGATCTAGACACAGTTGCTCTTCCATTAGTTCAAATTCTAAAATGTTCACCCCCTACCAATTAGAGAAAATACTACTAACCATGATACATAATTTGTAGAATCTCTAGTTCATCGATTCAGCCGTGATCATAGATTAAAAAGAATTCAAAAGGATGAACAAGTATCTACTCCATGTGATAATTCAATCACAGATTTTATTACCAGAGAATTTTTGCAGAACCCTGATGGCAAACAGGCAACCACAACCACGTCCCAGAGGAGGGCTCCCTTAAGTCAGACTCCTTCCCCTAATTAAAACTGAACCTTCTACTTCCCTCGCTTTAGTAAACAAGTTCACAAGCCTAGGGACCCCCTTAGGTCCGCGTCCTACCTTTAATTCAACACTAACTACTCTGCATGATCCTTTCACCATCCATGCCCTAGTCACCAATACTCCACCTCTCGCCCGATACAACCCTCCAGGAAGATCAGAATATCTTCAAAAAACTTACCATACCATTTTCTTCATCGAACCTCAATTTTCTCACACAAATGATCCAATTGCCCTAGTAAAACAGTCCCCCCCCCAAATTCTCATTGGATACCGCACACCCTTGGTCACAACTTGCAATATTACAAAGACATTCTTTACCAAACAAAATCTGTTTTCATCAAACATGTCCATGATCTAAATGATCCAACCAAAGTCATTTAACACTCCCAGTACATTTTGACGGTTGTCTCCCTTAAAGAATGGGGAAAACATCCATCTGAGCCCAAAAAGTTAGACAACTCATTCCCATTCACTTATTATGACTACATAGATGCTTGGTTCAAAATTTTTCTTTTTCAAACTGAAACCTTTAATCATTCTTGGTTCGTCAATTTCGATAGTAAATTTAATAGTCAACTCCCGTCTTGGTTTGTTAAGTGGTGGAATGACCATGGCCTAGATGATGATGTTATCCATGAAATCCTCTGGGAACAAATTCTTTATTTTGAAACTAAGTTCAAAGTCCCTTCTTATGACCATCAATTCCCCCTACTACTAATTTTCACCAAAAAATAAAAAATCCCTTGAATTTTCAAATGACATTATAGCCTTAAAGGTGATACTGACACAATATGTAGAGTCCATTATACTAAATGGTGGGATCCTTTCAAAATCGAAAGAATCATTTAACAAGTCCAACTCGAATTCCCAAAAGAAGTTTCTTAGCCACTTAAGGCTAGCCCAGTCACACAAGTTCTTGAAACAACACAGTCAAGTTCCTCTACAGAAACCGCAGTCAAGAAATCAGCCTCCAAGAAGTCAACTTCCAAAGTTAAGCTCAAAGAGAAAATGGAAAAACTCCTTGCCCAAATAGAAGAAGCTTCAAGCAGCGATGAAAAAGATGAATCATGTATAGAATCCAAATACAGGCCATACCAGGATGCCCAAGATCCTTTCGATCTGTCTAAAGATTAAGAGGAAGGGAAAAAGTCAAGCTCAAGTCAAAAGATACAAGAAAGGCACAAAAAGACAAGAATAGTGAATAGTGACCTTTTGCTACAGTAACCCGTCGGCACAAATGACAAATACAATACTTAACAGTACCGACATACTACTATTACAAACAGTAAAAGGAAACAATTCTCTGCCCCGAAAGTCAAAAAGTCAACAATGAAAGGAAACAGTTCTCTGCCCCGAAAGTCAAAAAGTCAACAGTGCAAAAACCCACAGTAACTTTGTTATATCCTCTATATAAGCAGTCAAATGTAATGGTTTAATTAGGTTTTAGTTTCTAGTCTTTCTCTCATTGTAATCTCTCTATCTCTCTTTTCTTCTTCAAGATTTCTAAACCTCCGAACCCAGATGGATTGTCTCACATCCACTTGTAAGTTTGCCTATCCAAGTCAATTGTAATTTTCAATTTGAAACTATCCTTTGTAAAATCTAGTTACCGTTTCAGTAATTCAATTTCATATTTATTTCAGTAATTCAATTTCACATATATATTAAATTGCTTGGACGGTTGTGTCCTATATACTTATATTAAACTGTTTGGACGGTTGTGTCCTCTATATTTACTTACTTTTACTTTAATTGTTTATATTCGTTTATATTATACTGCAATTGCATGTATTTCTGATTTAAATCTATGACTATACTTTGATATGTTCCTACTCAATCCACCACATATCTTTCCCCCTTGAACTGGGATAGTAGTCAGGGGATTCTGAAGAGGAACTAGATTCAATTTCAGTATCACTGTCACTTATGTTTTTTAACTCAAGAATTATGTAAATTTGTTGTTTAGTTTCATCAGGGATTTCTAGTTGATTAATTTTAGTTGTTACAGGACAATTTCTTGCGTAATGACCTTTCTTACTACACTTACAACATGTAACTTTATTTAGATCAATTTTATTGTTTTTCTCAAAAGGTTTTGTTTTCCTCGTGTATTTTTCGTTCTTTTTAAACTTTTGTTTATCATAGAATTCTAGTTCGTTACCATTCTGGAGCATGGAACAAAACACAAAGTAATTGTAACACTATTAAACAAGAAATTCTTGTAATTGTTCTATGTATCAGTAAATTCCAAGATGATATTTTAAATTAAAATTTTTTACTTTGAGTTGATTGCAAAAGTGCTAAATATGTTTTAGAAAAAAATGTCAAAAATATAGCTGCTAAACATATTTTTGCCAGATGCCTGTCGATTTTATATTATATAATACATACATATATATATATAATTTTATATATATAGGTGAGCTTTTAATGAGCCTAGTTCATGAGCACATTTACGAGTTTTGTTCGCGAATATTTTCGAGCCGAACTCATATTTGTTTGAGTTTGGTTCATTTATGAAACGAACTTGAAAATTTTGTTCGAGTTTTGTTCACTTATTAAATAAACAAACGTAAGCCGAATTTTTATTGAGCCGAACTTGAGTTGCTTGCTGAGTGCTCGATTCGTTTACCCTAATTGTGAGATGATTCAAATATGGTGAGAAAAGCAATTAGAGAAAGGGGTGTAAAAGAAGTTGGGAGAAGCTGGATTGAGGTTACAAATTAGTCAAATCCTGCTACATTGTGTTGTTTTGTAAGATTGCATTGCATTATTTTTATATAAGAAGTTTAATTATGTAAACAATATATATTTGCACATTATTTATCTATTTATTTATTTTTCCGAGAGCTAACATCGCACAATCTGGATGGTTAGATCACGTGTTAGATTATTATTATTATTATTTTTATACCTTCACAAAAAAAACTCACACAACTATCATCATTGCCTTCAAATTTATGAAGTCACTCTAATTTGTTCAAAATTCCGTCAACAATCTCAGTCTTCCTTTTGGCTTTGGCCTTGATTTGGGGTGGGTTGTTTCATCTCTTTTATATAATTTTTTCTCAATAAATATTTATCACTTCGCATCTTGCGAAATTTTCGGAATTCAATTATTTCACAATAATCATAAATAATTCAAGTCATTAGCATATTCATCCAATCACAGTTTATTATTTAATAAATTTTTTCTTATTCACGTATAAAAATAATTGCCAACCACTTCGAATACCATAAAACGAGTCGCCAATTCAACGATTTAATGGTCCACGCTCTCAAATTTTACTCATCCTATGAAGAGACTTTTACACTGTTGCATGGAGAGTTTTACAGAGTGCCCTACGGCAATATCTCCTCTACCAACTTATCCAAATACATATATATGTATGTGTGTATATATATATATAGATAAATAGCAATAGTTCTATGAAAAAGATGAGGTGCATGTCTTTCTAGAAAGATACTAGAAATGGGGGTCATGATCCATTACATGTTAGAGGATGGCCGAATAGAATTATGTCCACCACTATCAATCGTGGAAATTAAATCAACTGTGCCATTGAGCACGCGGCTTAGGGATGAATATTCTTTTTTTATCAATCTATTAGTTTTCATTATTATTTAATTTTATTTATTTATTAAGGTTATTATTAAAAACTTTAAAAACATTATTCCTATGAGAGAGTTTGGAAATTTCAGACTTTGCAAGTTGCTACCAAGTAAACTCTTTGTTCACTCTGTCAAACCATCCATTTCTTCAAACATGAAATCCAACCTACCTACCTTGTTATATAGTGCTATATCAATAGGAAGAACAAGTATACACGCCTTATTATTATTATTATTATTACTATCTATACGGGCACACCCAGTGGATGGAGCCGTATGTTAGTCAAGGGGAGCCATGGCCCCTCCCTAAAATATCAGAAATTTCATTAATAGCCTTTAAAAATTATTAGCCTACAAATATGCCCTTAATAAACTCTATCTGATCCCCTCAAAATAATTAAAAAATATTTATCCGAAAGTAGAGAATCTAAAAATAATTTTATGCATTGTCACTTGAAACTCATATAATAATTATAAATTTTAAGCATTTTTAATAAAAAATCAAATATTTCATATCTTAAAATACAAGTTCATTATTATTTAAAATCCTAAATAACTATTGTTACTACATGAACATATAAAAATGGGTTAATTTCAAGAAACCCCCTTATGCTATCGAGTTTAATCAACTAACCCTCACTATGTCCACTTTGCCCCCTATACTATTTAATTTCATCATTATGCCCCCATCACTTCATATTTTGAGTAAAAATGTCTAAACTACCCTCAATAGTATAAGGGGGTTTAGTGAAATCAACTATTTAAAAAATTTATTTTTCGAAAATCAATTATATTTTTCACAAAAATTATAAATTCAAAAATATTTATATATATTTTTCGCAAAAAATTATTTTTCGGAAAAGATCATATTTTGGAACATAATAGTATATATTTTTTGCAAAATTTTTTTTTTGGAAAAGATCATATTTTGGAACATAATAGTATATATTTTTCGCAAAAAAATTATTTTTTGGAAAAGATTATATTTTGGAACATAATATATATTTTTCGCAAAAAAAATACTTTTTGGAAAAAAATTCATATTTTATAACATAATAAATACTTTTTCGCAAAAAAAGTATTTTTCGGGAAAAAAAATCATATTTTGGAACATAATATATATTTTTCGAAAAAAAAATTCATATTTTGGAACATAATATATACTTTTTCGCAAAACAAATATTTTTCGGAAAACAAATCATATTTTGGAACATAATATATATTTTTCACAAAACAAAAATTTTTCGTAAAAAAATCATATTTTGGAACATAATATATATTGTTTTGCAAAAAAATTATTTTTCGGAAAAAATCATATTTTCTGAAATATATATATATTTTGAAATTTATAGTTTTTACGAAAAATATAATTTATTTTCGAAAAATAATTTTTTGAAACCCCCTTATACTATTAAGGAGGGTAATTTAGACATTTTGACTCAAAATGTGAGGAGGAGGGGTATAGTGATGAAATTGGATAGTATATGGAACAAAATGGACACAATATGAATTAATTAATTAAATTGAATAACATAGGAGGTTTCTTAAGGATGAGGGGGCATAGTGATGAATATTCCTTTTTTATGAATCTATTAGTTTTCATCATCATTTTATTTTATTTATTTATTAAGGTTAATATTAAAAACTTTAAAAACATTATTCTTATGAGAGAGTTTGGAAATTTCAGACTTTGCAAGTTGCTACCAAGTAAACTCTTTGTTCACTCTGTCAAACCATCCATTTCTTCAGACATGAAATCCAACCTACCTTACTTGTTATATAGTGCTATGTCAATAGGAAGAACAAGTATACACGCCTTATTATTATTGTTAGGGTTAATTTTACAAAATTTTACAATACTATTCAATTTAATCAACTAACCTCCACTATGTCCATTTTGTCCCATGTACTATTCAATTTTATTATTATGTCCCATCACCTCACATTTTGAGTCATAATACATAAATTAACCTCAATAATATAGGAGAGTTTAGTGAAATCAAGCCTTTAAAAAAATTATTTTTCAAAAATCAATTATATTTTTCATAAAAAATATAAATTTTAAAAAATACATATATTTCGAAAAAAAAATATTTTTCGAAAACAATATATATTTTGAAATATATATATATTTCGGAATTGTTTAAAATTCATAGATCATTATTAACATTTACCGGGAATTTTCGAATACAATTTAACTGAAAAACCGACGTGGGCATAAAAAATTATACTATGAATATCTCAATTGTCCAGTCTCTATCCGTGCCAACAACCCGAGATAAAAATAAAAAAAATAAAATAACAGGAAGTTGGATTGGCAGTTAACCCCCAAGAATCATTATTTTATAAAGGCTAATTTACACAAAACCCCCTCAGGTTTTCAGGATTTAATCACCAAATTCTATGTTATTCGCCAAACCTCTTGATATTTCAGATTTTAATCAAATACCCCTCATCCCAAAATCAGTTAATTTTTAGGTCAAAATGACTTAAATGTCCATGACATGCATAAAACTATTATCATTTATGAGTAATTTGCACCAAAACCCCTTGAGTTACAATTTTTAATCAAATAATTCATCGGATTCAAAAAGTCACTAAAATTTCATATATGTTTTCAAAAAGTCCCGAAAACATATATAAATTTCGGAAAAAAATATAAAATTCGGAAAAAAATATAAAATTCGTAAAAATTAATTTGTAGTATAATAAATTGAAACAATTGTTGAAAAAATAATTTCTTTCCTATAATAATTTTTAATTTTAGATATTTAGGTTTGAATTTTGTTTGTCTTTCGACTATATTTTATTAGTTATATATATATATATATATATTAATTTTAATAACATAATACTAGTTTGCCCCCTCCCTACTGATAATTTCTGGCTACGCCACTCTTTGAAAGATTGTCAAAATACTAAAATACATTTGTCCAGAAATGTCATATAAAACATTACCAAAATTATGAGAACCATTTTGTATGTGTTTGACGATTGTGGATCAAATTGTTGTTCATCACCGATTCTATAAAATAATAATAAAAAGAAGAAGAATGGTACAAAAGTCCATGTATTTGTAATATCTGGTTTGTTTATTTTTTGTCCATTTATTCGGATATCGTTTTTTCAAAACAAATTTTTTTCCACTTAGATATGTACTTTAACTAACACTATAAATATATATATATATTAGTATACAAAGTCAGTCCCCCTATTACCATTTCACTTTCTTCCACAGGCTCATTCAAGTCCTACTGGTTTCCTCTTCTTAAAAGTTGTCTCATTCTCTCATCTTACCCTAGCTAGCCATGGATTGTTGCATCAAACCACTAGTGTCTGCAGATATGGTCTGCACAGAACTTGAAATCACTATCATCTCAGCCACAGACCTCAAGCCTCCAAAATATCTCAAGTTAAAAGCTTACGGTAGGGTTTCAATCAGAGGTGGCACCGAGCAACAAACTCCGGTGGACAGAGACAACGGGACCAATCCCGCCTTGCATTTCAACACCACATTCCCCATAGACGACTCCAAGGTGAGATATGAGTGTACCATGCTTTTGATCAAGCTATACTGTCGAAGACTGATTTTGAAGGACAAGTACATTGGTGAGGTTCATGTACCATTGATGGAGCTCAAAAATAGGGCTGTCAGTGGCACTGTGGATTATGGAGTGAAGAAAGGATCGGTTTACTCCAAGGGGACGCTGAAATTTTCGTATCGTTTTGGGGGAACTCGGGCTGTTAAAAAGTCTTCTTTTAGGTGGATCAAGAGAGTATTGGAGACAGGTACGGCATGTTTCAGCGTGGGTGCCACTTGTTTAGCTATGCAGTAGCTGAGTCTTCTACACGATATCTATAATTAAACTGATATTGTTCGAGTTGGTTGTATTTTTATCATGATTAATTGTTAATTATGGTACTCATATAATTTGATTTGTATATATATATATATATATGTTTGCGCCTGATCGAGTTTCCTTATGCATAAGTCATTCTTCTTTGTGCTGATCTATCAAAGACCATGCTTCAAGGAAATGATCGGGCTCCATTATTGTGTCCATCCAAATTTCGAAGACGATGGTTGAAAAAACAATTTTGTTGCCATATATACAAGAAGTCTACATCTCATCTCACCTATTAAATGTTAGAAAATGATCACTCTCCCAACATAACACATGCATTTTGGAACATACAATTGAATCAAGTTTACTTGGTAAAGAGATAAGGTATTTTTTATGTTTTTTATTTTATTTTATCAAAATATATGTTGTGAGTTGATTGGACAAAATTAACTCAACTATAAGAAATATGTATGTTACCTCTTCGATTTAGGATGTAATGTTGAAGTTTAGTTTATGGAACTAAACTTGTGTTAGGGTTTTTACACCCGCCCAAGAACACTTTAAGGGAATCCAAACCCTCCGTTCGAAAATCGTGTACACTTGCAAATCAGACAACACACACAAACACAAACCAACACAATCGACACAAAGATATATACGTGATTCAGCCAAATCGGCTTACGTCTACGGAGAGCACCGTTTCACTATAATCAATGAGAGGATTACAAAGGGATGATCTGCAGATCATACACATGCACACACACAGTGTATACTCATGCCTGTATCACCGTATATAATATAAACATATATTATTCCTAACTCTCACCAAGAAGAAGAATCTCAATATGTATCTCTTCTTGTTCTCTCTCACAATCTGTATCAGATCTTGTATTTATGTCCCACTTCTGTGTCACGCAATACAATAGGGTTGACCCTTGTATTTATACGAAAGGCTGAAGTGGAAGACAAGTCAATTGGAATCATATCTCAATTAGAATAGGAGTCAATTTAGGTCATACCATAAAAATCCGAAACTGGGTTACCGAGTACTCGGTGAGATTTCCACCGAAATTTCCCTTTTGACCCTTTTTGCTCCAATTGTTTTCTCAATTCTCGAGGAAATGAGTCATTATTACTAAGAATCTCCCACTTGACGACTTTCCACTCAATCAATCAAGTCTATCAATGATCAGTGCTTCTAACGGTGCCCTCATTTATGTCTTTAAGCTTGAAGACCCACTGAAGTTGCGCACAACTTTAGTTTCTCTATTGTCACCACTTTGGTCAACATGACCATGTTGATAGCTCTCACTGCATGAACAATATCTAGCCTTCTACAGAACTTGCGACCTCTATTGCGTCTGACCATTTTCTCTTGCAACCATTATCGCTTTTGACTTTGCCTTGCAAACTTTTTCGCGTCTGTCTTCTTTCTCCCTTTCACAAAGAGACTTTCTGATTGCTGCATATAACATTCTTCTTTTAGGTCACCTTAGAGGAAAATAGATTTATCATCTAACAACTCTAGATACAAAACTTCCGCTTCAACAATGCTTGAATGAATGGTATTCAGTTTCACAAGCGAAAAATAGAGAGCTTTCTTCCTTACCGGTAACTCGGTTAGTTTCCATGTCTTGATGGGGATAAGGGACTTCTTATCATCTTCTATCGCAAGCTCCCACTGGCTCCCATCTGCTGCACTGTATGCTTCATCATCGATCACATTCTGATTCATCTTCATCTGTGAGCAACAAATAATTAAGGTATCTCTAACTCCACACATGCGGCCATGAAGTCCTCCTAAACACAGAATTAGGAGTTAGAGTCTACGGTGTATCATGTCACACCCCTAAATTCCTAAGACTCCTGAACCGGGACATCCGAGAAATTCGGGGTGTGATCCATACAATGAGCGACCAACTAAGATATCAATAACCATTAAAACATATGTAATACTAATAAAAATGGTATATTCCATACCCAATTGAATGATAGAAATACAACAGCGGAATCTAACAAAAATCCAGCAAAATTCCATTTATAAATGGAACATTCTGTTATGAAAACACAAACACAACAAAATAACCTGCCAATAACAAGTGCAGTAATAACAATGGCTCATATCCCAACATTCATCAATCCTACTAGGGCCGAGGTAGTGGAAAGAAAACACTGCTACCCATATACAACTCTCTATAATCAACAGAGCCATAAATGCTCGAATAAGAATACAAAAAGATACATGATAGTGCCGAAGAGATATAATGACATCCTGAAATAATAAATACAGGAAATAAAATATACACCAATAGGGATATGCCAACAGACTGGCTTCCAAGAGAAATACATAGCCGTCTCATATAACATGGGTAAAGAAACTAAATGATAAATAAGATAGTAGATAACTATCGTCCCCAAATCTAGTCGCGCTGCAACCATAATCGCATCACCCTGCGCAACTCCAAAACCTGTAACGAGAAAAATAAAAAAAATGTGTCATTACACCGCATGTTATCCCTAGCCGAAACAATTCCTGCAAACTGGTGTGGTGGCACCAGTGCAAAAGAACGCCAGGGTGAGCTCATCAAAGCCCAATAAGAGAAGGTCCAATCATAACCGTCACATCCTCTGACCATCCAAGTAATACTAACCAACCCGTGTACTTACATCTACCCTCGGTCATTCCGTTATCCCACACGACGCTCACGCCAATGCAAGAACCCAAACAACCCCACATAACTCAAGGAAGTACAATATGTCACAAATCATATAATATAATGCTAACGACAAATCTCTATCACTTGGAAAACGCATACCTATATATATATATATATATATATATATATATATATATATATATAATAAATACAAGACACGTAGTACGGATACACAAGAGAACATTACGCCTCATACCTATCAATCTAATATCGGTAGTCTACACTACTCATATAAACGTACACTAAGTACATTACACCCAAGTCCAAACTAACAAATCACCAAGCGCTCACAACGCTAACCAGAGAATCCAACTAGGGAGAATCACACTCATATCTAATATCCACATGAATATAAATCCACAAATAGTACCAAGGAATGCTCACAACCCACTCCCTGAGACCACATGAAGGAAAACACTCACGTCCTTACATACTAACACAATCATCAATAATATATATATATATATATATATATATATATATATATATATATATATACGAACCATAAATTCCATTCATAGAGAAGTACTATACACCTCAAGGAATGAATCATCTCAATCATATCGCCATATGAATCTCATAATACTATATCCAATACGATCAATAAATCACCAACGCTCTCACTATAGGTGAGAAAAGCTAACCAAATCACAATACAGAGAGTACATGAACACTACCCTCATGAACAACCACATAAGGGTCAAGAAACAAAACAATGGAAAAGAGGTTCCAATGCTAACCAACGGATAACCAAGACAACAATGTCAAGGTTATAAACACTCAAGTGTTTAGGGAAAACACTTGAATAAAAGAAACCAAAAGCAGAGGAAAGGCAACACTACGTGTGTGCACTAAACAAAAAGCCGCATACCCGAGACTTAGAAATGATCGTAAGTAACGGTGAGACAAGAAAACACATTTCAAAACACTACAGCTCGAGATCTTGAGAAAGAAGCCTCGAAATCTCAAAATCTCGAGAATTATAAAAAAATAAATTTTCTTTTAAGAATCGATACAGTGAAAATGACCGTCTTGCCCTTGGTCTCCGTCATTCGACATCACCGACCTTTAGAAGTTAAAAATATTTTTAAAGAAGATCCTAAGATCACCTTTTAAAGTACGAAAACATGTCGTGGCTATGGGGGTAGGCGAAAACGGATTTTTCCTTTTTAAATACGAATGAGTTTGTTTTCAAAACTTGAAAAACTTCATTTCCGAAAGATAGCCAGATAAGAGTGACTACAACTCCAAGGTTTCCTATAATGTTCAAAAGGACAATGAAGAAATAATAATGCGTTGGATCCACGGAACACAACCATCCGTTTCCAACCCCAATAAATCACATGACAATACAAGGAAGATGTTTGGCACCACACCGTAACCGACGACTCAAGGAGTGACATATGAGTCAAAAACATATACTAGTGTACAAAGGACAGTACAAGGAATGCTTAGGAGAGTAAACTAAGCACGAGAAACAAGTTTGCAACACTACAGTACCTTGAATACTTAATTAAATCACTTAGACCCCTTAAGATCATAATAAGGGAAAACTAGTGGCCGATATCACAGAGCTAACTAGTTTCAATCAATATCTCTTCCGATTCATTCAAACCTCAAATTCACATTTGATACAACTCTCTAGATTACTAACGGAATCAAGAGACTATTGACACGCAACCAGATAGGTTCAATTATAACCTTGTCTAACCAATTCAAAGCCTCAAAAGTACGATAAAGGATACGTTCCTCAAAGTGTAAAAGAAACATCTATTTGGTCAGTACTACGCAATCAACCAAGACCACAAGACTATCACCAGCCTTTTTAAAGGCCTCAACTCACAATAACCTATATAGTTCATTACTAACCTCAATTATCCAAGAGGTTACTACATGAATATACTTAAACCCCCCCACGACATAAAAATACATAACCATAAGTATAAGAATTTACATTTCATTATACTTTAACATTTACTACATGTAAATCATATTTTCACTTATTCATTTTCAGTTGAGCATTTTATAAAAATATGAATTTATTTCACAATATTCATAATCCACATGCTCCACAATCCAGAAGTAATAATATCACATAATAAGCCTGTTCCAAAATCCACATGTCATACTATCATGATTTACGTGTCAAATAGAATCACATAAATGCAACATGAATGCAATGTGACTCACACACCTCATGGTACACACACTACCACACACCCTACACGTAGGGTCAACGGGATCATGCCCTAACCATTCCTTTGAGGATACTCATTCATGAAGTAAGGTAGAGTGCTGTGCCAATCATTCACTCGAGAGATATGTAGACTCAACGAGGAATATCATAAACACGAACACGGTCATGAACCTAGGATTAGAACAAGTCCTCCCCTAGCGTCTCAATTTCTTGAAAGATTAGTTCCGTGGAGCGAGAAACATCCTTAGCCATTTGTTACGACGATTCGATACCAGTCAACTCACACATGGTTACACAACTTGCATAGACCAACACCAATGTACTTGACGCGATAAGGTGTACTCAATATGCATACAAGACCTCAATGAAAATCATGTCTCAACATAAATACGTAATGCATCATATTTATAAACAATATTCTCAAAAATGACAACATGAATATCATAATTCCTTTAACATGCTTTTAAATCACAATAAAAACATTTAAATCCCAATGATACTTTTTCATTCCTTTAAAGACGTTTTTTATTCAATTAAAGCCATGATTCACAATTATATCAATTTCATCCTCTTTTACATGCTTTTAATTTCATTAAAGTAACAATCTACAAATCATAAGGGAACTAGAATAACGATCTAAGTTCACAGATTTTCACGTCACATAAATCACATATACGGTCTCGCTAATTAAATAAAATGAAACCATACACAACCGCGCTTATACGTATCACTAAACTACATCTAGCGCTACTAATTCTAATCACCTAGATGAAACTAGTTTAATCCACTATCCATGGTCACAACATAACTCCTCTCTATATATATATTTATACCCGTATATATATATATAAATATGAACATCCAAGCATGATAATTAATCCTAAACAAGATTTCTAATTCATTTTATACAATTAGCATGCTTAAATAAAAATATCACATATTAGTCTAGAGTCATCTATACCGGTAATGAATTTTCTCCTACCTTTCGACGCGTGTCCACGGATTATCCGTAACGCCCATGACCGAGCTGGCTACACCGACATATCGTTTGAGACACACGCTTAAATCTGTCCTAACATGTTCACGCCCTAAGTGGGGCCCATCATGAATAGTACCGGCGCCCGAATATGGGAACCGCGTACCAAAGTCGTCTGAATAAAATTTTGAATATACCAAAACGTCTGCCTCGACGACTTATTTTCTCAATTTTCTATTGAACCGATCAATGAATCAAGCTCAATTTTTAGTATGTCGTTGTACACAGAAAGATAATCGAATCCCCAAAATTTTATCGCAAACCGTCACTGAAAAGTGGCCGAACTGGCCGGCCAAAATTTTCATCCCGAAGCTGCGCCCGAACTGGCTGTTCGGCGTTGCCACTTACTGTGCTCCACCACCAATGACGCCTCTGCGTGTCGACCACCTCACCAGTCCGGTGCCGCCACTAGTAGCTTTGGCGACCTCCACTCTCCTCCCCCTGTGGTTGAGGAGAAGAAGACGATGCGGCTAGATGAAAGGAAGGAGAAGATTCAGGGCCTTTGGTTTGGTCGCGTGGGAAGATATGAGAAGTGAAGAAACTGGTCCAATGCGTGTATATCCAATACATGTGTATATACACTGATATATACATATATCATATATTCATGGGTAAAGTGCATTAAACTCCCTAGACTATTTTCTCTCTCTCAACTAACCCCCATGAACTACACTTTTTACACAAAACTCCTTAAACTATCCGAACTTTTACAATTCACTCCATTCCGTTATAACACCATTAGTTAAATTAGGATAATTTGCACATAGATCCCCTGAGATTTTGATCAATTGAACTCGCTCCCTGATATTTTATTTTTCTTGCAATGATACCCTCTGAAGGGGTGAAGACCTCATGAAATGACTTTTGTGCCATTGCTTTAGTGCAAAAGACATGTTGACTAAATTAATGGACCAAACAACCCTTGTGTCTTAAGCTCAATTTGGAAAACTTTTGAAGTACTTTGGATATAATGATTTTTGAAATATTATCACATTTCTTTAAATTATTTTTTTAAAATTCTCATTTTTGTAATATAGGCCCCAAAAGTTATCATTTTTTAATTTTTTCCTAAAACTAATATTGTGACCTTTTACATTAAATAATAATAATACACTTTATTTATGATTATATTCTTTTTTGTATTATAGAAGGTGATACATGTATAAAATATTTGTGAGCTCATATAATTTAATTTATTTTGTAAATAAATAATATAAAACTCCTACAATTTAAACAACTAGTAATACATTTTAATTATAGTTTTTATTGTATTATAAGAGGTGATAAATGTATAAAAATGTTACAAATATTTTATAATTTATTATTCTTTGTGTAAAATTAATTTAATCCCTTACACTGTAAAATAATAACAAACTTTACTTATTATAATTTTTAATATTTTTTAAAAAATATGACAAATGGTTTATTATTATTTTTTTTTTTTGTAAAGTTAATTTAAACCCTTACACTTTAAATAATGTCAAACTTTACTTATTATAATTTTTTATATTGTAAAAGGTGATAATGAATCAAAATATTAGACAGTTCTTGTGTTTTTATTAGTAGTATATAGATAGATAAATAAATATACATATTTCTATATTTTAAGTTATATTATTTTTCCTTGCCGAAATATATTTGTCTTATATCTGTATTCTATATCTTATGAAATATCCATTAAAGTTACATTTCAATTAATGTATATTAATTAATTAATGTTTTTTTAAAAAATATGAAAATATTTATAACCCCTTGTCGTATATATTTACTCTATATCTTTTGAAGTATTTATTAGAGTTACACTTCAAGTAATGCATATTAATTAATTTTTTTTTTTAAAAGTATTGAAATATTTCCAACCCCTTTTCTTTTACTCTATATCGTTTTGACATACTCCTTAGAGTTCCACTTCAACTAATACATATTAATTCATTAATTTTTATTTTGAAGAAAATGTTTGAAAATATTCTCAACCCCTCATATTTTAGAATAGTTGTTATATATATATATATATATATATTATAAGGTTTTCAACTTGGGGCATTGAGGTAATTTAATCACCTAGATATTTGTCTCATGAAGTAAGGGAGACAACACAAGGGCATTCCTGTCATTTCTCCCCTTCAGGGGGTGTCATTGCAAGGAAAATGAAATCTCAGGAGGCGAGTGCAATTGACCAAAACCTCAGGGGATCTAAGCACAAATTATCCTAATTTAACTAACGGTGTTATAACAAAATGGAGTGAATTGTAAGTTTTTGATAGTTCAAAGGGCCATTAGTTAGTTCAGGGGGGTTAGTTGAGAGGGAGAAAATAGTTCAGGGGGTTTAATGCACTTTACCCTATATTCATATATAATTGCAATAATGTGTTGTCACTATTTAATAGAAAATTTGTAACCACAATTATAATGGTCCATGTGATATAATGATGTGACCAAATTAAATAAATGTGACAATGGTCACCTAATTTCCAATACATCCCAACATTAAATCAATTCCCCTTTTAAACAACTCCTAAACGAAATCACGCGAATTCGAAAATTCAAGGGACGCCCAATAGACAATATAAACTGATATAAATAACTTGTGGTAAAAACCCAACAACCGAAACACCGAGTTGAAACCTTAAACGTTAGACAACAAAACGTGTCGCCGCCCAATGGAAGCAATAAACGCTAACATCGAAATGATACCGCATAATTGGCAACAAGAACTCGCGTAAACGTCGTCTCGCCAACTCCGAAACATTAAAGCACAAAAAATTTACACGTATGAAATACCAAGAATAATCATGACATCATGAACAAGTGACGTCTCAACCGAAAATAAATCGGAAATAATTTTAGAAAAAAGAAAAATAACACGGGGTGTTACATATCATCCTGTTGAGAATTGTCGTCTACAATATGTTCTTCTGACTGAGGACTCTCACTACCTAGAATATATTTTATCTCAACATACACAGAATCACTTTGTGCTTTATCGTTCCATACCTATTTTGGTATTCTTTGCTCCAATGGTAATGATGGACCATGATTCATAAGATACATTGCTATACTGACTATTTCTACCCAGAACAATTCCGGCAACCCTGCCTAAATGCACATGCTTCTAGTTATCTCAGTCACTTTCCGGTTCATATATTCTACTACGTCATTCTACTGTAGTGTACTTGGTACAATCTTCTCTAATTTGATATTGTTCTCATAGCAAAAGTTCTTGAACCCGGAGTCTTCGTTTTCTCCACCAAAGTTGGATCTCAGTTTCTTTATTTGTAACCCTGTCTCTTTCTTTAACATGACTTTCAATTTGTTGAACACATCGTACACCTCAGATTTATGCTTCAAGAAATAAACCCATATTCTCCTGAAATGGTCATCAATGAAAGTCACAAAGTAGGATTTTTTGCCAAGAGATGAGACAATTGTTGGCCCCCAGACACCCATATGAACTAGCTCAAGCTTCTCCACTGTGAGACTTCTGTTGTTGCTCTTGAAACTAACCCTCTTCTGCTTACACTCGCAAAAGTCGATGTCAATCGATTTCACTGATAGTTTTCCTTTCGAGAGCATAACCGCGAGCTCTTTTTCACTCATGTGACCTAGTCTATAGTGCCACAAGTTGTAATCCTCCTTGCCTTTTTTAACTGTAATCACTGTGCTAAAATTGGTGGTTGTGTAGAGTGTACCTTTTTTTTTCCTCGTGATATAGTCATGCTCCCTTGAAAATCTTCCACTTATCTTCACTGAAAGTGATCACATAACCTTCACTAGCCAACTGGCCTACTGAGATCACGTTCTTCCTCAAGTTTGAAATGTGTCTCACATCCCTCAGCTTCTATATCGATTCGTTGAGTCTGATATGTACTTCACCCTTGCCAACAATATTGCAGGGCTGATCGTCACCTAGATGAACCTCGCCAAGGTTACCAGGTGTATAACTCTCAAAGAGTTCTCGACTTGAGGTAGTATGGAATGATGCTCCTGAATCCAAGATCCAAAACTCTATCTTGCTCTCCAAAGAGCATATCAATGCATCATCATCTAAGACAAAATTCACTCCAATCTTGTCATCCGCTAAATTTTGCGGGGATCTGTACTGGCCTCTGTAATGACCAAGTTTTCCATAATTCCAACACTCAATGGAATTTTGAGACTCCTGTCTCGACTTGGAACAACCACGTCCATTACTTCCGCCTTTCCTTCTATTCGAACCTCTGCCTCAGGCATCGATATTCAATGTCGAGCCACTGTTAGAAGAGTTTGACATTTTTCTTCTGATCTCTTTTGTGAGTACCATACTCACTACGGAATCATACTGTAGCAGTTCTGTCCCTGAAGAGCTATTGATTGCGGCCCTTGTGGCGCTCCAACTCTCTGGTAATTGGCTTAAAATTAAAGCCGCTTTCATTTTGCCAGTGATTGGCATATCAACTGATTTCAACTGCTCAACAATTTCATTAAGTGTACTGAGATGTTCAGTGACCTTCCCATTCTTGGACATGTTTAGATTAACCAATCTAGTGATGAGATGTACCATATTTGCTCCAGACGGCTGTTCGTACTTGCTCAAAAGAGCATCCATAAGTGAATTTGTAGTCTTCTCATTCTTGATGTTGAAAGCAACAGACTTTGACAACATCAGTCTGATCATACTGAGATCCTTTTGATCTAGGATTATCCAATCCTCTTCTTTTATCAAATCTGGCTTCTGCCATTCCAATGGTAAATACAAATTCTTTTGGTATAACACATCCTTAATTTGCATCTTCCAAAAGATAAAGTTTGTACCGTCAAACTTCTCGATCATACCTATCTTTTCTTCAGCCATAGCTCCCACTGAGCCTATTCGAGGTGTTCGGAGTCGAATCACGCAAAATCGATCACACGGTTGCGTCCGAACTGGTCCAAAGCCTTAAAAAAATGTCTCTTGCTGATGACGTGGTTGTCCCCGATGACGTGGTGCTGATGTCACTACTGAACTGACCGAGTACTCGGTGAAGACTTCGCTCGCCTTCTCCAACAAGCACGTGAGGGTACGTGGGACCTCCTTTCGTGACGCAATTTACAGTCCCGACTTCGTCTTGACGAGACGAAGCTTCTGGTATGGTTGGTTTTTGATTTCGTGCAAGTTGATCCTACGAATCTATACCAGAATGTATGGCTTCGAGATTTGCTTCAACCTGAAGCTCTGATACCACTTGCTAAGGTTTTTACACCCGCCCAAGAACACTTTAAGGGAATCCAAACCCTCATTTCGAAAATCGTGTACACCTGCAAATCAGAAAATGCACACAAACACATACCAACACAATCGACACAAAGATATATATGTGATTAAGCCAAATCGGCCTACGTTCATGAAGAACACCGTTTCACTATAATCAATGAGAGGATTACAAGGGGATGATCCGCAGATCATACACACACACACACACACAGTGTATACTCACGCCTGTATCACCGGAAATAATATAAGCATATATTATTCCTAACTCTCACCAAGAAGAAGAATCTCAATATGTATCTCTTCTGGTTCTCTCTCATAATCCGTATCAGATCTTGTGTTTCTATCTCACTTTTGTGTCACACAATACAATAGGGTTGACCCTTGTATTTATACGAGAGGCTGGAGTGGAGGACAAGTCAATTGAAATCACATCCCAATTAGAATAGGAGTTAATTTAGGTCATACCATATTAACCCGAAACTGGGTTACCGAGTCTTCGGTGAGATTTTCAACAAAATTTCCCTTTTGACCATTTTTGCTCCAATTCTCTTCTCGAACCTCAAGAAAATGAGTCATTACTACTAACAACTTGAGGACATTTAAATCATCTTCAAGGCAAATTTGACAACCATCTAACTAGCTATGGTTAAGCCATTGACTTTATTAATTTGTACTTTCAATAGTTGAGGGGATTGATTTTCTTTGAGTCAAAGTGTGAATTATAGCTCAGATGAGCTTATTTTTCATAAATCCAGAAATGTTTTGAATGCATATATAGGATTGCCTTGGAAGGAGTATTAAATTCGATCATGCTCGCAAAATTGTAATGGATATACAATTAAAATATCTATATTTGTTCATTTCGATAAATAAATAAATAAATATATATATATATATATGATAATCGTTTTATCCGGGTCAGTTTACGCGCACCTCGACTAATCTCCGGAGTTCTGGAGTTAACGTCCGGTTCAATCCTCCAGTGGCCTAAACTTTCTGTAACCAGCGGGAATCGAATTTGGACTTATGGGACCCAATGCTTCTTGAGGGACTAGGTCCCTGTCTTTTCCCAACTGAATTACCTGCTCGGAATCATTTCGACAAATCTTGTGGGGAGAAAATCACGAACAACACTAACAAATTAAGAGGTGAACAAGCAAGTAATTTTCTCTAATAAGATCTCTTTATTTGCCTTTGTACACGCGTTAACTTCTTTAGTAGATATGTACTCAAAATGTGGCAAAATAGAGTCTAGATTAGCTTTTTATGCATGAATCTGAAAAAGATATTGTGTGTTGGACTGGGATTATAATAGTTGGCTGAGGCCAAAATGGAAGAGCAAAGGAGGCAATTCGGTTTTTTTTAGAGATGATAAAACTAGGGTTCAAGCCAAATGAATTCACCTTATTGGGGGTTTGGTTTTATTTATTTATTTCTTGGTAAGTAAATACTTACACACCCCCACATGAGTCCCATAGAACTCGAACCCCTAACATTTCATACATTCAGACTTTGGGGAGGAAGGTGATACGTACCATTAGACTACAAGTTTTTTTTTTTTTTGCATGGTTGGTCGAGCTGGGCATTTCAAAGAGGCAATGGAATTGATTGATGAAATGCCATATGAGCCTGGGTTCTTTGCTTGGGTTCATCCAATTACAATAATAAAAGATAAATAAAATTTAATATTATTTATGTATAAAAAAATTTGCTAACCACTTTGAATGCCATAAAAATAGTTGCCAAATCAACAATTTAATATGTTCCGGGCTCCAAATTTTACTCATCCTGTGAGGAGAGAGTTTTACACCGTGTTCCATGGAGAGCTTGGCCCTGTGCCAACCAGCAATATCTCATCTACCAAGTTATCCAAATATATATATCTATATTATTCTAAAAGTATAAACTCTTGGATTATTTCTCCACACTTTAATATAATATTTTAAATAAAAATAATATTATTTTTAATATTAAATATATGGTGTTTATTCATGAGTAATGACTTTGAACTTCTCAATACGTTAATATTACCATTACTATTAACTATATCTATATATCTATCTATATATTAGTTACACAATTGTGTAAATAAAATGAATTTGATGACTTTAATGAAGTGAGAGATTAGATGTACTTAATAATATATTATCTTGAGATACCAAAAGTCATACATTAGAGAGGTAATTCATGAACCAAATTAATTATACAGATGTACTAATGCTATATCACCATGCTCTTTGACAAAAAAGGTATATTCTTTTTATTCATATGCAATCTGAATTGAGATAAGTTTTTTTTTTTAATTTTTTTTTTAATTTTTTGTCTTATGGATCACTTTCTTTAATCCAGATACCATGAGGGATAAATGGCATAGAAACTACAATATATAGATATAAATATAAATATACGTATTTGGTGAAATGGTCTACTATTTGAGAATTATTATTTTTCTCAGGTAAGTATAATCATGAGTTTGTTTAATTTCTTGTTCATTCACATTAAAATGTTTTTGTTATTATCTTTCTTGTTTAGTTGTCATATGATACTTAGATGTTATATTTGGTTTAGATTCAATGTTATTCTCAACAAAGTTTTCTTTTATTGAAATCAAACAACATAAAACAAAGGATAATAAAGCTCCAATGGTGGAAGATGCATCTTTTTCGGTCCAACATTATAAATCAGGTTAGTATACATGCTACTACTGAATCGACGTCGACTAGAACCCCTAGCCTCCCAAGCTAACGATGCGGGTTCGATTCCCGCTACCCGCTCTCTATCCCTCCTTTATTTAATATATATTAATTAAATTAATGCATCATTTCATTTTAATATAAAATTTCCGACATTCTCTCACATATAATCCGACTCTTTTTTTTTTTAAAAAGAATCGGAATGAAAAGCGTCCATTGTCTAATGGATAGGACATAGGTCTTCTAAACCTTTGGTATAGGTTCAAATCCTATTGGATGCAATTTTTTTTTTTTATATTTCTATGTCAAGAAAGACGTTTTGAATGATTTGAATCTACCATTCAAGATTAGTTTATTATGTGTTCTCTTTAACAATTTAAAATTTTACAATCTATAATGTTTATAAATTAACTCATTCTAGAATTTTTTGTCATATTATTGGTAGGTTCAATGAAACATGTTATCATCAAACTACATCTCAAGAAGGCAAGTTCACTTGTTTGAGTAAGAATAAATTGAAGTTTTGTTCATTTTATTTTATTTGGTTTTATTTTTTCCACGTATAATTTTGATTTTCTTTTTTCTCCCTAATGTAATGATATCAGAAGATTATTTCTTTTTTAGTTTTAAGATCCTATGATGATTTTTCTATATAATTGCACTTGAGTCTTTTTTTTTAAAGTGATTTGCATTCTTGTATGTGACGCCTTTATATTTTCGTAAAATATTGCGCAAAACATAGATTAATTCTGATCAGTCTAAATATGCATACAACTCTTGAATCTTTATACAACTCTTGAATATATTTTATGCTACTTGCTATCATATATTTGTATACAACTCTTGAATCTATTTTACACTGCGTACATATCGTATATCCTTATAGTATAAGCCAAGATTTACGCTACGAGTATTTGCACGTGCTCTTAGCTAGTATATATATATGTGCGTGTGTGTGAGAGAGAGACAAAGATTAGGAGACAAGTTTGGCATAAACCAAAGTCAGCTGGCCTCCATGTCTTTCTAGAACAATACGGAGAAGGGTTAATTTCATTGATTCATCCTGCTGATGTTTGTTCTAACATCAGTTACATTCCTTGAGGTTTGCAAAAATTTATTTACACCTCTGTCAGTAAAAATTATTTTGAAATATCTTAAATGTCCTTAAGTCAAATAAACTTAAACTATCTTAATTTCAGGATAATCCAAATTCAGTATCTAAACAACTCTATTCTCCTATCCAAACAACCCAAAAAATAACCCAAGTTCGGGTCCCTTTCTTTTATCAGTTATCAGAAGTGGACCTCTTACTTCCTAGGTTTCTCTGAATAAACCTCCACTTGCTCATTGATTCAGCAGTCTGTTTGAGCGGAAATTCCAAATTGAAAATAAAAAATATGTGTGACTATTAGCCCTTTGACTTCTACCGCCATAAAATATAGACTCATAGTGCAAAGGTTCTGGCAATCAATCAATGTACTGGTACGTCTATCAGCAAACCTGAATCACTTTGTTTCCTCATCTAATTGTAAAGTCTCAAAATAGATGTTTCTCATCTAATTGGTTCAGTTATGTGCTTTTTGTAAATGGGGTTTATGAGAGAGAGTTGTGTTATTAGGGTATAGAAAGTGATTGCACACACACACACACATATATATATATATATATATTTCAGATATATACAATGATACTTGTGTAATGATGTGATTGCATATAATAAATTTTGATCTAATATTTTAATTTAAAAATTTAAATTTAAATTTTTAAAAAAGAGGAATAATTTTTTTCATAAATTTATGTCAAATTATTTAACAAATTATAGAATTATTTTTAAATATCTTTTAATTTTTAATTTTAGATTTTTAGGATTGGTAGGGGTCAAATTGATAAAATATGGAGTCTTTGTTTCCAAACACTACCTAATTCAACATTTAGGTATTAAATTAAAATTTCAGGGATGATGTCATGGTATAGGAGGTGTAAATGATGTGTATAAATAGTGTTGATGTTGTCTCACATTAGTTGTGGAAGGGGCTGATGATCAGTATATAAGTGTGAAGGAAAACCTTACCATTTGAGCTAGCTTTTAGGGTGAGAGAGGCCCAAGACCACCCAACACTAGTATCAGAGCATAGGTTACTAACAAGTCTCCTTCCAGGTTCCGGGAAAAACGGGTTGTCCCTGTTACGACCCAAGGCCCAATGTGTGACGGGGAGATTGTTGGGGTTGTCCCACATCGTTTGTAGAATGGACTGGTGGTCAGTATATAAGTGTGAGGAAAAACCTCACCATTTGAGTTAGCTTTTGGGGTGAGAGAGACCCAAGACCACCCAACACTGGTATCAGAGCCCAAATTACCAACAAGTTTCGACCCGGGTTCCTAGAGAAACGGGTTGTCCCTGCTTCGACCCAAGGCCCGATGTGTGAGGGGGAGATTGTTGGGGTACATCGGTTGTGGAAGGGGCTCATGATCCAGGAAGGAACTTACAACATACCCTGGGTCCAAATGGCGGGTCGGAGGCCCGTGGAGGCCTTCTGAGGGCATCGATTAACTTATTGGGGGGTTTGGGGTGAGGTACGGTAAATGGTGTTTTTGATATTTTACTAGTAGATATGAATTAAATGTATATATACATCATTATAACCCTAATTCATTGATAAGCGAAATACAAAGATTGCTCTAGTGAATGTAGGGGTCACATTAGCCGAACCACGATAAATCATGTGTGTTCTTGATTTTTTATTATTTTACTATTTACGATTGATCTTTTGTATCAACAAATAGAAATAAGGGGTGTAAATGAATTTTTGCAAATCTCAAGGGAGTGTGACAAACCTTATCATTTTTTATCAGTTTATTAGCTTTCATTCTTTCCTATTTTTGAAAAGATAGCTTGTATTAGAGGCTATGACAGCCATAAAACCACACCACCATTACATAAAAAATGGACAAGAAAAGTTCCTTAAGAACACTCCCCAAATCCACCATACAAGGAGGAACTAAAAGGGAAAAATTAAATCATTCCACCCTTCAAAGTAAGGAGTATCAAATCTCCAGGTCTTCATCAGATGATCTCTAGCAGCACTCTCAAAACAACAAGCTATATAAGCCCTAAACCAGTAAGTAACCCAACTCATCCATCCCATTGTCTTGATTAGAAACCTAGTCATTGTTGGTCATCATATCTTGAGGAACACCAGTAGCCTGCTTGAAAATGGAGTTGGGAAGTCTCCAAGTTTGAGCCAGCTTAACATTAATATCAGATGATTGAACATTGAGAAGGGACATAGCCTTGAACTTGACAATGGTTAACACTTCATTGAAAAGTTGATTTTCAGTTCTAACTTCCCTCTTGTAAAATGTAAAATGTAAAATGTAAAATGCAGACCAGTAAATGTAAAATGCAGCTCCAAAACACCATTTTCTAAGAAGGGTAAGCAGATCATTTCTTTTGATAGTGGAAAGCCATGGTAAAAGATCTTCCCATTTATGATGAGGGCATTGCAAAGAGCCTTTCTCTTTAATGATCTTCCATCCTCTCATGGTTAAAGGACAATCAAAAAAGAGATGAGGGATAGACTCATAACCTGAGTAGAAAACACAAGCATTAGAAAGTATGATTCCCATTTACTGCAACCTGTCTTGTGTTAGCATTATTCTATGAAGGGCATTCCATAAAATGAATGAATGCCTTGGAACAACACCTTTAAACCATGGAATAGCAGCCTATGGAGGAGGGTCTTTATGTCTTCTAATGGCATTCCATGCTGAGTCAAAGCTAAACTTGTCATTGTCCATCTAGAACAACTTGTCCATATCATTAGAAGGGGCTTGGAGAGAATTCAGTGCATGAGTAATTAAATGAATTGGCAAAGTGAGAGCCCAAATCCAGTGAGCTTCATCCCACAAAAATTCCACTTTAACCCATCTATTTAATCCAGAATAGTGAATTATGTCTTCCCCATAAATGTTAACCAATGCCTTGTCAAACAACCATGGGTCATACCATAAGCTGATCTTAGCCCAATTACTAATCTAGTACCTGAGTTTCTCCTTAAATAAGCTTCTTATTTTAAGGATTTGCTTCCAAGTCCATGATCTGTTATAAGAATACTTGAGGCTCCAAAATCTCTTGGCTTTGATTAGGGTAGCTTGTGCCCACTTAGCCCATATGGATGGAGGACGGGTTTGAAGCAAGCCCTCCTTCACTCTTAGGAAGGCACACATCCTCCCATGCAACCTTCTCACCTCCAAATTTAAGTTCATGCCATTTCCACAAGAATATTCTAAGCAAACTAGTGATGGCTTTGATCACTAACTTAGGGATAATGAAGGTGGATAACCAATAAACTTGCATAGCAAAGAGATCTGACTTTATCAACTGCAATCTACCTGTATAAGAGAGAAACATACGGTTCCAGGATTGTATTCTTTTGGAGATCCTATCCACCAACCCAGAACAATCATCATTATTGAGTTTAGTAGAAATTAAAGAGACCCCCGGGTATCTGATGGGAAGAACTCCAAAGCTAAATTGAGTAATGTTAAGAAAATGGTTCTTCAGATTATCATCAATGTCAACCATAAAGATTGAACTTTTTGACGGATTAGGCATGGTCCTGAGATAGAACTGAAATAGTTAAGCTTCCTCATGATAGCTTCAATGGAAGAAGTTTCACCCTTGCAAAAAATAAGCAAATCATCAGCAAACATTAAGTGGTGAAGCTTGGTCTTGTTGCACCTCCAATGGAATTTGAACCCATCTTCATATTTGAGGTCATTAAGCATACCAGAAAGATCCTCCATAGCAAGCACAAACAAGTAAAGAGACATGGGGTCTCCCTATCTTAGTCCTCTTTCACTACCAAAATATCCCTCATGACTTACATTAATATTGATAGAAAACATATGGGTTTTAATACAAGTCATGATAAGGTTCTTGAAATAGGGAGGTGCTCCATAGGTAGTGAGTAGCTTCACTGAATTCCCAAGAGATTGTGTCATAAGCTTTCCTCAAATCAATTTTCATAGCAATTCTACTATGAGAGTTATTCTTGTGATAGTGAATCATAACTTCTTGGGCAAACAAAATATTATCAACAATAGTTCTCCCTTGTATAATCCCAGATTAGTTATCATTGATTCATTCATGAAGAGCATGCTTAATCCTATTAGCCAGGATTTTAGCAATACACTTATAAATGATATTACACACTGCAATAGGTCTATAGTCATCAGCAGAAGAGGGATTATCAATCTTGGGGATGAGTGTGAGGCATGTGGCATTGATTTCCCTTAGCATTTTACCAGTGTCAAAGAAGTTAAGCACTGCATTAGAAACCTCCACTCCTATGATTGGCCAAGCAGCTTTGAAAAATACACTATTGAGGCCCTCAGGACCAGGGCTTTTATAATCTTTCATGTGAGAAAATGTTTGAGAAATTTCCTCTAGGGTTACAGGTCTGCATATCCAATCTTTATGAAGGTTAGAAAATGGGTGTTTAATGAACTGGTTCAGAGGGGGGCATTGCACATTAGAAATAGGCTTGGCAAACAGGTTTTTGTAATGATCAATGAGAATGTTCTTGATACTATTTTTCTCTATATATGATGCCCTCTCTATCAGAAATGAAGGAGATTCTATTTAAAGATCTCATTTGGTTGGCAATCTTGTGGAAGTAGGAGGTATTTTGGTCTCCAAGGTTCCTTCTAGAATCCATAACTTTCAGAGAAAGATTAGACAAATGAAATCTGTTAAGGTGTTTGAGACCTTCTTTAATTATCTTCAGCTTTTGCATTATGGAGTACATTTTAGTACCCTTAATATGCCTACCCCAAGCCTCCGTAACCTGATAGATGTCAAATATTAGACATTTTGACCCCTTAACTCACTATTGTTACGTTTTTCCATTCCATTATTTGGTATTTTTATTGCGTTTGTGTATTAAGGCATGTTTCAGGAGCTTAATGAAGAAATGGAGCTAACTTCGGTGAATTAACTGAAGAGTATGTTCTTTCTATCCAAAAGGAGGGTCAAAGAGGTAGTCCAAGACAAAAATGGCTTATGGAGGGCAAAAACGGCATTTCCAGAAGTCGTTATCTTCAAAAAATTAAAAGTATCATGGGTTAAAGACGGTCATTTTGGTGCATTCACGAAGAAAAGTGATTTTCCACAAAATACCTAAGTTTTTGCCTACGCTTTCAGTTTCAAAAAAAAACTGGAAATCACATTTCTATGCTTGGACCTATGCTTTGAGGTACGCTTAGGACCTACGCTTGAAGTGTAAGCCTGCTACGCTTGAAGCGTAAGTGCCACAACTTTTGGTGGATTTTCGTGGATTTTTCCTATTTCACCCCCGGTTTAATTGGAAGACATACCTACGACTCCAGAACTCTATATACATCTATATACACTTATATATATGATAATTTAGGGTTTACATGAGTTTTAAAGTGAAAAGACTGAAAAGGGCCTCTTTACACCATTGCCTATATACACACAATCATATATGAGAGAAATAAGTTCTGATTTGGAGATTCATAAGATTGGTTTTGGTGAGACATTCATTCAAGGAGGTTCATTCATTCAAACTTGCTACTATTGAGAGCCATATTCAAACCTAGAGATCCGTAGAAGAAGACTACTAAAAGCGTTTCTATATCAACGATGAAGTCACCATATTTCATGGCTAACTAACTCGGTATCTAGGGTTTTTTAGCAAAACCCTAGCCAAGTAATGTAGTTCTTTCATTATTTTCAATTGTAAAGAGGGGAAATTGTTGACCATACTGTGATGATTGTAGTAGTTAAGAGACCGTACTGATTTGCAATATAAAATTCTATATTTGCTCTAAATTCTTGTCTTAGATGGAATGAATATATTATTTTGCATAACTATAATTATTCAATATGAGTAGGAACTCAGATGCTTAATTATGGTTTTCTACACAATGGTGGTAATGAAACTTGAAACCCTAGATTGACATAGGTCGTGCCTTGGCAATTTAATATAGACATGCTTTACTTTATTTTCATGCATTAGGAGTATATTAGAGTAACATAATTAACATGTACTAGTTAGGTTCGTCATGAGACGGGTTGTCGCGATCCGGTTGATGATACTCCTTTTTGGGGTCGTATTTAGCTATTTTCGGTACGACCTGATTCACAGTTATGGATCGCCCTCTTACAGTTGATATAATGAGGAACTATATTATGCGGTTAGTGGTGGAGTGATGAAAACCCTAGTTTTCTCTCTCATCTGAATCACAACCAATTTACTTTATTTTTTAGTTAATTTAGTTAAGATTAGATAATTTGGTCTTTCGACGACCAAAACAAACCATTCTTTAGAAAATATAATTCAGTGTTTTTGAACTGTTAAAGTGAACAATCTCAGTCTCTGTGGGATCGATATCCCTTACTCTAGTCATTTTTTATTCTACAATTGATACGTGCGCTTGCGTAGGGTAAAACCTAGAGTCGTTAAGGTGTTATTTTTAACCACATATTTTTACACACCTGACGTCAGATCAAGTTTTTGGCGCCGTTGTCGGGGACTAATCATTGTTCAATAGATTTAGTAGTTTATTTGCATTGCGTTATTGTAGTTGTACCTAAAGTTAGAATTTTTTTTTTCTGATTGACAGGTACTCTGAAAAGCAGAAAAGGGTAAAAGCGGAGCTTCTAAAGTTGCGTTTGGAACTTTTGTGAGTTTTAGTTACCTAGATTTCCGCATATTAATTCTTGCTTTATTTTCAGTAATTTAGAAGTAGTTAATTTAGATTAGATTTTATTTCATAAAATTTCAAAATTTCAAAATAAATAAATTTAGTTGTTTAAGTAGTGTATGACCGATAGACCGACCCATTTTAATTTAAGCACTGCGTTAGTCGAGTATGATCCTGAGATCAAAAGGACTCTTCGTCATTTACGTCAATCTATTGAAGAGCGTCATTGTCTGCAAGAAGAAGCAATAGCTGACCAAAAAGCCTACCAACAAAGGGCACCCGAGACATCATTGAAAGGATATTATGCACCCGATGCGTACGATTCCTATGCTGATTTTACAGAGGAAGAAGGAGCGAAGCACTTCGAGATTAAGACAAGCATGATTAATATGCTTCCAAAATTTTCAGGCCTTAGAATAGAGGACCCATACCAGCACATCAATGATTTCTTAGAGGTAGCCTCTACTGTTAGGTTTAACCATTTGCCCAAAAATGACTTGGAAGTGAGATTATTCCCTTGATCATTGAAAGAGAGAGCTAAAAGATGGTACATCAAATTAGCAAAAGAAATTAAAATTGATTGGGAAGCCCTTAAGAGAGAATTCATAGAAAAGTATTATCCCGTAGGAAAGACCTCAGAAGCACAAGATGCAATCAAAAGCTTTAGGCAGTTACCTAGTGAGTATTTTCATGATGCATGGGAAATGTATAATGAAATTCTATATAAGTGTCCCCACCATAGGTTTTTAGAACAAGATATTGCTAAAAAAAATTACATGGGACTTGGAGAGGCGCATAAGACTTTGATAGATGCGGCCACGTAATGTCAGTTTATTTTAAAGCCAGCTAAAGAACTTTTGGAGATATTTGATAATATCAGTGAAAACACAATTCAATATCAATCTGAGTTGAGGTCTAAAGGTGGACAACAGGATATGAGATCTGAGAAATTGTATGTTGTAGAGCATGATGATGTGAGAGATACCATGGCATTGTTTGGAGATAAATTAGAAAGAATTGAAAATTTTATGCAGCGAAGTCATTCCCCTCCCAGAGAGACATTTGAAGTCGAAGCTGAGTATTCCCAACATGAGTGTCAGGAGATAATGGTCGCTGATGCCAACGCATCGTGGAACTATTCCAATAATGTTCCTTTCACCAATTCATACACCTTCAATGCCAGAAATAACCCACTATTGTCTTACAAATCTACCAATGTAGAGAATCCACCACCAAAATTCCAACAAGGGCAATCATCCGATCAACAGTCAAGATTCACTGACAACTCACTGACAGACAACAATCATATAACCCACAACCAAGGTTCACTGAGAGACAACAATCATATAACTAGCATCCAAGGTTCCAATAGAGTCAACAATTATTCGACTCATAACCAACAATCATGGCTAGAAATTCTCAGCCCAATTGCCAACCCAGAACATCCAATAATTCCCAAGCTCTTCATCCATTCAATAATTCCCAAGATCTTCAGCCATTCAATAACAATCAAGCTGTGCAGCCATATAATTACTAAACCGAGCCTCCAAGAAGCCAAACTCCTCCACCCAGTTTCCAGACTAATAGGTTAGAACAAGTTATAATGGATATTCATAACAATCTAGGTATTCATACCCAATCATTGGCACAACTACATTTGCAGATGGACCAAATGGCTAATGAGAGGAATGTGAGAGAACCAGGGAGATTACTTAGTCAGCCGGTCACTAACCCAAGGCCACAACAAGCACTGGAGCTTGGGTCATTTATCAATGAACCTAATGAAATGGTTCAAACAATCACGACTCTGAGAAGTGGAAGGGAAATGGAGAGTCAAGTTGAGGCAGAGCATGAAGAAAGGTTGCAAATAAGAAATGAGGCAAAACAAGAGTAGATGAAGGAAGTTGAAGAAGAGAAAAGGAAAGAAACTGCAAGGAAAGAGGCTGAAAGAGTGCAAAAAGACCATCAGTAGAAGATAATGTCGATCAGACATTACATGAAGAGCCAGACAGGGCAAGTTACGAGGAGGCAATACCATTTCCTCAACGTCTTAGAGAGTCGGCAAAGTACAGAAAGTTGAAAGAATCTGATATGTTGGAAACATTCTGGCAAGTCAAGATTAATTTACCTCTCTTAGATGTAATCACCCAAATACCGCCTTACACTAAGTTTTTCAAGGATCTTTGCACCCAGAAGCGAAAGAGTAGGGCAAAGAACTCAACGAAAATACTCTTGACTGAGCAAGTGAGTTCATTGCTTTTAAGTGATACTCCACCTAAGAGGAAAGATCCCGGTGCTCCCACTATTCCATGTGTCATCGGTGACCTGGAAATTGGTAGAGCTCTTCTTGATCTTGGTGCGAGTATTAACTTGTTTCCTTATTCAGTCTACAAACAGCTAGGGTTGGGTGAGCTGAGTCCTACAGAGGTCGTACTTCAATTTGTTGACCGGTCAGTCAAAGATGCAAGATGAGTGCTTGAAGATGTCATTGTTCAAGTGGGCAAGTTTTATTTTCCGGTTGATTTTGTAGTCCTGGATACAGAACCTGTCCCTGACTTAAAGAAGCACATTCCAGTAATACTGGGAAGACCATTCTTAGCTACGGCAAAGACATGCATCAATTACAGAACCGGAGCCATGGATTTGACCTTTGGAAATTTGAAGGTCATGATGAATGTGTTTGAATGAAGCCACCAATTTCCTGAATCTGGGGAATTTTTTCAGATTAATGTGTGTGATTAACTGGATGATATTATAACATATTTTTCAACTCAAATCCTGGAGAGAGATGAGCTAGATTCATTTATGACTAGAGAATGGCCAGGTGAGGAAGTTGCTGATTGGGAGACATACTGGAAATTACAAAATAAAGAGCTTGATGCGATGGAGACTGCTTTATATACTTAACCATGGCGGGAGCCGGTTGAACCACTCCCGATAGTTTCAAATATTCCACCAATTCCTTCTTTAACTATTCTTCCTACCTTGGAACGCAAGGAACTACCTGAAAAATTAAAATATGTTTTCTTATGACCTGGTGCAACTTTTCCTATGATTATATCTTCAAAATTGACAGAAAAATAAAAATCGAGTCTAGTCATAGTTCTGAGTGAGAACAAAGAGGCAATAGGATGGAACATTGCTGATTTGAAAGGCATAGATCCCTCGATTTGCATGCATCGCATACATCTTGAGGTGGATGCAAAACCATCAAGAGAAATGCAACGAAGGCTGAATCCAAATATGAAAGAGGTTGTGATGAAATAAGTAGTGAAATTACTGGATGCGGGTATCATTTACCCCATTTCTGATAGCACATGGATAAGTCCAACTCAAGTGGTTCCGAAGAAGTCGGGCATCATAGTGGTACCAAACTCAAAAGGTGAGCTAATTCCATAACGCATGACCACAAGGTGGCATGTGTGTATTGATTACAGAAAGCTCAACCTGAACACCAGGAATGATCATTTTTCGTTACCATTTATTGATCAAATCCTGGAAAGGTTAGCCGGGCAGAGCTATTATTACTTTCTGGATGGATATTCCAGCTATAATCAGGTGGCGATTAATCATGTTGATCAGGAGAAAACCACATTTACTTGTCCGTATGGTACGTTTGCTTATAGACGGATGCCGTTTGGTTTATATAATACGCCAACAACATTCCAATGGCGTATGATGTCTATCTTCTCTAACATGGTAGAGAAATTTCTTGAAGTATTCATGGATGACTTCTCAGTTTTTGGGAAAACCTTTGAAGACTGTTTAAAGTATCTAGAACTGGTACTTAAAAGGTGCAAATAGACGAATCTGATCCTAAGTTGGGAAAAGAGCCATTTTATAGTTCAAGAGGGGATAATATTGGGCCATATTGTATCTAAGCAAGGGATAGAGGTAGATAAATCAAAAGTTGAATTAATTTCAAAACTGCCTCCTCCCACATCTGTTAAGCAGATACGCTCTTTTCTGGGCCACGCCGGGTTTTATCGAAGGTTTATTAAAAATTTCAGTAAAATAGCCCGACCGTTATGCAACTTATTGGCTAAGGATACTACTTTTGTCTTTGACGAAGAGTGCCTTCATGCTTTTGAGGAACTCCGTACTCAACTTTCATCAGCCCTGATTATTCGTCTGCCAGATTGGTCTCTCCCATTTGAGCTCATGTGTGATACTTCGAACTATGCCATTGGAACTATGTTGGGTCAGAGAAAAGATAAGATGTCGTATGCTATTTATTATGCCAGTAGGACTCTAAATGAAGCTTAGATGAACTACACAACTAGCGAGAATGAGTTGTTAGCAGTTATTTTCGCCTTGGATAAATTCCGATCATATCTATTATGCGCCAAGGTCATTGTTTACTCAGATCATGCCGCTCTTAGGCATTTGCTGATGAAGAAAGACTCTAAGCCCTGATTGATTCGAGGGATTATGTTGCTACCAGAATTCGACCTAGAAATCAAAGATAAAAAGGGTTCAGAGAATGTTGTTGCGGATCATTTATCAAGGATTATTATCGAATCCACAAAGGAAATTACTCATCTTAAGGATTCTTTCCCAGATGAACATCTATTCAATGTGGCTGTGGTGGAACAAATAACATGGTATAATGACATTGTCAATTATAAAGCCACAAGTCGAATCCCAAAAGGATGGTCTAAGAATGAGAAAGACCGATTCTTCAATCAAGTTAAATTTTATATCTAGGATAATTCGCGTTTGTACAAGTATTGCTCTGATCAAATTATCAAAAAATGCATCCCCAAGAGCGAGGTGCAAAGCATACTAACATTTTATCACACATTAGGGTGTGGAAGGCATTTCAGAGCTCAGAAGATAGACCACAAGGTGCTGTAGAGTGGATTTTACTAGCCTTTCATATTCAAAGATGCTTTCGAGTTTTGTAAGGCATGTCTGCGATGTCAAAATCTTGGATCCATATCTCGACAAGATATGATGCATTTAACCCTAATTCTGATTGTAGAATTATTTGATGTGTGGGGTATTGATTTTATGGGACCATTTCCGAAAGTAGATAAAAAGGAGTATATACTTGTGGGGGTTGATTAAGTTTCAAAATGGGTAGAAGCTATAACCACCAAACGTGATGACCATGACATGGTGGAAGAATTTGTAAAGTCGAACATTTTCTCATGATTTGGTATGCCAAGAGTTTTTATCAGTGATGGTGGAAGCCATTTTGACAACCAGTTTATTCGTACTCTGTGTAAGAAGTATATTGTCACTCATAGAATTGGTACGCCATATCACCCCCAATCATAAGGTCAGGTGGAGGTTTTTAATAGGGAGATTAAAAATATCTTGGAAAAAATGGTGCATCCGGATTTGAAGGATTGGCCTCGAAGACTAAATGATGCACTTTGGGCATACATAACTGCGTTTAAAACACCAATTGGTATGTCGCCATATCGTCTTGTGTATGGTAAAGCGTGTCATCTCCCTGTAGAGCCAGAACATCGAGCATATTAGGCTATTCGAAGGCTGAATTTCGATATAAAGAAAGCTAGTGCTCGGCGGAAACTCCAACTTCAAGAGCTTGAGGAGTTGAGAAATAATGCATATGAAAACTCTCGGATTTACAAGGCCCGAACAAAAGTGTTTCATGATAAACATATTAGAAGAAAAAAAAATTGAGCCCGACCAAAACGTTTAGCTGTTTAATTCAAGACTCAAGCTATTTCCTAGCAAGCTCCAATCAAAGATGGGATGGACCATATAAGATTACGAAGGTTTTCCCCCATGGAGCCATGGAGCTCGATGATCCTGACATTGGAAAGAATTTTGTCGTGAATGGACAAAGATTGAACCATTATATAGAGGTGCAACCAACTGAGCGTGTGGTAGAAACGATTGATCTAACTGAACCACCACCCGAGCTGGATAAGCTTGATTCGAAGTATTGAGAAGGAGCAACGTCATACCAATGACGTTAAATATTGGTACTAGGTGAAGAAGAGTAGCTTTTATGCCTAGTTTGTACTTGTAGACGGTAATTTAGTTATTTCAGCATTTAAGATCGAGTCTGTAAAAACGAGTCACGAGGCCATCATCATTTAAGTAAGAAGTGTAAATTAAGCCTATGAAGAATTGATAATGCGTGAAGTTGAAGACGGGATGAGAAGACAAAAGAAAATTTTTTGGGTCAAAGGGACCTACGCTTCAAGCGTAGGTCCAGCTACACTTGAAGCGTAGCTGCGGGCCTGTTATAAACAGGACCCGTCGTCAGTTCCCCCCCCCCCCCTTCTATTCAAAACTCTTCTTTCTCTCTCAATTCTCCACCAATCATTTAGAGGTTTGATTCTACCATTTGTTCATCTAATCCCTCATCATTCTTTTCTAGCGGATCATCAGATTAGTTGGTGATTTGTCCGGATTCACGTGAAAAACTCGAAAAATCTCCGAAACTCAATTTTTGGAAAATCATCGTTTCTTTCAATTCGGTGAGTTTTGTTCCATTATTTTGATTTCATAAGACTTATTTAACTATTATAAACTAGTATTGACGAACGAGTCCGATTAAAATCGTGTTTTGATCCATTTTCTAAAAGTTGAGTTTTTTTACTTCGCAAGCGGATTAAATATCGAATTTTTTTGGGACGAAGACTTGTTTAATCGTCATATTGGATATACTTAGATATAGTTTTAGTTTGATTCGGTGTCTGGTTCATTATCGTTTACTTTTTGAAAATTCCCTATTGTAGGCATGACACGAACTAAGTTGTCAGCGAGACAAATGGTTTAGGCTGCAGTTGCAGCTGATCCACCGGTGCAACAGAGGTTGAGATATTCCTCTCCTGCACCATCCCCGATTAGACGTCAGAGTACACGCGCCAAGAGACCACAGTATGTCGACTTGGCGTCCTCGTCTGTTGAGGCAGAAATGCCAGAGAGTTCCACACAGGGAGCCGACATCCTATTGGCACATTGTCTCCTAGTAGTCGAGCCAGTTGCTCCAAGGGCACCATCAATGCCACCCATACCGGATCAGCAGATTGAAGAGATGGAGGAGGATACAGAGGATGATGACGTTGAGTAGGAGGAGGATGCTGCTCAGGGTGATGATCGAGTAGATGAGAGGGTACCAGAGCCACCTGTGGAGGGTGACCCTTGAGTTTTGACTACATTTTTACCTGTGCCCCGGATAACATCTATAGAGGATTTACTAGATCGGGCGATCCGAAAGGGCTATCAACAGGAACAGACTTACCTGATGAAAATATTCGAGGATTTATAGCCAGTACCTTCCTGGGCAATCGACTAATTGAGGGCTAGATGTCTACTGCCTATTCTTGCCCCGGTTACTCCGCACATTTGTGAGGATATGATCCGGGAGTTCTGGCTACACATGCGCCATTTCAGCAGAGGGTTGAGACTACGGACAGTGGTCCAAGGTACAAAGATCGAGATTATTCCCCAAACTATTACTGAGGCATGGGGTATTCCGGATGAGTGTCCGCCTAAGCTAGCTGTTGCGTTCCCACCTATGCCCGAGATACTACCATCTATTTATAAGATTGTTGCACTATAGACTGTCGGGCAATGGGCCGATACACATCGGAACTGCACAAAGAAGACGAATTATCATCATATGCTATGGTTTTAGGATGTAATAGTTTGATCTCAAATTCTCCCGCACAGCCACGTGACCATGTACTATGCGCCATTTCCAGCCCTCCACTATATTTTTGAGTTCGGGCGGTGGATTTCTATCCCACGGATTTTGTGGGAGGGCATATTTACATATTATATTCATCTTCGTAAGGAGACAAATGTTGGTCAGCGCCTGTTTCTCATTCGATTCCCATGCTTGGTGATGAAGATTATGCTGGATGCCGGGATTGAGATGAATGTGGGTGAGCGGAACAGATTCAGAGAGGGTACCCTATTCCAGAGGGATGTGGACTGGTGTCTGGACCCAATTGCATAGAGATGCTATTATGAGGCAGAGACCGGGGTTCAGCAGATTACTAGCCCTAGATACACAGGCTCAGGCTCAGGCGCAGGTTGATGATGCTGGTCAAGCGGATGCAGGTATGGCTCAGGATGCTGAGGCTGCTGATAAGGCTGAGATGCCACAGGTGCCAGCTGCTGAGGATGAGGTTGTGTTGACAGAGGCATCTACGGGTGGTACTGTTACTCTGTCTCAGGCACATTTTGATGCTCTTATAGCACGGATGCATGGGATAGAGCGGACTTTGACAAAGGAGAGACATGCCCGATGGAGGGATTAGAGGTGGTTATTTCATCGATTTGACTATATGAGTCAGCATATGGGTGTGTCGATTCCACCTACGCCACCGACCTCTGATGATGAGGCTTAGTTTTAGTTAGGTTTTTGTTTTAGACTTATTTTAGTTTCATTTTATTTATTTATTATTATTACATTAGAGATAAATTATCGAGTGGATAGTTTTGTAAAGGGCTTGATGTGATCGCTTGAACGATTATCTTCTAAATGTTTTTGACATTTTCATAGTTTATAAAATTGTAGTTTTAATGATTCAATCAAATTGTTTGATGTATCCCCGGAATTTTACACTCATTTTATATATGTGCGGATAATTTGAATTCTTTCAAAATTTTACATCGCACTATGAGAACATTTGTGCGTTTAAGTTTGGGGGTGTATCGGTGGTGGATTAATCGGGAGACTATTCTTTGAAAAAAATAAAATCAGGCCAATCGTAGCTTGAAGTGTAGGCTACCCTACGCTTGAAGCGTAGGCTACAACAAGGGAGTTTTTGAAAAATTACAAATTTGACCTGTTTGAGGGGTGTTTTGGCATGGTTTGTACTTATACTTGTATAAGGATTTGTTTAAGTTATATTTAGGATTTGTTGTAGATTTTTTGTAGTTTTGTTTTTAGAGTAATCCTAATCTCACAAGAAAAATGAATGCAAATACAAGTTGGAGTTGGATTAGTTATTGCTTCCACTTTCCTAGTCAGCTAAGGGTTTTAAATCCTTTTTTTTCTGATTCTACTACATCCATCTATAAATACCTCCATAGAGTAAACACAATTCACAATTCACAATTCCCAAGAGTTGATAATAAAATTCGTTATTCTTCTTCTATTCTTTCTATCTCCAGGGGGGTTAGTATGGATAATGCGAATGAAGATTATTCTAGCCCAGAGGAATTCATAGAAGGTATAGAACCATATGTGGATATGAAGAACATGAATGAAGGAACTACGAGTCGAAATAGAAGCCGAACCACACGAAAATTATTTTTGTAGCATAGGTTGCAATTTGAAGAGATATTTCATCCAGAGAGGATAAACCGAGTATTAATTGCGCCCGGAAGGAAAATCCTTAAAGAATGATGATCGAAAAGTTTAGAAAAATCGGCGGGTGAAAAGGTGTATCCGGGCTTGGTCCGAAAATTCTATGAAAATATGACAATTTTGGGACCGGCAGGATTTGAGGTGATGAAGGCTAAAGTGACACGGCGGAGTGCTCCTATTGTGATTGGAAGACAAAGTATTATTGATGCGTGGAATATACCGATCGGTACTCCAGCAAACTTACAAGGAATATTGAAGGAACATCCTCAAGTATAGCCACATACGGATAATGAGATGGTTCGGGAATTGTGTGTAATATCATATCTAAGAGATAGGACGTGTGATAATTGGTGGTTGAAGTCGGATCAACTTTATTTTGATTGTGTTGTTTCGACTCAACTTTGGCCTAATAATCGAACTAGTGTAAGGGATCACACTATGCTTAGAATTTTGTATGCCCTAACTCATGGGTATGAAGTGTGTGTTCCAACACTAATTATGGCTGAGATGTCGATTTCCCGAGCGATTATGAGTAGACAGTGGGCGGGTGCCGATAAATTTAAACATTATCTTCCATACCCATTTTTGTTATGAAAGATCATTGCCGAGCAGTTGGGTTATAGGATGAAAGAGCTGGATGGGATGTGGTGGACGATTATGAAAATATGTCCGGAGGAAGATTTGGAAAATTTGAAAGAGACTGCAGACTATCGAATATAGTTGAAAAGTGTCGTGTCAAGTGATGAAGAAGAGGAGGAAGATTAGGGTTTTGATTTAGGGTTAGGATTTTTGTTTATGTTTTATTTTTTTTTGTTTTTAGGGATGGTAGACCCTTAAGGCCACGTCTTTGTTTTTTTTTTTTTTAGGATTATAGGCCCTTAAGGCCAAATCATTTTTTAATATTATCATTATTTTTGTTCTACAAAAAAAAAGAGAGAATATTTTATTCCTTGAAACCATGTGTTGATTTCTAGATATTTATGATGAAATTTCTTTTCCTTTTGCTATGATTGGGTATTTGTGCTTTGTTGATGTTATCTACAGGTAATCCAAATAAAGTTTGGGGGAGAGGATTCGTGTTTTGCTTTGGAATCCATAATTAAGCTTCAAGGGTAACTGTATTTGTTCTCCTATATTATTTTTTATCATGGGGGCATGGTCTAATTTAATTTTGGGGGTGAGGGTATAGTATTACAAGGAATGAAAATTTTTGAAAAAATTTGAAAATTTAAAATTTTGGAGCAATTCTTTGTTTTCACCCATGAATGTTTTGCATTACAATTCTATTGAGTTTTTGTATATGATGCATGAGTAGTATGTGATGTGATATTCCCATTCATGAGAGTAATGATTTAATCAAGTTAGTGAAGTGATATGGTTTTACATGGGTAAGTGAATGAGTGAAATTGAAATCAAGAATAACGAATTTGACATATAAGCACAAGAACACATTCACTATGAGAAATATGTTGATTTTTGACTATGTAGTTGAAAAATAATTTTGCCACAATAAAAGGGGAGAATGGGAGATGTTATGGTTGAAATGGAGTAAATTAAAAAAAATTATTTTGAGAAAATAAAATGCAAAAAGTAGTTCTTCGATCTGAGTAACCGGGTCTTAGTATCACCAATATCATTGTTCGCGTAAAAAGGGGAGAAAACTAATAAGCATAAATCCCCGCTAGAAAGTCTGGAGACTTAGAAAGACAAAAAGGAATGAAAAGTGGAAAGATAGAAATATATGTTTTGATTAAAAATGGAAAAGTTTGATCAATAAAGTAGGAGAAGAGAAACTGATATATCATAGTCGAGTGTTCACAAAATCATGGAAGGTTGTCTGGATTTAGAGTAGAAAGTAGCGAAATTGTTCACTTTAGTGGGAACCATTCATGACACGAAACTTGATATAATTGTTTTTTGGTAGTGAGTGTGAGTATTTGCATCCATGTTGTCTTTTGTATTGTATCATGACTGCGTGATTACAAAGAACTGAGATGTTTGTAGGTACCATCACTAGAAACCTTCACGAGACTTCACTCGTCCACTAGGTGTCACCTAGGGGTTTAAAAGGCTTGTTACACGTGCTAAGTGTAATCGTTAACCCTCAGGAAAACAAGGGATTATGTTAGATCGGTTAGAATAGTTAGAGTAGTTAGATTAAAAAGATCATCACAAGAAAAGTTCCTTGAGTTTATTGCTAAGGGACTAACAATATGTAAGTTTGGGGGTGTGATAGGTGTCAAATATTAGACATTTTGACCCCTTAACTCACTATTATTACGTTCTTTCATTCCATTATTTGGTATTTTTATTGTGTTTGTGTGTTACGGCATGTTTCAGGAGCTTAGTGAAGAAATGAAGCTAACTTCAGTGAATTAATTAAAGAGTATGTTCTTTCTATCCAAGAAGAGAGTCAAAGAGGCAGTCCAAGAAAAAAATGGCTTCCGGAGGGCAAAAACGGTATTTCCAGAAGCCGTCATATTTAGTAAAAAGTATCGTGGGTTCAAGACGGTCGTTTTGGTGCATTCACGAAGAAAATTGATTTTCCACAAAATACCTACGCTTTTAGTTTCAAAAAGTGGCTGAAAATCACATTTCTACGCTTGGAGGCACGTTTGGGATCTACGCTTCAAGCGTAGGCCTGTTACGCTTGAAGCGTAAGTGCGGCAACTTTTGGTGGTTTTTCGTGAATTTTTCCTGTTTCACCCCCGGTTTAATTGGAAGACATGCTTACGACTCTAGACCTCTATATACATGTATATACACTTATATATATGAGAAGTTAGGGTTTGCATGAGTTTTAAAGTGAAAAGACTGAAAATGGTCTCTCTACACCATTGCCTATATATACACGATCATATATAAGAGAAAGGAGTTTTGATTTGGAGATTCATAAGATTGGTTTTGGTGAGACGTTCATTCAAGGAGGTTCATTCATTCAAAATTTTTGCTGTTGAGAGTCATATTCAAACCTAAAGATCCGGATAAGAAGACTATGGAGAACATTTCTACATCAACGATGCAGTCACCATCTTTTATGGCTAACTAACTCGGTATCTAGGGTTTTCTAGCAAAATCCTAGCCATGTAATGTAGTTATTTCATTGTTTTCAATTATAAATAGGGGAAACTGTTGACCATACTGTGATGATTGTAGTAGTTAAGAAACCGTACTGATTTGCAATATAAAATTCTATATTTGTTCTAAATTCTTGTCTTAGATGGAATGAATATATTATTTTGCACAACTATGATTATTCAATATGAGAAGGAACTCGGATACTTAATTATGGTTTTTTACACAATGGTGGTAATGAAACTTGAAACCCTAGGTTGACACAGGCCGTGCCTTGGCGATTTAATATAGACATGTTTTAGTTTATTTTCATACATTAGGAGTATATTAGAGTAACATAATTGACATGTACTAGTTAGGTCAGTCATGAGACGGATTATCGTGATCTGGTTGATGGTACTCTTTTTTGGGGTCGTATTTAACTATTTGCGGTACGACCTGATTCCAGTTGTACAGTTATGAATCACCCTCTTACAGTTGATATAATGAGGAACTATATTATGTGGTTAGTGGTGGAGTGATGAAAACCCTAATTTTTTCTCTCATCTGAATCACAGCCAATTTACTTTGTTTTTTAGTTAATTTAGTTAAAATTAGATAATTTGGTCTTTCGACCACCAAAACAAACCATTCTTCAGAAAATATAATTCAGTGTTTTTGAACTGTAAAAGTGAACAATCTCAGTCTCTGTGGGATCGATATCCCTTACTCTAGTCATTTGTTATTCTACAATTGATACGTGCGCTTGCGTAAGGTAAAACCTAAAGTTGTTAAGGTATTATTTTTAATCACATATTTTTACACACCTGACATCGCATTATAACCACTAGCAAGAAACCATCATGGTTGATGAGGAAGTTATTAAATCTGAAAGGTTTTCTGTACTCAGAAGTGTTAGTGTTCATTCTAGGATGGATGAATGTATGGTCATAAATGGTTTGAGCTCCAATATGAGTGGCATAATTAGTAAAAGTCTCATACCATTTCCCATTAGCAAGGCATCAGTAAATTTTCCTGAAGTTCTGACCATTATTCCAAGAAAATTTGAGACCTAAAAATTTCATGTCACGGAGCCCAACATTAGTTAAAGCTATGTCACATTCTTGCATAGGAAGGGTCCATTTGGATGTCCCTCCATGTCTCTCATTCCCGTTCCTTATGGTATTAAAATCACCTAATAAACACCAAGGTTTGTTTATCTAAACAGAAGCTTTGTTTTGCAAATCACCCCAAAGGGATCTCCTACAAATATGGTTATTGTCTTCATATATAAAGGATATGAAGGAGAAGAGATTGTGATCAACTTTGTTCACTATAAGACAATGGATATCTTGAGCATTTGCTTCCACAAGGGAAAGATCCCAAATTGAAGGGTTCCGGCAGATCCTAATGCGGCCATTAGGGGCATACTCATAATTCTCTACACATTTCCATCCAGGGGTAATACTGTTAAAGATTATAGGGAAGTTCTCTTTCAACACTCTTGTTTCAAAGAGAGCAATAAAAGATAGATTTAGAGATTTAATCAATTTCCTACATTCACTTTGAGAAGTAGGCCCATTAAGGCCACTAGTATTCCATGCATAGATCATTGATGTGAATGAATAGACATGTTACCTTTAGGGGTTTGTATCCTTTTCCTATTCTTCTTGGATCTGGTATTGACTCCTCTAGCTTTGTGTTTTGGTGAAGAGCTTTGGAGGGGAATAATCATACTGACTTCGAAAGGCTTCCCATCTTGGATATGATTGCTTCTAGGACTACTCACAGATATGGTAATGACTGTAGATTCATTGCATGTGAGATGGGTGGGCAACATCATTGTTGACCTTAGAAAGTTTAAGCATCTCCCTCTCATCTCTGTTGTTCTCTTGATCCTCCAATATCTCCAAACATTCAAACCTATTGGGAGATAACACCTTAGTATTATTAGCATTATCTTCATCCTCTTGGTCCACAATCTCAGATATGACAGCCTGAGCAACACAATCAAGGTTGGCAGAAGGGGGTTCAATACCCTGCGTAGAGGCTATAACATTCACTGTTGTAGGCTCAGAGACTTCATTCTCCTCCAAAGTGTTACCTTTTCTGTTAACCACCTTCCAGACCTGTTTTTGAGCTCCCAACTCCTTAGGGATAACACCAATGTCCTTTTCCTTAGCTTTCAACATAAGACATTTAGAACAGTTGTGACCAAAATTTTAATAGGTTGATAATGGGTTCTAGAGAGAAGGAAGAGCTTCTCTCTATAGATTCCACTTCCTTCTCCTTCTAGCCCATTCCCCTTTTCCTCCATGGCCGATCTCCATCCTTCTTCTTGCTCTGCCTCTGGCTTTTCTCCTCATATTACCACTTCTCCTAGCTCGTCACATGCTCTTTTTGGCAGAGGAAGTTCTTCAATTGGTCGATCTGGGGGTAGGGGATATGGGCACATCCTTGAACCTGCTCCTAACCTTGACATCTCAGCATCCATTTTCAATGACAGTGAGGGTCCTCCATCGCCAGCAGAGGTGGCCCATGAAGCTGATGCACATCCCCCCAGAAACTCAACCACCCCTATTTTGCTGCACTCAACCTCTGTTGACAAGACAAGTCAGCTCTCCTCTCTTCCCAAAGCCTCTACACCTACTTATGGAATTGTTTCTAGCCTGGGAACTAGCTCGATTGGACCTGATGCACCCTCTGATCCTCCCCCAACGTCTCTTCCCAATGGTAAAGAAGCTACAGTGCCTGCTACAGTATCTTGTTAGGACAGTTTGATCAATTTACTACTCACATAACACAATCACACACAAAGGGACACAAAAATTATATGTCCACAGAGCACATTACTTCACTAATTTGAAAAAAAGATTTACAAATCACTCTCTACACTTCTTCTATGTTTTATTCTCTTGTTGTGGTGATTTTTCTTGCACTGAATATACATATATTTATAGTTGTAAAGGTGAAGAACAAGACAATCTGTGATGTCAAAGTTTTCTCCAATTTTGGTGCCAAACTTCTACTGTCAAAGTTAGGCCAAGCCAAACTTCCTTGGGCGACTGCCAAACATCCATGGGTGGTGCCAAACTTTGACTCTACATCAACAATCTCCCACTTGGAGTCAAAGGACGCTCCATCCGTGATTAGTGAATAGTTGTGTCCTCATTTCCGTTTTTCAGTCTCGAAGACTAACTGAAGCTGAACATAGCTTCAGTTTCTTTGTAGTTACTGTCTTGGTTAGCATGTCTGCTGGATTCTTGCTACCTTTGATCTTCTCAAGTGTCAGCATCCTATCTTTCAATAATGATATGATAAAGTGATAGCAAAGTCCAATATGTTTGCTCCTCGAATGAAATGCTGAATTTTTTACCAAATGTATTGCATTCTGGTTATCACTGTGCAAAACATTCTTCTCTTGCTTGAATCCTAATTCTGCTAACAGACCTTGTAACCATATCATTTCTTTGTTGACCTCTGTCACAGCTATATACTCTGTCTCTGTTATAGATAATGCTACAATCTTTTGTATCTTCAAAACCCAACTAACTGTTGTAGTACCTACTGTAAAAATGTACCAGTAGTACTTCTTCTGTGATCTATCTCTCCAGCAAAATCTGAATCTACATACTCATGTAGCTTCACTTCTCCTTTTCCGAAACAAAGACATTTGTTCGTGGTACTGCGTAGATATCTCAATATCCACTTTACTGTTTCCCAATGCATATGTCCTGGATTGGACATAAATCTTCTAACAACTCCCACTACATATGCAATATCCGGTCTTGTGCATACCATGGCATACATCAAACTTCCTATAGCTGAGGCATAAGGTACCTTAGCCATGAAGTTTTTCTCTTTATCTGTCTGGGGAGACTGGTCCTTGGATAGTCGAAAATGACTAGCCAATGGTGTGCTAACTGGCTTAGCATTACTCATGTTGAACCTTTTCAGAATCCGTTCAACATAGTCAGCTTGAGACAACTGCAAGATACCCTTTTGCTTGTCTCTATTGATTCTCATCCCAAGAATCTGCTTCACTACTCCCAAGTCTTTCATCTCGAACTCATTTGATAATTGCTTTTTCAACTTACTGAGTTCTTTAAAATCAGACCCAGCTACTAACATGTCATCGACATAAAGTAGGAGGATGATATAGCTTGTGTTAAACCTTTTGAAATAGCAACAATGGTCAGCATTTCTTTTGTTGTAGCCATGTCTCTACATAAACCTATCAAATTTCTTGTACCACTACATCGATGCTTGTTTTAAGCCATACAAGCTTCTTTTCAACTTGCACACAAGTTTCTCTTTGCCTTTGACTGAGAAACCCTCCGGTTGCTACATGTAGATCTCCTCCTCTAGGTCACCGTGGAGGAAAGCAGTTTTGACATCTAACTGCTCTAGGTGCAAATCTTCCGCTGCAACAATGCTGAGAACTGAACGAATGGTATTCAGTTTTACAACCGGGGAAAAGATGTCGTTGTAGTCGATTCCTTCCTTCTGCTGGAAGCCTTTGACTATGAGCCTTGGCTTGTGTCTCTTGGAACCATCATGTTCCTCTTTGACCCTGTACACCCATTTGTTTTGAAGAGCTTTCTTTCCAATCGGCAACTTGGCTAGCTCCCATGTTTTGTTGAAGATAAGAGATTGCATCTCATATTTCATCGCAAGCTCCCACTTGTTGGCATCTGCTTCTTGACATGTCTCTTCATAGCATTCAATTTCTCCTTCATCAGTGAGCAACAAGTAATTCGTGTATTTCCTATTCGGCACATGAGGTTGGGAGGACCTCCTAGGTTCAGGAATCGGAGTTAGAGACTGCGGTTGATCATTCCGTTGTGTATTGCTCTCTGCAATAGGTTCCTCTGGCTAGAAACTCTCAGTTGTCTGTTGTGCCTCACTGCTGTCTGGATCATCATCCAACTTGGCATACACAAGATCTCTCTGTGCTAAATCACTGGAGGTTGTTGTGTGTCTGTCCTTGTACATTAATTTTTCATTGAATACTACATCCCTGCTTCGGATCAGCTTCTTGTTTTGGTCATCCCAGGTCCGATAACCAAGTTCATCCTCACAGTATCCAATGAAAGTGCATTTTTGTGATTTTGGATCAAGCTTGTTCCTAGCATGATCACTGATATGCACATATGCAACACAACCAAAAACTTTCAAATGTGAAAGTTTTACCTCTTTGTCACTCCATACTTCTTCTGGTATTCTAAATTCCAATGGTACTAATGGACCTTGATTAATCAAGTATACAGCTATATTGACTGCTTCTGCCCAGAACTACTTCGGTAATCCTGCCTGTATCCGCTTGTTTCTGGCTCTCTCAGTCAATGTCCGGTTCATACATTCTGGTACGCCATTTTGTTGTGGTGTACCTGGCACAGTTCTTTCCAATCTGATACCATTCTCATAACAGAACCTTTTAAATCCGGTGTCTCCATACTTGCCACCGTTGTTTGATCGTAGCTTCTTTATCTTCAAGACTGTCTCATTCTCCACCATGGCTTTCCATTTCTTGAACACATCGTACACTTCAAATTTATATTTCAAGATATAAACCCATACCTTCTGAGAATGGTCGTCGATGAAAGTCACAAAATAAGACTTTCTGCCAAGAGATGAGACATTTGTCGGCCCCCAGACGTCAGTGTGAACTAGCTCAAGCTTCTCATTTCTGAAGGTTCTGCCACTCCTTTGGAAACTCACCCGCTTCTGCTTGCCGAGGATGCAACTCTCGCTGAAGTCAATATCAACTGATTTTAAGTCTGGTAGTTTCCCCTTTGAGTGCATAATCTTGAGCCCCTTTTCACTTATGTGACCTAGCCTCTGGTGCCACAGGTTCTGATCCTCTTTGCTTTTTGCAACTGCTATTGACATGCTAACACTGGTAGTTGTGTAGAGTGTACCATTCTTCTTTCCACGTGCCATTGTCATAGCTCCCCTAGAAACCTTCCAATCTTCATTGTTGAAGGTTGTCACATAACCTTCACTCGCCAGCTGGCCTATTGAGATCAGGTTCTTCCTCAAGTCTGGAATGTGCCTCACATCTTTTAACTTCCATACAAATCCATTAATCTTGATCTGTACATTGCCCTTGCCAACAACACTGCAAGGTTGATCATCTCCAAGATAGACCTTTCCCAGGTCACCTGGTACATAGCTCTTAAAGAGCTCTCGACTTGAGGTGGCGTGAAATGATGCTCCAGAATCTAGCACCCAAGATTCTAACTTGCTCTCTAAAGAGCATATCAGTGCATCATTTGATTATTCCTTTGAGACAATGTTTGCCTCAGTCTTGTTCTTTGGTTCCCTTTTATGAGATCTGCACTGGTGTTTATAGTGACCAGTCTTGCCGCAATTCCAACATTCAACTTCTTTGAAATTCCTGGGTTTTCGAGATTGTGATCTTCTATTTCTGGACTTGGAACGACCACACCCATAACCTCCACCTTTCTTCATATTTGAACTTCTGCCTCTATTTTCAACATTCAATGCCGAGCTACTGGTAGAAGAGTCGGACATCTGTCTTCTGATCTCTTCTGTGAGTACCATACTCACCACGGAATCATAATGCAACTTTTATTTCCCTAAAGAGCTACTGATCGCAGCTATTGTGCCGCTCCAACTCTCTGGTAATTGGCTTAGAACTAAAGTTGTTTTCATTGCGTCGGAGATTGGCATATCAACTTATTCCAACTACCCAATAATGTCATTAAGAACATTAAGATGTTCACTAACCTTTCCATTTTCGGACATCTTCAGATTGACCAATCTTTTAATGAGATATACTTGGTTTGCTGCAGACGATTGTTTGTACATATTAGAAAAGGCATCCATGAGGAACTCGTCGTCTTCTCATTTCTGATATTGAAGGCTACTGATTTGGACAAGGTTAGTATGATCGTGTCAAGAGTCTTTCGATCGAGAATTTTCCAATCATCTTCTTTCATCGTATCTGTCTTCGCTCCTTCCAATAGTAGAAATTAAATTTTCTGAAATAACAAATCCTCAATTTGTATTTTCCATAAAGCAAAATTTGTACCGTCAAATTTATCGATCATGGTTGACTTGTCTTCTGAAGTTGATGTCATTACTCCACAAAAATTATTTTGTGAACACTTTTGAACAGTGTTGTATCTGGGAACAGTGCCGGATGAATAGTGATCGAATATATATATAAATATATATATATTTAAAATTTTCCCACTCTCCACCGAAATTCACCAAATTTTTTTTAATGATTTTATCTCCCCACTCCTCAAAAGTATGTTCCCCGTACTTACCTCACCTTTTATTAAACAAAACCCCACTAATTGAAAGCATGTCCCCTTGTCCCCCACACTTTGTATCACCTTTTATTTTGTTTATTCTTTTCAACAACTCACTTTTTTTTTCTTTAATCTTCTCCTCCCTCTTTCGGCTCACTCCTCTTCTCCCTCAAAGAGTATAACATATATATATATATATATATATATATATCAAACACTATATATATATATATATATATGCAAGACAAAACATTGTATTTATATAGATATGTATATAGATACGTACACTACTCTTGTTAGTAGAGAGAGAGACCACAAGCTGGTGTGGGATGTTGTTAGCAGTGATGGATGACGGGGACTAGAGCAAAGACGGTGGTGATGATCGGCTAGATAAGGTGGTGTTGATGACGATGTATTTTTCACGGTGAACACTTCCCTAACCTATGCTCTGATATCAATTGTTAGGATCGTTTGACCAATTTACTACTCACACAACACAATCACACCCAAAGGGACACAAAAATTATACGTGGTTCGGTCAAAAAATGACCTACGTCCATGGAGCACACAACTTCACTAATTTGGAGAAAAGATTTACAAATCACTCTCTACACTTCTTCTCTGTTTTTCTCTCTTGTTGTGGTGACTTTTCTTGCACTGAATATACATGTATTTATAGTTGTAGAGGTGAAGAACAAGACAATCTGTGATGCCAAAGTTTTCTCCAATTTCGGTGCCAAACTTCTACTGTTAAAGTTAGGCCAAGCCAAACTTCCTTGGGCAGCTGCCAAACTTCCATGGGCGGTGCCAAACTTTGACTCCACATCAACATATCTGATCAACATAAAACAAGATCTTGGGCTAGTCTTCTATAGGAAAGGTAAGGGAGGAAGATGAAGCTCAGATTCATTCCTCCCCCTAAAGGGTCTTTTATTCTTGAACCTCCCCAAGAAGTTGCAGAGCAAGGAGGTAAAGAGTGGGAAAATGTTCTTGTTGGGTATTTTTTGGATAACAATTTACCTTTTTTCACAGTTGAGAACATAACAAAGAGATTGTGGGGTAGTGAAGGACTCTCTGAAGTTCTAAGTAATGATAAGGGATTTTTCTTCTTCAAATTTGATAATTTCCAAGTGAGAGATGCAGTAATGGAAGGGGGGCCCTGGCATTTTGCAAGTTACCTGATGATTTTACAGAAATGAAAATGTGGAATGACATTCATCAAGGAAGCTATCAAAAAAATTCCCTTATGGGTCAAATTCTCCTTTTGAGTATTGGAATGAAGAGGGGTTAAGTTTAATAACCAGCATGGTTGGAACTCCCCTTTACGTTGATGCTACTACAGATGACAAGAAAATGCTTAGTTATGCTCGCGTTTGTGTGGAAATTGATGCTGAATGTGAACTGATCAAAGAGTTTATTCTCAAACTTCCAGATGGGAAACATGAGACCATCTACATGGACTATCAATGGAGACCATCTACATGTGCTCAATGCAATATTAGCTTTCCTTCACTACGATAAAAGTTAGTATTTACAAGGAGCAAAAACCCTTGTAAATACTTTTTACCGGGTTCAAGCGCACGTTGTAACAAGCCATACGGTAAAAGATTTTTGTTTTTTACCGAATACAATTTATCTTGTAAATAACAATAAGCACCGTGTAATTAGAAACTTTAGAATGTTGTAAAACACTTTTAAAAGGTGCTTTGCACCTTGTAAAAGGCTAATAAAAAAAAGTCACATTCTAGGCTATAACCGCTTACAAATCCCACTGAATACATCAAAATAAATTGCATATCAAGCAAAATTGATATTTCACCGTATATAAGACCGAGGTACCGTTTAAGAACATCATGTATTGAAAGAAACGATAAAGAGTTCAATTACATAAACTAATTGGGAGTACACCAATATGGATAAGAAAGTTCCGAGACATATATTTAAACGCTGTTTCGCAGATACTTGAGCAATGTCCCTCTTAATAAAAGCTCAGCAACTCTCACCACCATCACAGCTCCTTGCAGGCATCAATAAACTATTGATACAAAAATAATTCAATAATTATTCTAAATGTACCACAGATGCAACTAGCAACAAACCTAAGAACCTTGGAATTAGATCCAACCGTTGGTAAGTTCTTGTATTGAACTATGGACAACATAACAACCTCTCTTGCGAACCGCACTTGCCTCTTGCTGATCTCCTCTGGAGTGTCTCCTCTATGAACAATTTTAATGGCAACATTCTGATTCTTATATATAAAAGCACCAAATAAATAAAAATAGTGAGATGACCTTAACAAACAGAACACTGGTTGTCAAATAAATTACATTTAAGCTAGGTTTCTGCTATTTCAATCATCTACTGGAAAATGCAAAACTGTACACTAATTGATCATCCAACTAGGAACAAAGCCAATAGTAAAACAAAATCACACATCTCTTATCCAATCCAACTAATAAAAATTTCTTCAATTCATACATTATTCTAAGCAGCCACAGCCACGTCACAACCCCTTGCATGCCCGAAAACAGAATGTGGCCCCAATTTTCTCTCAATCCTACAAATTAGATTATTGAACATTGATCATTACACTGATCCAAAACCTCACATAGCCTAACCTATCTTTCCAGATTTAGCACCAAGCATTCTCCAAAAAACCTCAAAATGAACCACTATCATTGTCAATACCGAAAACAACCACTAAAGTGCAAGAAAAAAGCTATAAAATTTACCTGATTGGTGTAGTTCTTCATTTCAGATCTTCCTTGTGTTCTCTCTTAATTGTCACCTGATTCCATCTCTTTCTTCATTTTTGCCCACAACAAAAAACATATAAAATTAATACCCAATTTATATTTTGCAAAATAAATTAGGTGGAGTTTTTATAACTTTCATATGGAACTCAATAGTTGCTTCACAAAATAAAACCATGGGTCTCAAGATATCCTGCACCAACAAGAAACGAAAGACATTTCACATATATCAAAAATTCGAAATAAACATCATCCAGTTAATATATACAGGATGTGGTACATTTAGGAGAACCATGTACAAAATTTAGTAGCTGATTAGAGCAAACTGATTACTCTTTGAATTTGTGAAGGAAGAAGAGAAGAAACACTAAGATATTGGTCAACTCTGTCAAGATTGGAATCCCAATAATTTTTAGTGGGAAGCATCAAACTACAGTTCTAATCTATAAGGAAATAAATATATAAGGTGATACCCAATGAGGATTAGAATGAGATTTTACCATTTTGTTAAGACTATGACCATCTGTCTTGAGTTTTAAATTCATTGTATATAAAAAGTTTCATTAAGTTGACAAACTACTTTTTTCATGCAAATAGATAATCATACAGCCTCGAGATAAAGTTTTATAAAAAATAGGATATAATACCTAGCCTGCCTGGCCTAACTCAAAATACAAGTGTGAAATTTCAACAGTTCAGGTTTTATCCATCTGCTACAACATGCTTTTCAAAAGGTACTTCCACATATCATCATGTTATGTAATGCAGGTGGATATGAAAATTACCATAAGATATGTGTTGTTGAGGCTAAATCTTCCTCATTAGGAGATACCATTTCAATTAAAAATAAAAATTAAATCTTTAACACCTAGCTATACTTCTATGATACCATAACAACATTCGAAACATAAATTTTACATAGACTATGTAACCTTATATAATTAATAATTTTGTAGCAGAGAACAAACACCGATTCTACACTACTAGACTTGTTTTGCACATTTATATGATTCAAATTCACACAAAACATAAATTCCTAATTATAAATCAAGTTAAACCCCAAAACAATCAACAAATTGGTCAAAATTGGATTACGCTACCTGGAGTGCAGATTGGTTGTTCTCATACATGATTGAGCCCTAATCGAAGTCGATATCTCATTTTTCACAAGCATGTGTGAAATTGGAGTCGCGAATTGAGGCCATTTGACATCACCGAAAATATCTCTGTTCACTTCAAACTGAAATTGAATCTATATAGGATCGTGAGCCTTTATCACCCCCCTATGGTTTGATTTCACCCCAAACCTTTCATTTGTGCGCAAATTGACCCCATTTCATATAAAATGACATATATGCCCTTAGTATATAAATTTAAAAAAATAAAAAACATGTAAAAATATATATTTTTGAAAAAAATATAAATTTCTAAAAAATATATAAAATTCGAAATATATATATAATTTGAAAACAAACATACAAAATTCGAAAAAATATATATAAAATTCGAAAAGAATATATAACTTTTGAAAAAATATATATATATAATTCTAAAACTATATATAAAATTAAAAACATATATATATATATATATATATATATATAAAATCCGAAACAAATATAAAAAAATTCAAAATATATATATAATTCAAAACAATATATAAAATTCGAAAAAATATATAAAACTCAAAAACATATATAAAATTCGAAAAACATATATAAAATTATAAAAATATATATAGAAGACTAAAGAAATATATAAAATTTAAAACAATATATATGATTCGAATTTTATATATTGTTTTCAAAATTTATATATTTTTTCCAAATTTAATATATTTGTTTCAAATTTTATATATTTTGTTTCAAATTTTATATATTTATTTCAAATTATATATATATATATATATATTTATTTTATATATTGTTTTCAAATTTTATATATTTTGTTTCGAATTTTATATATTTGTTTCGAATTTTATATATTTTTTCAAATTTTATATATATTTTCGAATTTTATATATTATTTCGAATTTTATATATTTGTTTCGAATTTTATATATTTTTTTCGAATTTTAAATATTTATTCAAATTTTATATATTGTTTTCGAATTTTATATTTCTTTTGAATTTTATATGTTATTTTCAAAATTTATTCAAAATTTATATATTTTTAATTATAAGGGTATAATGCTAATTTAATTATAAGGGTATAATAGTCTTTGCAAAAGGGTAAAATAAGTATTTAAGAGAATATAAATGGGTAAAATGGGTATTTAAGAGGTTGGTAGGGGTATTTACACATATTCGAAACTTCCAGGGGCAATTCACACGTTTTTTAAACTTATGCATGCTAATACACACATTTTCATTCTATGAGGGAATTTTCGCACCTACTATAAAACTGTAGGGGGTTTTGAGTACTTAACCCATCTATATATTGTATATACATATCTAGACATATACATATATATATGAAATTGAAGAATTTCATTTCTATTGAAGAGTTTGGAAATCGAAGAGTTCTAGAGAGATCGAGAAAGGTAATATTTGGGGAGGTGATGATAGCGATTAATACCTAGCAGATGAACAGTGATGAGTTTGAGTTTCGAGCATATCTGATTTGTATGCCATTGTAGAGAGAGAAAGGGGATCCCAAGTACCATTGTAGAGAGAGGAAGGCGATCTCAAGAAGGGTGCATTGATATTTTAAATACACTGTCATGTCATGGTGTATGATTTTTATAGATTTCGACTTTGTTACTTAAAATGATTTTTTCAGTAGTCACCTTATTCTTAGAGTAGCAAACAAAATTTTTTTCCTATTGTAAATAGTGAAAATTATAGGCTCAGGTCCATTTATAAGGCCCAAGATCTGTTAAGCCCATGTAAAATATAAATGATGAATGACCCATATATTGAACCCACAAAGTATAAGTGGGTTCATTAGCATTAGGCCACTCCCATGAAAAAAGGGAGTGACAGCCCACTACCTAAAGGTAGTGGGTAGTTATTGAGAGAGTGGGTCATGACCCCATGTACTTAGGCCATGATCCAAGAGCATAAAAGTGTATAAATATTGCCATTTAATAAAGGATAGGTATCATTTTGATGCAAGTATATTTTTGTTACTTACATTTGGCGCCATCTGTGGGAAACGAGATAAAAAATAGTTTTCCACTTGCAATAGTTTCATTTTTTCCATCCCTTTTTGACAAAACATGGTGTCCACACGGTCAACGAACAATGAAGCCAGATTCGAAGACGTCATGAGGCGGTTGGAAGCTGTGGAGCAGAGAAATGCAGCCCTCAAGCAGCAGAATGCAGAACTACTCCATCGAGTGGCTCAGGGCCCTTTCCCTCTCCAAAATTCCAACCCAGCAGACGGTACAAGGAATGATGAGCCAGATCCTTCCAACTCCCATCAAGAACGGAATGTGTCAACCACTCAAATGAACAAAGTGCCGAGGGAGGAGGAAGAATCCTCTCATCCCATAACAAGGGAAGTACCAGCAATGCATGCCCCGACCCGGAATGACCAGCACGAAATGGCTGTCAAAATCCAACGAGATGTGATGAAGGATTTGAAGATGCAGACCCCTGACGATCTGGCCATTCATGCAACCACAGATATAACCCAATCTCCATTCACAGAAGAAATCGAAGCAACAGAATTCCCGAAGAAGTTTATACTCCCAGTTTTTACACTTTATGATCCACTCGATCACATCTACCAGGTGCAGACCAAAATGACCGTTTATGGGAGGAACCAAGCCCTACTGTGCAAAGTATTTTCGACAAGTTTGACAGAGGCACCACTTCTGTGGTTCAGGAAGCAATCTCCCGGATCCATCAGTAGCTGGAACGACCTCTGCAGACGCTTTATCGGTCAGTACTTCAACAACCGGAGGCAAAGAAAAACGATATCAAGCCTTTTTACCATGACCCAGGAAAAAGGAGAGAGCCTCAAGAGTTTCTTATCCAGATTCAACGTGGAAATGTCTTTTATTGATGACTACAACCAGTTGTCAGCAGTGGAAGCATTCCGTATGGCGATCATCCCTGGCACAAAATTCCACTCTTCACTAGTAAAATGGCCCCCTGTCAACATCGGTGAGCTCAACTCCAGAGCACAAGGGTATCTCAGAATAGAAGAAGAGGAAGCAGTCAGACAGAGAAGAGCTTCTCTGGTAACGGTGTAGGCAAAATCCAAAGAAAGGTTGAGGGACCAGAAGCCTCAACGGCCCGATCCACCACGACAAATCTCATCATCCAAAAATTTAGACAAGCGTCAACGGACAAAAGAAATAACCACTCCGCTCAAAACCAGCCTTGGAAAGCTCTTCCAAGAAAACAAAAACAAAGGGATTTTCAGACCACCTCCACTTATCAGACAACCGATGGAATTGAGGGAAATGACCAAACATTGCGCCTTTCACAGTAAGTACGGTCATCATACGAATGACTGCAGGAATCTTCGAAGGCAGGTCGAAGCAATAATCGTCAAAGGTGAACTTGCAGACTACATAATGAAGGATCAACCGAGACCAGACAAACCAGACAGGGCACAGACAAATAACTCTGCAGCATGACAACTAGTGAGGGTCATCCACATGGTCCAACGAGGTGAAGAGGTATTGGAGGACGAAGGAAGCAGAAGGTCCAAGCTAAGAAAAACACACAAACTCAGGCGAATCGGCGAAGTTTGCCAAACAACCCTCATCCAAGGAGAATCAAGAATTATGTTTTCAAAAGCCGATATGCAGAATATTGAGACGCCGCACGAAGATCCTCTGGTAATCACTCTTCTGGTAGCTAATTGTCTAATCAAACGAGTGATGATCGATTCAGGAAGCAGCACCAACATCATGACGAAGTGGGCCTTCGACAAAATCAGAATTAATGTATCACAGTTGTGCCCAGCTCGGACGCCTCTGGCTGGTTTTGATGGACGACACGTTGAGCCAATAGGTGTAGTCCATATGTCGGTGTCAGCGGCACGCCGAACCCTGAAAGAAGCCTATGTCGTGGTAGACGTCAAGCCATCGTACAATCTACTGATGGGACGAGGGTGGATCCATCGGATGCAAGGTGTTCCTTCGACACTCCATCAGGTCATGCGGTGCCTCAATCCAAATGGGGTGGACGCGACAGATATCCCTGGAGACCAGGTAGTGGCAAATGAGTGCTACTCAGTATCCGTGAAGGATCTGAATCCAAAAAACAAATAAGTATTGGAAGCACCAGAAGAGTCCCTATACAACGAGAAATAGCAATTACAGTTAGACCCTTCCACTGAGGGTCAAGACACTCAGACAACCACGGAGCCCCTAGAAGAGGTGAATGTTAGTCGAACGGACCACATCAAAGTAACATTTATCGGCTCATACCTCCAGAAAGAAGAAAATGATGATCTGATTCATTTCCTCCGGCGAAACTCAGACGTGTTTGCCTGGTCTCATCTTGATATTCCAGGCATAGATCCCTAGGTTGCTCAGCATAATCTAAATGTTGATCCAGATGTAAGACCGGTAAGGCAGAAGCAGAGGAGGTTCGGGACAGAAAGGAACCAGATCATATCCGAGGAGGTGGGAAAACTGCTAGAAGCTGGATTCATAAGAGAGGTAAAGTACCCGTCATGGTTGTCAAACGTGATGGTAGTCAGAAAGAAGAACGGGAAATGGAGGGTCTGCGTGGACTTCACCAACCTGAACAAGGCTTGCCCGAAGGATTGCTTTCCCCTACCAAAAATTGATCAGATGGTAGATGCCACCTCGGGATATGAAAGACTCTCTTTTCTTGATGCATACTTCGGCTATAACCAGATCCCGATGAATCAGGCTGATGAGGAGAAAACAACCTTCATTACCGAGGAAGGTACGTACTGCTACAGAGTAATGCCTTTCGGACTTAAAAATGCAAGTGCCACCTATCAAAGACTTGTCAGAAGGATATTCAAAAGTCAGATAGGGAAAACGGTTGAAGCCTACATAGATGACACGGTGGTAAAAAGCAGAAGGAAAGACGACCATCTCAAGCACCTGGAAGAAGTGTTCGATGCACTCCGAAAGTACAGGATGAAGCTCAATCCAGCTAAGTGTTCGTTCGGAGTCTCATCCGGGCAGTTCCTCGGGCATATCGTCAACCGAACAGGAATTGAAGCCAGTCCATCACAAGTCAAGGCTCTGATAAGCTGCGAAGAGCCAAAAACGCAAAAGGAGGTCCAGATTCTGACAGGAAGGGTGGCCACACTGAGCAGGTTCGTATCCCGACTGACAAACCGATGCAGAGCATTTTTTCAGGCCATTAGAGGCGGAAAATGAAGCATATGGGGACCGGAACAGGCAGAGGCCCTCCAGAGACTGAAGCAGTATCTCCAGAATCCACCAATCCTCGCCTCACCAAATCCAGGAGAACCACTGCATTTGTACCTCACCGTATCAACAGCCTCAACCAGCGCAACACTTGTAAAGGATGGCAAAAAGTGCCAGAAGCCAATCTTCTTCAGTAGTAAGTCCCTATCTGACGCTGAAACTAGATACACTATGGCGGAGCGAGCCATTCTTTCTTTAATCAATGCGAAGAGACGACTGAGGCACTATTTTGAAACCCATCCAATCGTGGTGCCGACCACCATGCCTATAAAGGCCATCATGTCCAAACTTGATATGACGAGAAGAATAACCAGATGGGCACTGGAACTCGAGACATTCGACATCATGTACATACCACGAACAACAGTCAAAGGTCAAGCCTTAGCTGATTTTCTCCTAGAAGCAGAGCTAAAGTCAATCCTGTAGGACCCAGATGAGCCCGAGTGGACGCTTTATGTAGACGGATCAGTTGGTTCGGCAGGTTCGGGAATTGGGCTCGAAATTATAACACCAGACGGGACCCGTATCCAACAATCAGTCCGTCTGGAGTTTTCTGCCACCAATAACGAAGCTGAATACGAGACACTGCTGGCTGGGCTGCGACTAGCTCAGAGCCTCTGTATTAGAAGGCTCCGTATTTTCAGTGACTCACAACTGGTGGTGAAGCAAGCTCAAGGCGAGTACGACGTAGGGGAAAAGTTGCAACCCTATAAGAAGCTGACTCAGATGGAGCTGGACAAATTGGAGTAGTACACCCTCAACCAGATCCCCAGGGAGGAAAATGAAAATGCAGATCGGTTGGCCAACATGGCTTTAGTCAATGATCAAGATCTGACCAGAGTCGCCCCGATTGACTATCTTGATGCCCCGAGCATCCACCAGCCAGATGTTATGTGCGCAATACCTTGGGAGCCGAGTTGGATGGATCACATAGCAGAATACCTCAGGTACGACACACTTCTTGATGATAAAGCAGAGGCTCGGAAAATTCACATGAAGTCAGCCAGATATGCCTTGCTACACGGCCAACTTTATAGAAGATCTTTTGGGGGTCCATACCTTCGATGCCTCACCCCATCAGAGGCATCAGCCATAATGAAGGAAATCTATGAAGGATCATGCGGAAATCATTCAGGGGGACGAGCGTTGGCCCATAAAATCCTAAGCCAAGGATATTTTTGGCCTTATCTCTCCCAAGACACTGAAGCTTATGTTAGAAGGTGCAGAAACTGTCAGTTCCATGGAGACTTCATCCATCCGCCACCAAAACTGCTTAACCCCATTTTCAGCCCACACCCATTTGTGCAATGGGGGATTGATGCAGTTGGACCACTTCCCATGGCTCTCAGATCAGTAAATCAAGCACTGAAAGCAACTGATTATTTCACAAAGTGGGTTGAGGCAGAATCCTACTCCACCATCACTCACCGGCATGTAATCAAGTTCATATGGACCAATATCATCTGCTGGTTTGGAGTGTCGAGGGTGATAGTGATCGACAACAGAAAAAATCTGGATAATCAGTGGACCAGACAGTTCTGTAATGAACATGGGATTCAGTTAAGAACTTCATCGGTCGCATACCCTCAAGGAAATGGCCAGGCCGAAAGATCCAACAGAACCATATTGAATACCCTGAAGAAGAAATTGGAAGATCATAAGGGAGTGTGTCCAGACAAGCTTCCAGAGGTACTATGGTCTTACAGAACAACATCAAGAATCCTTACAGGGGAAACACCATTCTCAATGGCATATGGGACAGAAGCAGTCATTCCAACAGAGCAAATAATGCCAACAGCCAGAACAGAGCTGTATCAAGAAGAACTGAACGACCAGCAACTGGTTGATGGACTGGATCTGCTCGAAGAAAAATGAGACCAGGCCGCCATCAGGCTGGCAGCTTACTATCAGAGGGTCAGGAACGCCTTTAACAAAAAATTCAGAAGATGAGAATTCCAGGTGGGTGATATGGTATTAAGAAAGAAGATCGGGTTGATCGGAAAGCTTAGGGAGAATTGGGAAGGACCATGCACAGTCACAGAAGTCATAGGACGTGGGGCTTATCGCCTCAGGAACAATGACGGCAATATGGAACCCAATTCACAAAATGCCTCACGACTGAAGAGGTACTATCCCTGACATTCATTTTGCTTTCAGAATAATGAGGCAGAGGCATTCGAGCCTAGCTTTACTGATATGTTTTAAAATTTTCCAAGTTTGTTATTCTGACTCAGTCAGATGTTGTTATTTTTGTAATTTCTTGATTATAATAAAAGATAGTCATCCTTCTTACAATCAAGCAGCCTGATTCATGTAAAATTTCCTAATTAATAAGATGACAGAGGCTTATAAGCCTGACTCACTCTTTCAGAGAAATGAAATTAAAAATAATTTTCTAAGTAGTGAGATGACAGAGGCTTATAAGCCTGACTCACTCTTTCAGAGGAATGAAATTAAAAATAATTTCCTAAGTAGTGAGATGACAGAGGCTTATAAGCCTAACTCACTCTTTCAGAGGAATGAGATTTAAAATAATTTCCCAAGTAGTGAGATGACAAAGGCTAATAAGCCTGACTCACAATTACAAAAAGAGAAAACTATTAAAGTAAAAGCTAGTTAGCCTGATTCACATCAACATAAGCAAATAAAAGTGCATATTCCATTGATAAGCAAAATTGATGTTTTGTATTACAAAATTGCCCGAAGGGCATAGTACAAAATACAACACTACAAAAGGAATATGGAAGAGCCTAAGCATGGCCTGAACCACTAAAATCCTTCCCTAAGGAATCTACATGTGTGGTCGGAGGGAAGAATTCTATAGAGGGGTTGAGAGGGTCAGCAGGAAGATACCCTTTGAGGAATTCGGTAAAAAGATTCTGAGTATAACTAGGCTCAGGGCTGGCATATGGTGGTTGTACCCCTAACTTCTTATCCATGGCATCAGGATCTTTGGTCTTCCTCTTTGCTGGATCCTTCTCTCCTGCAATGAAGCCCTTCCTCCAGAATTCACCAGCCACTATATTATTCATCCTTGAATAGTGTTGGTGCATGTCAAGCCCTCCTTTTATTGCACATCTCCAAGGCAGACTGGGAGATGCCGAACTGGTGTTGAAGAGCCTCATGATCTGATGCTAGCTTCTCCTTTTCACTGGATAACTTAGCATTCAGCTCTTTTGCCTGAGCTAGTTCTTCCTCTAGTTGAGTAACCCTGTAAGGGAGGTCCCCTAGCTGAGCCTTCAGCTCTTTCTCCTGATCATCCTTCTCAGCTAAGTCTGCCTTCAGACGTTCCAGTTCCTTCACACCTGCCTCGTGAGCGAGGCATAATGCATTGACACTGAAGAGAGCCTAAAAGGAAATTTTAAGGCAAAATGGGTCAGTATTATATACAAAAGCAAGAATAAAACATGGGATCAAACAGAGACATACCCCCAGTAACAACCCCGTAGTTTTACGCACAATGCGGTCTGGGTCGGCCTCTCTCTGCATCTCAAGCTCCTCCGGCGTCCAGAGCCTCTGTGCCCGAGGTATCATAGCGGACATTGATGTAAGGCTGGAGGTGGACTGGTTAGAGGAAGCAGAACTCTTCTCCTTACCCTTATGCTTCCTTTTCTTACTGGGTCTATCTTCCCCCACCAGTCTGGTTCGGGCAGAAGAAGGTTGAAGCAGCTCAGGGATAGTGGTCTGCACAAGTGTAGACCCAGAAGCATCGCCCACTAGGGCAACGGTCACAGCCTGAGGATTAGAATCCAGAGGCACTTGTCCTTGACCAGCTGGAGGCGCAGCTATTTCCTCTATATCATCATCATCATCCTCAATCACTGGTCTGATCGGATCCATGATGATCTTGTATTTGGCTCCTAACCTGGATATACCCTGCAAATTGGCAGGAGTAAGCAGGTCAGCGCATGACTTACGGTCCGACCAGACCTTAGACTTCAATAAAGAAATACGGGCCTCTACATCCTGAGCCATAATGTATGTATCTTTATACCCTAAAGACTTATACACAAAATCCGCTCTGAGCTGATCACACCCAGAGCAGAGGCAAGATTCCTTGTGGATAAAAGAAAAGGGAAGAAGGGCCAGACGCTTAAAAACACTTGGGATCGGCCATTTCCTAGAATATGGGTAAAACCAAGCCCCTTTACTAAAACCATCTTCTCCTTCCAATACTTCTCCGTTTTCTCAGTTCCATGGCAGATTGCCCGACCCTTGAAGGGGTAAAAGTTGTACCTCCCCTCACAATCCTTCAAGTCCATAATTTTATAACTGAGCAGAAGATCTGTCAGACCCAAGGATAACTTTTTCTCTTTGTTTATCAGGATCAACATTGAAATTATCCTGAGGAAGTTTGGGTTGACTTGCAGAGGGGCTATTCCTAGGGTGAAGAAAATGAAGTGAAAGAGAGGCTGAAAAGGGAATCGAAACACCTTAATCTGTAGAGCTGATAACAACACCTCATCCGGACCTACTCCGTCCCCCATCCTGAAGTCATACGAAGGATCATATTGCATCAGGACCACCTCTTTAGGGATCTTACAATCCCTCCTCAGACTTTTAAGGTTCACAGATTTTCTTTTATGAGCTTCAAGTGGTTCAACTACAAATGGGGCTGACTCAGTACAGGGTCCAACGGGAATGCCTTCAGGAGCATCCGTCCCTACCGGATTAGATATAACAGAAGTCCCAACAGGAACAGTATCAGGGACATCTGCCTGATTATTCACCCCCGAAACAGTTACTCCCAAGCCAGATAGGTCCTGACGACTAGGTATGGGTAGAGATGAAGAAGGAGAGGATGAAGAAGAAGGGTTGGCAGAAGGGGGGCTGGGAACATCAGACCCCCCATATTCCTGAGGAATCGTCCCTTCGGTAGATCTTGAGGCACTACTATCAGACATGGTGAAAAGAAAAATGGCAACTTACACAGAAAACACTGGCGGGATGAAAGAGGAACTTCCGGCAACCCAAAATACGAAAAACGATGAAGATCTGAGCATTACTTGTAAATCACACACAAGAATCGAAACAAGAAGAATAAACAATGAAGCCCATGAAGGGGTTTATATACACCCGGACATGCCAACAACCATCATTAAATGGCTGATGAGGTGCGACGATTCCCAATGTCTCAAATACAGTGAATAGCGAACCAACAGCCGCCTTTGTGAAGTTCAAAAACCACACGTCTATTCGCAATGATGGTGGTGACGTCAGGGCGTATGCTGCAAAACATTAATCACACTTGATTCGGGTCAAACCCACAAAACCGTATGTCTGACCTGAATGGGGCTAGTGTAAATAGTGAAAATTATAAGCCCATGTCCATTTATAAGGCCCAAGATCTGTTAAGCCCATGTAAAATTTAAATGATGAATGACACATATATTGAACCCACAAAGTATAAGTGGGTCCATCAGCATTAGGCCACTCCCATGAAAAAAGGGAGTGACATCCTACTACCTAAAGGTAGTGGGTAGTTATTGAGAGAGTGGGTCATGACCCATGTACTTAGGCCATGATCCAAGAGTATAAAAGTGTATAAATATTGTCATTTAATATAGGAGAGGTATCATTTTGATGTGAGTATATTTCTGCTACTTACACCTGCCTAAACTTATATTTAAAAACAATCCATATAGCTGCTAAATACATAATACATATATGTATATATTTGACTTTCATGTTAAGATATATATATTCTTTTTATTTAAGTATCTACTTATTTATAATTTGTTAATATTTTTATTTTAAAAATTAAAATTTTAATTTGAATAAAAAATAATATTTTTACAAGGTTCAACACTTGAATGCGATAAATATTTATTTTTACAAGGTTTAGTAGTTAAATGGTTTACTAGTTAAATGCAGTAAATACCATGTTGTTAATACCTCTTTTTGTTGCAGTGTTTGTTAGGGCCTTATGGATGAAGTATTCTTTTTTTTTATCAGTCTATTAGCTTTCCTTGTCATTTTATTTTATTTATTAAGATTATTATTAATTATTTAATTTCAAAACAGTATTATTATATATGAGAGTTTACAAATTTCAGACTTGTAAGTTGCAACCGAGTAAACTATTTGTTCACTCTGTCAAACCGCCCATTTCTTCAGACATGAAATCCACCTTTATCTTGTTATTTAATGGCGTCTCAAAAGGAAGAACAAGTATACACGCCTTAAAAAAAAATTATAAAATAAATTTATATACATATAGCAAAGAAAATTTATCAAAATTACAAGATTATTAAATCTGCAGTGTTGCCTTGTGAGTCAAGTCTTCTCATGAATGTTCAAGGAAGTTGGTATACGTCTTTCACATACTTGTCTATTCATATATCATTATTAACATTTACCGTAAAAAAAAAAAAAATCATTATTTACGATTACATGGGGTCTCACTAATGAATTTTCGAATATAATTTAACTGAAAAACCGACGTGGGCATAAAAAATTACACTATGAATATCTCAATTGTCCAGCCTCTATCTGTGCCAACAACCGGAGATAAAATAAATAAATAAAATAACAGGAAGTTGGATGGGCAGTTAACCCGCAAGAATCATTATTTTATAAAGGGTAATTTACACAAAATTTTCTTTCAGGATTTAATAATCATCAAATTTTTTAATATTCGTCAAATCTCTTGATATTTCAGATTTTAATCAAATACCCCTCTCCTCCCAAAATTAGTTACTTTTTAGGTCAAAATGACTTTAATGTCCATGACATAAAAATTATCATTTATGAGTAATTCGCACCAAAATCCCTTTAGTTACAAATTTTAATCAAATAACCCCTCGAATTCAAAAAGTCACTAAAATTTCATATATGTTTTCAAAAAGTCCCGAAAACATATACAAATTTGGGGAAAAAATATAAAATTTGGGAAAAAATATAAATTAAAAAAATATAAAATTCGTAAAAAATATAAATTTCAAAAATATATATATAAATTTCGAAAAACATATATAAATTTCAAACAATTATATAAAATTTGGAAAAATATATATAAATTAAAAAATATATATATAATTCTAAAAAATATATATTAAATTTTGAAAAAAATTATAAAATTTGAAAATAAATATAAAATTCGAAACAAATATATAAAATTCAAAAATATATATTAAAATTTGAAAATAAATATAAATTTCGAAAAACAAAACATATAAAATTTGTAAAAATATATATATAATTTGAAAAAAATATAAAATTCATAAATATATATATATAAAATAAAAAATATATATATATAATTCAAAAATATATATATATATATATATATATAAATTTTGAAAAAAAGTATATTTCAAAAATATCATATTAAAATGAAAAATACATTATACTAGGCACATGAAAAAGATATTTTCAAAGCTATATAGCATCATCAGTTCCATGTTATATGAACAATGAACCCATTATTGGTACAACTTTTCATCCATAAATAAAAAAACTACCAATTATGTAGATTTACATAAATAATTGTTTTGTATTCTGTAGTTCAAAATGGGTAAAAGCAAGCTGGAACTAGGCAAATAGTTGTGCAAATAGAAATATAAAAAACACAAATAACCAAAGTACAATATATCAAAACAATATTTAAAGTAACCAAAGTACAATACCCCAAAACAAAATTTAGGAAGAAACATATTTGTTTTTAATTTTATATTCATTTTTTCAATATAATTATATATATATATATTTTTTTTTGAATTATATATATTTAATTTATATATGTTTTTCAAATTTTATATTTTTTTCGAATTTGTTTTGGAATTTTATATATTTTTTCCAAAATTTATATATGTTTTCGAAATTTATATATATTTTTTGAATTTATATATTTTTTTTTGAATTTTATATAATTTTTTGAAATTTATATATATCTTTTGAATTATATATATAGTTTTTGAAATTTATATTTTTTTTGAAATTTAATATATATTTTTTGAATTTTATATTTTTTTGAAATTTAATATATATTTTTTGAAATTTATATTTTATCCCGAATTTTATTTTATTTTTCCAAAATTTATATATATATTTTGGGACTTTTTGAAAACATATATGAAATTTTTAGGGACTTTTTGAATCCAATGGGTTATTTGATTAAATTTTGAAACTCAAAAGGTTTTGGTGCAAATTACTCATAAAAGGATAATTTTTATATCATGGGCATTTAAGTCATTTTGATCTAAAAATTGGCTGATTTTGGGAGGAGGGGGTATTTGATTAAAATCTGAAATGTCATGGGGTTTAACGAACAACAGGGGGTTTGGTGATTAAATCCTGAAACCTCAAGAGATTTTGTGTAAATTACCCTTTTATAAATATATTCATAAAAAGATAATCTATTCGGGCTCTCCAAATTAAATTCAAATAATTTGTGCATATATAGAGAATCTAAAAATAATTTTACAAATTAGTTTCAAATAATTAGTGCAGATATAGAGAATCTAAAAATAATTTTACCTTGTGCTACTTGAAAATCATATAGCACTACAACAGAATACTATTTCGTAGCTAATAGTTCAAAAATTCGTAACTAAAAAAGTTTTTGCCACGAAATAAATCCATAGCGTGGTTCGTTGCAAAATGTCGCGTCTCTAATTGTAAAAGTCTACGAACTTATATTTCCGTCGCTAATACTTGCAGTTGCTATGAAAACTTTTCATAGTTAATACATATAATTGCTACGAATATATTTCGTCGCTAATTATAGTACTTACTATGAAATTTTTTCGTAGTTAATAAATATAATTGCCACGAATTTACTTCGTCGTTAATAATTAAAACAATAGCTACAAAATTAATTTTGTAGCTAATAACGTTATTAACTACAAAATATTTCGTAGCAAATGTGAATACAATTTTTCAAAAAAAATATAAAAATATTGATTATATAAAATTATTTTTCATATAATCACAATTTTTATAATTTTATGTTTTACATGTATATTAGTGCTAGAATACCACATCTTATATAATCAAACTTTACAAACACAATTGTTTATTGCTAAAATATTTCATAGTAAAAATCTTCTATTTTTTACGAAATCAATTTTTGTAGCAAATAATAGTATTTGTTACGAAAAGCTTCCGTAGTAAATACAAAAAAATTTACTACGGTAGTCTTTTTGTACTTAAAGTAAAATTATTTCCTACGAAATATAAAAACATATTAATTACAAGATTATAAATTTCGTAGTTAAAATAAAATTATTTATTATGAAAATAAATTTCATAGTAAAAAATGAATTTTTTACTATTTTTTACTACGAAAATATTTTCGTAGTTCGTAGCTAAAAGGAAATTTCGTTGTAGTGTAGTAACTATGTACATTTAACCATCTATTATAAGTGCTAAGATTTTATTCTTTAGAATGCAAATTCATTATTTTTTAAAATCCTAAACACAATTGTTACTTCATCGATATATAAGCATGCGTCAAATTTCCCTTTGAAATTAAGTTTGAATTATTGATAAAATTAGGTTAGAAATTTATAATTAAAAATAATTAAATTTTTTCTCGGACAATTTATTTAGTAAAAAAATATTATTATCTTCATCAACGAGCTATAGTAACGTGAAATAAAGAACAATGAAGGTAATTTGATAGCATTATATGACAAGAATGCCTAAAAGGATAATTATGTGATATATATTAATATTTTTAACATAAGTGAAATTTTTTATAAATATTTATTGCATAACCCTAAAGTACTTCTTTATTTTGATCATGATATTCATTTTATATTAAACTTTGTGCTATTTATTTATTATAATTTTTTAATTTTAAATTTTCATCAAAGTAATAATGATATATCTTTGCGAAAGTGGAATTATCTTATACAAGAAAAATATAAGAAAAATTAAATTTTGTAATATAAAAAAGTGAAACAATTGTGTAAAAATAAATTTAATTCTTTTTCATATATTAATTTTTCATTCTTGGTATTTGGGTTGCATTTTTCTTATCTTTTGATTATGTTTTATTATATGTATACTAAATTATTAGTCTTCAAACAAATATATATTTAAATTGTAGTTACATAATACTAATTCCCCTAATGCTCCGCCCTTGTTTGGAACAAAGTCAAAACCCAAAAATACATTTGTCCAGAAACGTCATATTACTTTAACATTACCAAAATTATGAGAGCCATTTTGTACGTACATAGATGTATGACGGTTGATCAAATTGATTTCCATCACCGACTCTTATCAAATTGCATAATATTAATGGTACAAAAGTCCATGTATTCGTAATAGTTTATCTGTCAATTTTTGGTCCATTTATCACTTCAATTTTTTTTAAACAAAAAATCCCCAATGTCTGTATACTATGACTAACAACATCATATATGAAACAATATATATATATATATATATGTTTTTTTATATTATATATACAAAGTCAGTCCCCCTATTCAAAATGCATGCTTCCATTTTTCCACACGCTAAATTAAGCTTATATATATTAATTGGTTTTGTTTTCCTCTACATAGAGGCCATTCTTTCATTCTCTGATCATCTTATTCTTACCCTAGCCATGGATTTTTGCATCAAACCACAATTCTCAGATATGGTATGCACAGAATTATTTGAAATCACTCTCATTTCAACTAAGAGATCTCGAGCCAAGAAAACTTTTCAAGTTAAAAGTTTACGCTAGGGTTTCAATCGGAGGTGACACCGAGCAACAAAGTCCATTGGACATGGACAACATGGACAACGGAACTGTTGTACATTGAACCAAACCTCAAACACAATTCAAATACACAAAAACAACAATTTGATAAAGGAATACACAATTGTATTGAATACGGAAGGAGGATTTACAATCGACTCAACTCTACCTCACAACTCTCTCAAACTCTCTTAGAATTCTCTGTAATTCTATTCTCACCCACACACCATTTACAACACATAAACTCCCTATTTATAAACTGAAAAAAGAATACTCTGGAATGGAGAAAACTTAGTCGTGTTGTGTTCGTGTGTTGACCGACGACTCTTTGATAAGAGAAGGACGGCTCTACTAGAAGCTTTTCCTCCAGCTGCAACTTGAGCTTATTGAAGCTTCATGCTCCTTTGAGGATAGACGAGAATGGTATGGATCCTTCAATTCCCCCCCCACCATACCATTGGAGGATAACGTCTTCTGTTGCGCTTCACTTGATGTTCATCCTGGCTATGTTTTTGCATAACTTTAGCTGCCCAATGGTCCTCGCCTGGATTTGTAAATGATCTGCTTCTAATGTTTACTGCATGAGCACTATTCGGTCTCGAACAAACCATTGCATTCATCTGACTACCAACTGTTGAAGAGTAGGGATCAACTTCTATCTCTTTCATCTCTTTCTCTGAAGAGGAACACAATCGCTTCATAGGATTTCCGTTGGCGTCTGTCTTCAGCTTGAACATCCATTTGTCTTTCAAGGCTTTCTGCAAGGAACTATCTTCTTGCATAACTTGCACCCATTTCCCTTCGTCCGAATGGGTCTTTACTTCTTGAAAGTTTTCTGGCTCCCCCTCATCAGTAAGCAGAATATACTCGGACTCCGGATATCTCCTCGACGGAATCAATGATCGGCCTCGCTCAGATCTTCTTGTCCGGGGCTCTTCACGTGGAGGTGTTGCATCTGGTTCCATGGCTTCTTGTGGAAGGGTTTGTGGCTCCCCCTGCTCAACACCCTCACATAGAACTCTGCCTGGTTCTACTTCCTCCCCTGCTTCTGGAATTAAATCCTACACTTCTTCATTCCTCGGGGTCAACCATACTGATACAGAATTCGGGATGATGTCTGAAACACTGGGACTGAAACCACCGAATCTCATGGTATTTGCAGTGTCTTCATTGTTGTGGCTTTCCTGGAACATAACATCCCTTATTTTGATAACTTTCTTTAATTCTGGATCCCATAACCTGTATCTGAATTCTTCAATTCCATAACTGGTACATGGACATAACTTTTAGTCGAGCTTCTTCCTGAGCTCCTTGGATACATGTGCAAACGTCTTGCACTCAAACACTCTCTGGTGATTGTAAGAGGGATCTTTACTAGTCCATACCTTCTCTGGCACTTTAAACTGCAGCGATACTGATGGTGACTTGCAAACGGCGGGAAAATCTCTATTGTCGCCTAACGATTCCACTTCTAGGGGACCGTAAACATCAGTGTGAACTATCAACAACTCTGTCCTGGTTGTTGGAATGAAAGAGACTCTATGCTGATCATAAGGGTTTAATGGAGTACCTCTCGACACTGTGATTACTCTCTTATCTACTATAGTAAATAATATTTTCTCCTCCATGTGTCCGAGTCTTTTGTGCCACTGACTCGGTGAAGTCTAATCTTCAACTGTATTGAGACTTTCTGAAATTACTGTCACACGGGTCTTATACAATGTGCCATTTATTTGTCCTCGTGCGACAACCATGGCTCCCTTTTTTAGCTTCCATGTGCCATTACCGAAATAATTGTCGTAGCCTTCTCGATCTAAGACTGTCCCAGAAATTAAATTGAGACGAAGGTCTGGCACATGTCTAACATCCTTCAATAGCATAATACCACCAGTACTGGTCTTGATCCGAACATCTCTGATTCCCACGATATTCACGAAGCTCGTGTTACCCATCCAAACTATACCAAAATCTCCTGCTTTGTACGAGGTGAAAAATTCATTGTGTAGAGTAGCATGGTATGTTGTTGTTGTATCTACCACCCACTCTACTTTGTTGTTTCCTACATGATGGCACTTCTCTGGATCTGTTGTGAAAATTGTGACATCTCCATAAATTATGACCATTGACTCGCAAACTCCATGTGGGTAGTGGCTGCTGTGACCTTGCTCCCTTCTCAATTTACGATAATTCTTCTTTAAATGTCTTGCGATGCCATAATGAAAACATACGTAATTACTCATTTATCTGTCATCGCTAAACGTGTCGCGGGTTTGGGTTTTTTCTCTACTTCTACTTCTACTGAATCTTTTTTCTGTAGTGAATACAACTGTCTAGTTTATGCCAACTTCTTTTGTTCTGGCTTTCTCGCTTAGTAGGGCATCTTTCACTGTCGTCATGGAAAGTCTGTCGCCTATTGCTGAATTGCCGAGAGACACCACCAATGTCTCCCATGTGTCCGGTAGGGAACTGAGTAGTAGTAGGGCCTGTGTCTCATCTCCCAAGTTCAAATCTACAGCTGTAAGCTGGTTCACCATATTCTGAAACTCACTAGTGTGCTCGGCTATAAAGGTTCCGCTCCTCAACTTCATGTTTACTAACTGCCTCATCAAGAGGGCTTTATTCTGAGTGGTCTTCGCCTGGTACATATCTTCGAGGCTCTTCCAGATCTTGTAGGCATTAGTCTTTTACGCAACATGGTGGAATACGCTGTGATCTATCCACTGTCGAATCTGACCAATAGTCTTCTTGTGCGCCTTGGTCCAATCTTTCTCTGCTATCATCGTGGGCTTTGCGCCTTTCATTCTCAAACTAGTCTGCCAAATCCTTGCAATTCAGAAGATCTTCCATCCTTGGTCTCCAAATGGTGTAATTCGAGGTCGTCAACTTAATCATAGCTCCTGATCCTGAATTCTCCATTAAATCGGATCAACTTTAAGCTCTCCCAGACTTGTTTCATATGTTCGGAGCCGAATCACGTAAAACGGAGTGTATCGTTGCGTTCAGAATGATTGAAAATCTTAAGATCGCCTCGAACTAAGAATGACCCCAGAAACTTAAAAATAGTGACGAGGGGCAAAATTGTAATTTTGCAAACAGTCGGGTGACGTGGCAGGATTAGTGCGTGACACGTGTTGCTGATGTCAGCAGTGATGTCACTGGGCGCGTGAAAGCTCGTGGGGCGTGTATGGGCCACGCGCGGCTGGAGGTTGAAGATGACCAGGCACGTGTGGACCACGTGTAGCTGCTACCTATGGTGCACGAGGGTGTGTGTGAAGGGTTTTCTACCTATTCTCAGCGGGCGTGGCTTCCTCGTCTCCTGAGGAAGCTCCTAATGTATTTGGTTTGATGGTTTGATCAATGGACTAGTTCGAATTAGGATCGAAACAAACCGACTCTTGTTTTAAACAAAATATAAATCTAATACCACTTGTTCTACCTTGAACCAAACCTCAAACACAATTCGAATACACAAAAAAAATAATTTGAGAAAGGAATACACAATTGTATTGAATACGGGAGGAAGATTTACAATCAACTCAACTCTACCTCATAACTCTCTCAAACTCTCTTAGAATTCTCTGTAATTCTAATCTCACCCACACACCATTTACAACACATAAAATGTTATAACTCTCTGTATTTGAACACAAGCAAAATAAAAGAATGTGATTTTCTCTTGAATTAAACAACTAATCTGGCTATAGCCTTACAAAGATAACAGAAAAGAAAAAACTGCAGCCCACGTTTTACATCCCTATTAACGTGGTAAGTGACTAGGAAATAAACAACTAATCCTAAATAATAAGATCCACTAAACAACTAACATAAGCATATCCTAAAGACTACTGATCCTAAAGAATAGGATCCACTAAACAACTAAAAGCTTCAACATCCTCCCTTAAATTGAATACCAATTCCTTTCAGTTTATACTTGGATCTGTGCAAACCCCCAACAGACCTCTCAGTTTCACGAACATATCAAGCTTCAATGTCTTGGTCATTATGTCTACAACCTATTCTTGAGTGTGACAATGAATCAACTTTATAACTCCATCTTTAGTAAGCTCACGAAGAAAATGAAATCTGACATCTATATGCTTGCTTCGTCCATGTAATACAGGATTCTTCGAAAGCTTAATAATTGAGTTGCTGTCACAAAAGACTGTTGTATTACCGCTTTGAACATGATTAAAAACCTTCAACATTCTCATTATCCAAACTACTTAACAAGCACATGAAGCTACTGCAACAAACTCAGCTTCAGTGGTAGACAAGGTGATAATAGGTTGTTTCTTTGATGACCAAGAAATGGCTCCTGAACTTAATAGAAAAAATATAACCTAAAGTACTCCTTCTTTCATCCAAATCTCCAGCGTAGTCACTGTCTGTATAGGCAACCAAAATCTCATGTCCTCCCTTTCTATAGAAGACCCCAAAATCAGAATTCCCTTGGAGATATCTCAGCACTCTTTTGGCTGCCTGAAGATGAAGCTCTATGGGATGATCCATATACCTGCTCAGAAGGCTTACCATAAACATAATGCCGGGTTGAGTAGCAATCAGTTACATTAGATTGCCAACAATTTGCTTGTAGCGACTACTATCCACCCTTACTCCATTCTCATCTCTCATGAGTTTGCAACCTGGAACAATTGGATTATGAACTAGATTGCATTTATCCATATCAAACCTTTTCAGCACCTCCCGTGTATACCTTCTTTGACAGATAAAAATACCCTCCGATCTTTGCATTACTTCTATACCAAGGAAATATCTCATTTTTCCAAGGTCTTTCATGTCGAACTCATGCATCATAGAAGTTTTAAATTCAAAAAACATATGCTCATCATTTCTCGTAAAAAGCAAGTCATCAACATAGAAACAAACAATTAGAATTTTACCTCCTTCTCCAACTTTGATGAACAAGGTATGCTCATAAGGTCACCTCTTGAAGCCTGCCTTAGTAAAATATGACTGTATCCGACTATACCAATCTCGTGGAGTTTGTTTTAGTCCATATAAAGCCTTTTTTAACCTGTACACTTTATGTTCATCACATTCCTTCTCATAACTAGGAGGTTGTTCGATGAAAACCTCTTCACTAAGTTCTCCATGGAGAAAGACTGACTTCACATCTAGCTGAAAAAACGTCCACCTTTTCTGAGCTGCAAGAGACACTATTAATCAAATTGTTTCTAAATGTGTTACATGTGCAAAAACCTCAGTGTAGTCAACCCCATGTTTTTTAGTGTAACCCTTTGCAACCAAACGGGCTTTGTACTTCTCCACCTCACCATTTCCATTGAGTTTCATCTTATACACCCATTTCACACCAACCTTCTTTCCTCCAGTAGGCAGGTTTTTCAATTCCCAAGTATTATTTTTCTCTAAAACTTCAATCTCTACATCCATCGTTGTTCTCCACTTTGCATCTTTTAGCGCCTCTTGAAAGAGAACTGGATCATTAGTTGTCACATATGCCACGTCTTTTTCCTCAGATAAACCTTCTCCACTTAACATGGCTACATATGCCACGTCTTCTTCCTCAGATAAACCTTCTCCACTTACATAATCCCCCATCCAATTTGGTTGCCTTCTCGACCTTTGTTCACGAGATTCAAGTGAAGGATCTTCATCGGAACTAGATGAATTGCCTTCATTGGATCCAATCGAGCCATCGGTTTCACTTTTCTCAGTACCGCTTTGCTCATCAGTTTCAGCTTCATCTTCATGTCTAGCAACTACATTTGGTTTGTTGTCATTGTCGCCCCAGTCCAAATCTGCCAAAATAACATTCTCATGACTTTTGTCCCAATCCCAGCTATTGTCTTCTTCAAACACCACATCTCTACTTATGATAATCTTATGAGAAATGGAATCATACAACCGATATGCGTTTGACTCCTCACTGACTCCAAGTAAAACACATCTTATACTCTTGTCATCAAGCGTTGTCCTTTTGCAATCAAGAACATGAACATGCGATACACACCCAAACACCCTGAAATGATCTACTGATGGTTTGAATCCGCTCCAAACTTCTTCTGGAGTTTTGTTCTTCACGGAAAGAGTGGGACTCCTGTTGAGAACATGAATTGTCCAATTTACAGCTTCAGGCCAGAATGATTTGGGAATCTTCTTCTCTGAAAGCATACTTTGAACCATATTCATGATAGTGCGATTCTTCCTCTCCGCAACACCATTTTGTAGAGGAGTGTATGCGGCTGTTAGTTGTCTTCGAATGCCATTCTCACTACAAAAATTAATGAACTCAAGTGATGTAAACTCACCCCCACGATCCATACGAAGACCTTTTATACTCGAACCAGTCTCTTTTTCAACACGATTCTTATATTTCTTAAAGGTAATAAATGTTTCTGACTTCTCAACTAAGAAATAAACCCAAACTTTACGACTATAGTCATCAATAAAACTAATCATATACCTTCTGTTGCTGTTGGACATAGGGTTGATTGGTCCATATATATCCGCATGCACCAGTTCAAGAATTTGAGAAGCTCTCTATGTGCCTTCCCTAGGAAATGGGTCTCTTTGTTATTTCCCCACCAAGCAATTTTCATATACCGTTGACGAAGATTCAAAACAAGGCAGCCCTCTTACCATTCCTTTTTGTTGAAGAATTTTCAGCCCACTGAAGCTTAGATAACCATATCTACAGTGCCAAAGTCGAGTTGGATCTTTCATGAAAGAGCTGAAACAAGCTACCTCATTCGGTTGTGTTTGAGCAAGCAACTGTGTTTGTGCAAACAACTTGAACATTCGATTCGAGGACATTGTAATCTCCATAATTAGTCATCTCTCAGGATGATAAATTTTGCATATTCCTCGTTGTATGAGGATTGCAAGTCCCTTCTCAGCTAGCTGACCAATGCTTATCAGGCTGTTCTTTAATCCTGGAACACAGAATACTCCAGTAATAATCTGTACAAAGTTATTCACCAGCATTCACACATTTCCTTCACCCATCACAGCCATGCTTGAATTATCTCCCAGTTTCACATTCTCTCTAAAATTTCCTTCAAAATCTGATAAGAGCTCAAAATCTTGCCACACATGTGATTGCTGCATACAGAGTCGAGAAACCACAGTTCTTCTTTGATGGCCGACTTCTCATCCACGTACGTCATCAACAACATTTCTTTACTACCTTCCACATAGTTTGCTCTTGCTCATATCTCCTTCTTTAGACATTCATACTGAAAGTGTCCAAGCTGATGGCAATTATAACATTCAACTGTGGATCTGTCAAAGCTACATCTACCTCCTCCTCTTCCTCATCCTCAAAAGCTGCCATGACCTCGTCCTCTTTCTCCTGAAGACTTGCCAAAAGTAACCTTCAATGTTTGTTCTTCCACAACATGAGCTTTCATACGTTGCTCATGTATGAGAAGGCTACTTTGTAACTCATCAATGGTAAGAGTATCCAAATCATTCGACTCTTCAATGGAACACACCACATAATCGAACTTGGATGTCATGGATCTCAGAATCTTCTCGATGACTACTATATCGTCCATCTTTCCCTTATTGGCTCTCAACTTGTTGACTACAGCAAGAGTACGAGCAAAATACTCGTTCACAGATTCTCCCACCTTCATATTAAGCATCTCAAAATCCTTTTGGAGAGCTTGTCGTTGTGCTCGTTGCACTCGTGTTGTCCTTTGGTACTTTTGCTTCAAAGAATCCCAAATATTTTTGTTGTATCCTTGTTCAAGATGGTTTCCAGGATCGATCGATCTATGGCCTGGAAAAGATAATTTTTCGCCTTCATATCCTTCAACCGTGCATCATCAATTACCTTCTTCTGTGCTTGAGTGAGTTGAGCACCTTCTGCTGCTGCAGGAATCCCATCTGCCACCACACTCCAATATTCTTTCGATCGCATGAAATTCTCCATGAGCATACACCAGTGATCATAATGTCCATCAAATTTCGGGATCGCTGGTTACACAAATCCACTCTCAGTCACCATATTCTCATCACTAAACACCTTAGAAGACTGTTGCTTCTTAAAGTCAATCAGTCCCCTGTGATGGAGCTTTGATATCAATTGTTAGAACTCTCTGTATTTGAACACAAGCAAAAATATTTGCCTAAAAAAATAAAATAAAAAAAACACAAGCAAAATAGGAGAATGTGATTTTCTCTTGAATTAAACAACTGATCTGGCTATATATAGCCTTACAAAGATAACAGAAAAGAAAAAACTGCAGTCCACGTTTTACATCCCTATTAACGTGGTAAGTGACTAGGAAATAAACAACTAATCCTAAAGAATAAGATCCACTAAACAACTAACATAAGCATATCCTAAAGACTATTGATCCTAAATAATAGGATCCACTAAACAACTAAAAGCTTCAACATAATCACCCTATTTATAAACTGAAAAATAATACTCTAGAATGGAGAAAACTTGGTTGTGTTGTGTTCGTGTGTTAACCGACGACTCTTTGATCGGAGAAGGACAACTTTGCTAGAAGTTTCTCCTCCAGCTGCAACTTGAGCTTCTTGAAGCTTCATGCTCCTTTGAGGATATATGAGAATGGTTTGGATCCTTCAGGAACCAATCCCGTCTTGCATTTCAATGCCATACACCCCATAGACGACTCCTAGGTGAGAGATGAGTGTACCATGCTTGTGATCAAGTTATACTATCAAATGAGAGTTATTAGGGACAAGTACATTGGGGAAGTTCATGTACCATTGAAGGAGCTCAAAGATAGGGCTAACAGTGACATTGTGGAATACAAAGTGAAGAAAAGATCAATATATTCGAAAGGTATGCTGAGATTCTCATATAGGTTTGGGGAACTAAGGCTGCTGTTGAAAAGTCTTCATTTAGGTGGATCGAGAGAGTATGGGAGACTACTATTGGATGTTTCACCGTGGGTTCCACTTGTTGTGTAGTGTTGTAGCCATGTCATATACACGCGAGGTATAGATCCCTCGGTTGGTTATTGTGGTTGCGACTTATACTTGTAATTGAACTGTATTGTTTGAATTCCTAATATTTTTAAAGTGATTGTTAACTATAATACTACATAATTTGTATATGTGTGCGTGCGTGCAAGTTCTTTTTATTTATTTATGTATAAGTCATTCTTCTTTGTGCTATATGATTGATCATATATCGGAGAAATATTATTGCATTCCATTCGAATTATATTAATTATAGTTGAGAAAGCAAGTTTCTTGCCCTAAAAGAAATTTACTTCTCATCTCACCTACCAAATGTTAACAATTGAATAGAGTTTACATGGTAAAGAATAAAACAAAAGATCAATTGCAAATAATAAAATAATAAAGAATCAAGAATACATATATGAATTAGGCGTATATATACATTATTGTAACCCTAATTTAGTGTAACACCTCAAACCGATAAAAATAGGAGTTGTGTTATTGGAACGAACTCTGCCTATTTTGTTGGGCTGCCACATGTCTTTTCTCTTCACAAAATTCCTCCAATCAGAGCCTGCCACCTAGGATGACATTTTAGGGTGTCAACACATAATACTAGTTTGCCCCCTGATCACTACTGATAATTTCTGGCTCCGCCCCTCTTTGAAAGATTGTCAAAATACTAAAATACATTTGTCCAGAAATGTCATATAAATTATCGCGACCTATGTGGTCGGGTGTGCCGTGGGTGGGTGCAAGTGGCACTGGCAGAGTATCACACTGGGCAAGCTACAAGGGCACAATCCCACATCGTCTGGGTAAGGAAAGACTACGTGCTATATATGAGTTTCATACCCTTCTATGACACGACGCGTTTTAAAACCGTAATGACTGGGAACCCACCAGAACTCCACAGTTAAGCGTGTTTGAGGTGGAGTATTCCCAGGATGGATGACCCCCTTGGGAAGTCTCTGGTATGGGTCAACCAAAAGCGAACAATATTGTGTCAGGATAGAGAGGAGATTTTTACATGAAACATTACCAAAATTATGAGAACCATTTTGTATGTGTTTGACAATGATTGATCAAATTGTTGTTCATCACTGATTCTATAAAAAAATAATTAATAATAATGGTACAAAATTCCATGTATTTGTAATATCTGGTTTGTTTATTTTTTGTCCATTTTGTTAGGGTTTTTACACCCGCCCAAGAACAAAACTAGGGTTTGTTAATCCTATTAGTCAAGCCACGAATACCTGCAAATCAGAAAACGCATACAAACACACACCAAACAACGGACACAAAGATTTATAGTGGTTCGGCCAAAATAAGTCTACGTTCACTGAGAGCATCGTTTCACTATCGATCAAAGATAGGATTACAAGGGGGTTGATCAGCAGATCAAACACACGCGCACACACAGTGTATACTCACGCCTGTATCATATGAATAATATAAGCTTATATTATTCCTAACTCTCACCAAGAAGAATACTAAGATGTATCTATTTTATTCTCTCTCTCAATTTGTGCACACAATATAATAGGAGATGCCCTATATTCATAGGAATGAATATAGAGGTGATTTTGTCTTTTAGTCGATGTGGGACAACTTTTAATACAAGTAGTCACCCTTTATATATATAACACATTTATTCGGATATTGTTTTTTGAAAACAAAATTTTTTCCACTTATATATATACTTTAACTAACACTATAATATATATATATATATATATATTAGTCTACAAAGTCAGTCCCCCTATTCCCGTTTCACTTGGTCTTCCACAGGCTCATTCAAGTCCTACTGGTTTCCTTTTCTTAAAAGTTCTCTCATTCTCTCATCTTACCCTAGCTAGCCATGGATTGTTGCATCAAACCACAAGTGTCAGATATGGTCTGCACAGAATTTGAAATCACTATCATCTCAGCCAGAGACCTCAAGCCTGGAAAATTTTTCAAGTTAGAAGTTTAAGCTAGTGTTTCAATCGGAGGTGGCACCAAGCAACAAACTCTGGTGAACACGAACAACGGGACCAATCCCGTCTTTCATTTCAACACCACACTCCCCATAGACGACTCCAAGGTGAGACATGAGTATTGTACAATGCTTTTGATCAGGTTATACTGTCTAGAGGTGGCAAACCAACGGGCTAAGCCGGGTTTTGGTTGGGTCTTTAAAGGGCGGGTTATAAATAGGTCAGTGATCCGTTATTGGCCCGTTATGACGGGTTGATAACAGGTCGATCGTAAATGTGTTGGGTTAACCCGCAAGTCAACCCGACCCATATATATATATATATATATATATATATATATATTTTAGAATAATTATATGTATATATTTATTGAAAAAAATTCAACTAAAAAAATATATATATATGATTGAACTCCACAAAATTTGTGCTTAACACCCAAAAAACATAATGTCTGAAAATTCTTTTAAAAATTAAAAGAAAATATATCGAACTGTTTGGTTTGTTTTTGCAGGAGTAGTTTCCGAAATTCTGAAAATTAAATATATAAAAGAGCACCTTTTTATAAGTTTTATTTTTAGTTATATAACAATAAAAGGGCTATTTTGGAAAATCTGAACATGGTACATCCTTGTTTACAATATATAAAATTTTAGCCTGAAAAAACATACCTCTTATATGAGGACCCTTGGAACGGATGCTTTTTAGAAGAACCAGAGTTGTTTACAAGTAATATATGAGACTAATTCTTCATATAGTAAAAAAATAAAAATAATAATTAAAAAAAACCTATTTTTTCTTTTCATTCTAATAATGCTACGTTCAATGATCAAACCATGTTGACACCTCATTGGCAGCGGGATCCATGGGGCCACCTCGGTGACAATGTAGTATTTCAAGATCAGTTGGCAAGGGTGGGTCAAGGTGTTGAATATGGATAAATACATCAAAGATTTCTCAGAATACAAGTATTTCCCAACTAGAGTTTGAAACTAGTTTAAAAGCTTGGATAAGATGACAAAAGATCCCACATGCATCACAACTCTGTACATTTGGTGAGTAAGTTTGTTGAAGATATTTGAATAGAGATATACAAGGAAGATGTTGTTCAATTCTTAAAGAGTCCATGTAGGAAAAGACATGCACAGACTATTTGAAGTTCAATTTGAAGTGATTTAGGTGGAGTCAAAGTTGTTAAAATAATATTTTCTGCTTATTTTTAGGATAATTGTTATTTTTTTCAAGTAACAAGAGAATAAGATATGCTTCTGCCTATATTGTGGGAAGTGTTATTTTATGTACTCTATAAATAAAGACATTTATGCAACTTTGCAAAAGTCTCACACCAATCAAACAATTCAAGTACTACACTTATCATTTTATTTTCAAACTCTTGTTATTATTTTTCTTGTCAAGTCTTTAATTTTCAAGCCTTGTTTATTTACATTTAAGTAAAATTGATTCATTTTTTAATCATTGTTTTCTTGCAAAATTGTTATTTTAAGTTATTTCAATTCCAAAATTCTTTCAATTCAAGCACCATTTTAATTTCTTCATTGCAATTTCAATCACTCAATTCAGTTCAATTCAAGTTTCTTTCAAAAGCTTTCTTTTAAATTCAAGTCATTCTTTCAAGTTAATATTTTCGTGCATTATACATTCATCTTCTTTCATCCAAACATGTCGATTGTTTGTATGGAATTTGTGATTTCCAATGTTATATTTTCAACTGTTGAAAGTCCTCTTAATTGAGGCAAGAAAAGAATTTAAAGTAAGAGTTTCGTGTTCTCCCTCCTACGTATCGCCTGAGAAGTCAAGAAGTCAAACCCAAGGAGACTATCTTTGTTTTCCGCTCAACTTCTGGAGTCGAGGTCAAGGTTCCTGGCACACCCACGCAAATCGACAAAATCGGCTGACCTAGTCGATTTTAGAGGAAACAAACCCCAACTTAACTCTACCATTCATACAATTCTTTATGTGAAGTGGTTGGGCGTCTGGTGTTAGGGGGTCATGTTCATCTATACTGCTACTCAAAATTTCAGCAATAATATTACGAATTGAACTTTAGAAGAATCAAACTGCTATCAGCCAAATATGGCTTGTGCCTAAAGGGATGTAACGGATTGACATGGGTACCCTTACTTGACCTGTTAACAACCTGCATGTTAAATCACTCACCCATTACCCAACCCATTAGAATGCACATGTTAAACCACTCATCCATTACCCAATTTTAGCGAGCGAGTGCGGGCGGGTTGATGGATTTGGGTAATTTTTGTCACCTCTAATACTGTCGAAGACGGATTATCAAGGACAAGTGCATTGGTGAAGTTCATGTACAATTAAAGGAGTTCAAAGATAGGGCTAACAGTGACATATATTGTGGAATACAAAGCGAAGAAAGGATCGGTTTACTCCAAGGGGATGCTGAAATTTTCGTATCGTTTTCGGGGAACTAGGGCTGCTGTTGAAAAGTATTCTTTTAGGTGGATCAAGAGAGTATTGGAGACAAGTATTGCATGTTTCAGCGTGGGTGCCACTTGTTTAGCCATGTAGTAGATGAGTCTTCTATACAATATCTGTAATTAACTGATATTGTTCGTTATATTTTTATCGTGATTAATTGTTACTTATGATACTGATATAATTTGATTTTTTATGATACTGATATAATTTGATTTGTATATATATATATATATATATGTTTGCGCCTGATCGAGTTTCCTTTTATATAAGTCATTCTTCTTTGTGCTGATCTATCAAGGACCATGCTTTAAGGAAATGATCGGGCTCCATTATTGCGTCCATCCAAATTTCGAAGACGATGGTTGAAAAAACAATTTTGTTGCCATATATACAAGAAGTCTACATTTCATCGCACCTATTAAATGTTAGCAAATGACCACTCTCCCAATATAACACATGCATTTTGGAACACACAATTAATCAAGTTTACATGGTAAAGAGATAAGATCTTTCTTATGTATTTTATTTTATTTTATCAAAATATATGTTGTGAGTTGATTGGACAAAATTAACTCAGGTATAAGAAATATGTATGTTACCTCTTCGATTTAGGATGTAATGTTGAAGTTTAATTTAGGGTCCGTTTGGCAACCCGGTCTTGGTCTTGGTCTTGGTCTTTGATTTCAAGACCAAGACCATGTTTGGTTGGCAGGTTTTGGATTTGGTTTTGGACACCCTAAAATCAACCACTAAAACCTGGTTTTGGCCCACCATTTTTGACTTTTCTCTCTCTCTCTATATATATATATATATATGGCCGAAAATATGAATTATTTAAAAAAAAATTTTATATTTTTCGGAAAAAAATTAATTTCCGGAAAAAAAAAAAAATTTCGAAAATAATTATCTTTTTCGGAAAAAAAAATATTTTCGGAAAAAAATTATTTTTTCGGACAAAAATTAATTTTCTCCAAAAAAAAAATTTTTCGAAAATAATTTTTTTTTTTGGAAAAAAATTTATTAATTCGGGAAAAAATTATTTTTCCGAAAATATTTATTTTTTTGGAAAAAAATCATATTTTCGGAAAATAATTATTTTTTCGGAAAAATTTATTTTTTCGTCAAAAAATAAATTTTTGGAAAAAAATCATATTTTTGGGAAAAAATTATTTTTCGGAAAAAATATATTTTTTCGACAAAAATTATTTTTGTCGAAAAAATTAATTTTTGGAAAAAAAAATCATATTTTCGGAAAAAAATCATATTTTTGGAAAAAAATTAATTTTCGGAAAAAAATATTTTTTCGACAAAAATAATTTTTTTGAAAAAATTAATTTTTCGGAAAAAATTAATTATTTTTTTTCCGAAAATTAATTATTTTTGAAAAAATTATTTTTTATATTTTTGGGAAAAATATTTTTTTCCAGAAAATTACTTTTTTTTCCAATTTTATATATATATATTTTTCATATTTATATATTTTTAATACATATTAGTATATATATATATAATTATACCAAAACCAAGACCAAGACCAAAAGCAAAACCAACTCCTTACCAAACACTATATATTGGTTTTAGATTTACCTAAAACCACCCAAGACCAAAACCAAAACCAAGACCAAAACCAAGTTTCCAAACGGACCCTATGGAACTCCTCAAGTTAAATCATCTTCAAGGCAAATTTGACAACCATCTAACTAGGCTAACTAACTATGGTTAAGCCATTGACTTTATTAATTTTCAACTTTCAATAGTTGAGGGGATTTATTTTCTTTGAGTCAAGTGTGAATTATAGCTCAGATGAGCTTATTTTTCATCAATCCAGAAATTTTTTGAATGCATATATACGGATTGCCTTGGAAGGAATATTAAATTCGATCATGCTCGCTAAATTGTAATGGATATATACAATTAAAATATCTATATTTGTTCATTTCGACAAATATATATATATATATAGGTAACCGTGATATCCGGGTCAGTTTACGCTCACCTCGACTAATCCCCGAATCCTGGAGTTAACAACCGGTTCAATCCTCCAGTGGCCCAAACTTTCTGTAGCCAGCGGGAATCGACCTTGGACCTATGGGACCTAATGCTTCTTGAGATACTAGGTCCTCTCTTTTTCCAACTGAGTTACCCGTTCGGAATCATTTCGACAAATCTTGTGGAGAGCAAATCACGAACAACACTAACAAATTAAGAGGGTGAACAAGCAAGTAATTTTCTCTAATCAGTTCTCTTTATTTGCCTTTGTACACGCGTTAACTTCTTAAGTAGATATGTAGTACTCAAAATGTGGTGAAATCGAGTCTGGATTAGCTTTTTGTGCATGAATCTGAAAAAGATACTGGGTGTTAAAATGGAAGAGCAAAGGAGGCGATTCGGTTTTTTCGAGAGATGATAAAACTAGGGTTCAAGCCAAATGAATTCACCTTCTCAGGGGTTCTCTCTGCTTGTAGACATGTTGGTTTGGTTTTTTTTTTTTTTTTTCTTTTTTTGTAGCAAAATACTCACACATCCCATACACAACCCAACATGAGTCCACTCGAACCCTAACCTCCCACAAACTCATACTTTGGGGAGGAAAGTGATACCATTAGGCTATAAGGCGTTTTGGTACATGATGGTTTGGTTGAAGAAGCGAAGCTTATATTTAAGTCCATGAAATCAGAATTTGGAGTAGAACCACAATTAGAGCATTACTATTGCATGGTTGATGTACTTGGTTTAGCTGGGCATTTCAAAGAGGCAATGGAATTGATTGATGAAATGCCATATGAGCCTGGATTCTTTGCTTGGGTTCATCTAATTATAATAATAAAAGATATATATATATATATATGGGGGGAGTTCCTCCTTATGGGCATTTTACTATTGTCTTATTATTTATGTATAAAAATTTTTGCTAACCACTTTGAATGCCATAAAAATAGTTGCCAAATCAACAATTTAATATGTTCCGGGCTCCAAATTTACTCATCCTGTGAGAAGAGAGTTTTACACTGTTCCATGGAAAGCTTGACACAGTGCCAATATCTCCTCTACCAAGTTATCCAAATATATATATATACGCGAGAGAGAGAGAGAGAGATTAGGAGACAAGCTAGTTTGGCATAAACCAAAGTCAGCTGGCCTGCGTGTCTTTCTAGAACAATACTGAAAATGGGGGCCAAGATCCCTTAATTGCCCGGCAATTACTTAAACTACCTTTTTAATTTATTTTCAGTAAAAAAAAATTCAAAGGCAAATAAAGTAATTTCATTATATTATGAAACATCAGTACAATCATTCAAAGCTCCCTCTAGAAGGAAAGTAATTTCAATGTTTTTAATCATTTTCAGTAATTAATTGAGCACGCTAACTTATGGATGAAGTATTCTTTTTTTTTTTTTTTTTTTTTGTGTCTATTAGCTTTCATTGTCATTTTATTTTATTTATTAAGATTATTATTAATTATTTAATTTCAAAACAGTATTATTATTATTATTATTATTTATTTATGAGAGTTTACGAATTCCCAGACTTGCAAGTTGCAACCGAGTAAACTATTTGTTCACTCTGTCAAACTGGCCATTTCTTCATACATGAAATCCACCTTATCTTGTTTTTTAATGGTGTCTCAAAAGGAAGAACAAGTATACACGCCTTAAATTTTCCTTATAAAATAAACAACAAATTTGTGTAGTATATATATATATACAGGCACACCAAAATTTATCAAAATTTCAAGATTATTAAATTTTCAGTGTTGACTATGAGTGAAAGTCTTCTCATGAATGTTCGAGGAAGTTGGTATAGGTCTTTCACATACTCGTCAACTCTCGAGGTTTAACATAGGTGTGATACGTACTTGTGATGTGAGTATATTACAAACAGATGGATTCATAGATCATTATTTACGATTACATGGAGTCTCTCCCATGAATTTTCGAATATAATTTTACTGAAAAAACGACTTGGGCAAAAAATAAATTAGACTATTTAATATCTCAACTGTCCAGTCTCTATCTGTGCCAACAACCCGTGATAAAAAAAATAACAAGATACAAGAAGTTGGATTGGTAACCCCTAAAAATAATTATTTTATGAATATATTCGTAAAAAAATTATATTCCCGCTCTCCAAATTAATTTCAATAATTAGTGCAGATATAGAGAATCTAAAAATAATGCCGGTAGGGGGTATCTGTTACAACTTACAAATTTAAGAGAGTTTAGCTGTAATTTATCAAACGATAGGGAGTTTACCTATTATTTGACATATCTCAAGGAAATCTAGCTGTAATTATCCCTTTTTTTAACCAAAATAATTCCCAATGTCTATATACCATATATGACTAACAACATCATATATGAAACAAAAAATATATATTGCAGTATATTATATTAGGGTAAATTGCTTAAAACTCCCCTTAAGTTTACTCTCTCTCCCTACAATACCCCATCAACTAATTATATCCCCCTAAACTATATGAACCATTGCACCATGGGCTTGCTGTGAAGATTGTTGTTAACAGCAAAGTGAAAATACGTTTTTGCCCTTCAAGTCTTCATCCAACCACAGTTCAACAACACACCACCCTACTCTCTCTAGCCCTCAACTGTTGATGCAAGTAGAATAACTAAATTGGCACCAAAAGCTTCAAGTTTTGGCGCCCTATCTTGTCCAAGCTTCTCTGTCAAACACCACCAACAATCAGCTACAGCATTCCTTCATTATATATACAAGAAGTTGTACACCCATATATACAAGAAGCTCTGTTTGGTGGGTCATTACTTCTCACTTTTTCAAACAAGACGTGCAGTTGTGGAAGGAAGTAAAGGAGTTGCAGCACTTTGTCATGTGTATCATTGATACTTTTATGTGTAAATTTTTCACGTTTATCATTTCGGACTTGGCATAACGACTTCGTGGATGTGCGTCTACGACTTTGCGGGTTCGTTGTGACGTTTACTAGTTGGTGCTTCGGCGGAATTGTGGCGCGTAACGTAATGTCCGGTGTTTCCATTTTCTTTTATAGTTAAATCAATGTGTGTCTTGTTTGCGTATGTGCCTATGCGTGTTTATTTTCTTTACTTGTTTCTTCTTTGTATTCTTTTCATGCGTTAGTTATTTTAGGGTCTCGGTTGACCTAGTGTCCGGATTTAAGAGCCGAGAAAATATAAAAAATAATTTTTCGGAAAAATAATTAATTAATTTTTTCCGAAAAATAATTTTTTTCGAAAAAATAATTTTTGTCGAAAAAATAATTTTTTCCGAAAAAATTATTATTTTCCAAAAAATAAATTTTTTGGGAAAAATAATTATTTTCGAAAAAATTAATTTTTTCCGAAAATATGATTTTTTTCAAAAATTAATTTTTTTCCGAAAATTAATTTTTTCACGAAAAAATAAATATTATCTGAAAAATAAATTTTTCCGAAAAAATAAATAATTAACGAAAAAATAAATATTTTCCGAAAAATATTTTTTTTCCGAAAATTTATTTTTTGAAAAATTACATTAAATTATGATTTTTTTGCAAAAAAAATGTTTTCCCAAAATTAATTTTTCCGAAATATATAAATTCCAAAAAAAAAATTTCCGAAAAATATTTTTTTCCGAAAATATGATTTTTTTTCCGAAAATTAATTTTGTTTTCCGAAAATATGATTATTTTCCTAAAATTAATTTTATCTGAAAAAAATAATTATTTTCTGAAAAATAATTTTTTTCCGAAAAATATAAAAAAAATTTCAAAATAATTCATATTTTTTGCCATATATATATATAGAGAGAGAGAGAGAAAAGTCAAAATTGGTGGGCCAAAACCAGGTTTTAGTGGTTGGTTTTAAAAAGCTCAAAACCAACTCCAAAACCGGCTTACCAAACATGGTTTTGGTCTTAAAATCCAAAACCAATACCAAAACCAAGCCCAAAACCGGATTGCCAAACAAGCCCTAGAAGTGTACGAGATTTTGAGGGTAACTTAGGAAAGTATGAAAAGTAAAATGTCATTTCTATCCCTCTTCCTCATTCTCTACAAGTCAAAGTCTAGGACCTTTGTGCAAGATTTTTTGTAAGAGAATTTAGAGGTTAGGTAGGTGCTCCGAGCATGGTTCGCAAAAACGGTTTCGATTTGTGTAACGGTTTCGGTATTGGGTTAGTATCGGGATTACGTAACGGTTTCGGTTATCGCAAACTTGAATTTTTTAAAAATTCGCTCATGGTGGTAAAAATGTATTGATATGGTACTTTTGACAATATAACTAAACTTTGATGATTTTTTGATAATTTTGAATAAATTTTATTTATTTTTTAAAAATATTTAGTACCCAAAATAATTTATTAATGAATTTAAATATGTCGTCGATCTTCTTATGAGACTATTCATAATTTTAATTTTAAACAAATAAATATTCAAATCATAAAAAATATAATTTATTTTTTAAAGATATATATATATTTTTTTAAAACCGGTTCTCCCAAAACCGGTTCTTAAATATATTGGCCGGTTCGCTAAGAACCGGCCGGTTTGGATGTGAACCGGCATGCCCAGCGATATATCGGGCTGAACCGGTTTCGGTTCAGCCCATAAGCGTTACGAACCGGCCGGTTCGTCGAACCATAGTTCCGAGTGAAGTAAATGCATGCTCAAGATTTTTTGTAAGAGAATTTAGAGGTTAGGTAGGTGCTTCGAGTGAAGTAAATGCATGCTTCAATTTTTAGGTAGGTGTAAATGCATGATTCCCCTTTCACGACGTCCGTGCCGAGATTAGCTTTCCGAATTGGGGTCACGGGCGCAAAACCGACGCATGCACGGAAACTGCCCCAAATTAGGCTAAATCATGATTTCTTGTCATCCTTGCGCTGATCCTCCCGCTCCAGGTAATCCAGTGTCATCAATAAGCAATCTAACAGCTCGGCATCGTCTGACTCGAATCCCCCTGCATCAGATCCAGATCGATTTAGCGATTCATTATAATAGGATTGCATGCTTCTATCACTGACTCCTCTAGCACATCATAGTAACTGTCTACCTTGAACATCCTGGGCCCCTCTACAGCAGTCTCCGCATCAAGTAGAACCATCTCCATGAAACAAACCAAAGAGGGTACGAATGGAACCATACATTCAAAATTATTGTTTAATTCAAAATTAAGATATAATCTAAACCCAATTCAATATATAGAACATCTGTACCTGGAGTATATTTATGAAGCTCAATTTAATCTTGGCTTGGTGGAGTTACTTAAATGGATCACAAACAAGGTTAGAATCAAATTGGCATACTTAAGCTTGATCTTTGGGACTAGTTTATTGTCTAATAGCTTAATAATATGATGTGTTTCACGAGTCCACCAAATCCCATACATGTGTGTGCGTGTGTATATATATATATATATACATATATACTGCGATTCAACCTGGAAAGCTCTCAATAAATTCTAGTGAAACTTCCTTCTTGCTAGACTTATGACTTTTTCAAAGCAAGAGTCTCTAGGAAAATATGATTAAGACCGGCGACTGGGTCTACAGGGTCATTTATCTCATTATATATAATACTCTCTCGGTCCTAAAATAAGTGTCCACTTTCATAATTTTATCCGTAAAAAACTTTTAATGAAAGGAAAACCACTACATTGACAAAAAAACTAATTTTCATTAATCTCCTTATATATAATACTCCCCCCGTCCCAAAATAAGTGTTCACTTTCATAACTTTATCCATCCTAAAATAAGTATCCAGTTTCGAATCCCAATACAATTTTATCTTATATTTTCCAAACTTATCCTTCTTCATTAACTTCAAAAAATAATGGGTCTCACTAAAAACTAAAATTATACTATATTTTCAAAGGGAAAATTTGAAAACACAAAATACCCCAAAATTTTTTGAAAAGTCAAATGTGAACACTTATTTTAGGACACAGGGAGTAGTCCTTTTTTGGTAGGTACCTAACTAAATTAAGTTTTTTCAAGTAATCGAAAAAGGATGTATATATATAGCCAAAGGATTAGTTATATACTTGAGAAATTAAAGGGTAAGAAATCTGTAACATGTGCCACCTCAATTCATTAAAAACAAAAGTAAAAAGTCCTCTTTTTTTCTACTTCAAAAACTTGATAAATATAAATTAACCATTGGAGAATATATGAACAACTATTGAACCCCCATCATAAAAGAAATGAATATCACTACCATCCACAAAAATAAATAATACAAATAACAACTAGCAATCTTCAACCAAAAAGATTTAGAAACAAGGTAAAACTTCAATCGTAATATTAAAAATTTAAGTAGCTAGAAACATTTTTTTTGTTTCTAGGATCATACAACCTACATCCTCCCTCCACAAAACACACACCTTCCTTCCCTCATCACACACACAAAACACACACGCAAGAGAGGGACAATCAATCATAGCATATATATATACTATGACTCTTACACATTCCTAAAGGCATATACAACTATCACCCCTAACAAAATCAGAGTTAGAGAGTGCAATATTATCAGCCAACACTAGCTTATCAACACTCAATCTCTCCCCGAACCGATACGAAAACTTCACCGTCCCTTGCGAATTCGCAGAGCCCTTCTGCACAGGATAGTTCACTATGGCACTGCCTCCATTCATGCTGGCATAATCAAACAACTCCTTCAACGATGTGTGAAACTCACCGATGTATCGGTCCCCGAGCTTTCTCTTGCAATACAACTTGATCACAAGCATGACACCAAAGTGTAGGACAGCAGATTCGTCTATGGTGTACCTCACAGTGAAGTTCCATGCAGGATTGATCTCGCCATGCGTGTCAATCGTCGTCCGCTTCTCGGTCCTAGGGTTGTTTGCAATGGAAACCCTAGCATAGGGTTTCATCTTGCATATTTTTCTCACATCCTCTAGGTCATGTGCTGAGATTAGAGTTATCTCAAATTTTCTGCACTCCATGTTTGTGTGATGTGTGTGTGTGGTTTTATTCTAATGACCATGAAGGTCCAAAGATATAAAAGGTGTTAGGTGATATATATATATATATATATATAGTAGATGAGTATCTATATAATCACCAAGAAATTAAAATGAATATTTGGAGAAGACTTCCATGCATGTAGGGTCAAAAACTTAATGCACGACATATTCCAATGACTTGTGCATGACCATATATTACAAGGCTAGCACAACTTAACTGATCATATTGACCATTAACATGATTATATTGACCGTTAACATACAGACACGGTAGGCGGTAGAAGCCGACATATGTCCGCAACTATGAATCAAAAAATGTTGATTGTGATTTTCGGAACAATGAATAAAATCAACACCACTTGTTCAAGAAGACACTTCCTTGCAAGTTCGTACACACACATATATATATATATACACATAAAGTTTGTAGTTGCCTAGTAGCAAAAGCAATTGCTTGGCAAGTTCAGAAGGTCAACTGATTGGCTATAAGTTTATAACGATAGTAACATTTAAGTTTGTTCCACTAGTTGGATAAATTACCTCATGATTAGGACTATACCATGGTTGAATTATGATGTAATTCAGACTTATCGATAAAAAATTAAATTTTTTTTGTTTAAATAATAAAAATAAAGGCTGATTTTGGCTACTCCTATATATACTTCTCTGAAGAATCTTACCAACATTTGCATTATCTTCAACTTACGCACTGTTTGGCAGCCTTAGAGTACAACATTGGACTTTCCTACACTTTTAGCTAGCTTGTACGGTTGTACCCAACAAATAATAATCAAATAGTAATAGCTATACGTTATCAAATAATTCAACTTAGTTATTGGAGCAACATAATTAGTTAATTAACACAACTATTTTATTGTTTAATTCAAAATTAAGATATAATCTAAACCCAATTTAATATATAGAACATCTGTACCTGGAGTATATTTATGAAGCTCAATTTAATCTTGGCTTGGTGGAGTTATTTATATGGATCACAGACATGGTTCGCCGTAACAGCCCGTAACGGCCGTTACGTAACGGTTTTACGGCTTGCCGTTACCGTTACGGCACCGTTTCCCGCACCCGTAACGGCCCGTAATGGTCGTTACGGCCGTTACGGTGATCGGGACCCCGATTTTTACCGGTTCCGAAAATATCGTAACGGTTAACACAATTGAAGTTTTTCAAAAATTTGGGTTAAAAAGCTTTCTATTATGTATATGATATGATAAATGTTACTCCATCAGCTACAAAGAGAAGATGGTCTACTAATGATGAATCAAATATTCACTGAAGATACAGCTCAAAATAGGCAATCTTTTCATGAACCCCAACCAGAGCAACAAGACCCACCACGAAATTCATTTTGGTGGTGAACCATGTACTTTTTAAAAATTATTTTACATTGTCGGAAATAAATTATATCTTTTGTGATTTCAAATTTTTATTTATTTAAATTTAAATTTAATTTAATAATATCATAACAAGTATATCATAAACATTCAAATAATGACGACACCATTAGATTTATTAATAACTCATTTTTTGATATTAAAATTCTTTAAAAAAATAAATAAAATTCACTTAAATCTATCAAAAAATCATCTTTATTCATTCATGTTGCCAAAAGTATCCAATTAGAATATTTTGGGTAAGATGTGCAAGATTTTAAAAAATTCACGCTTGCGATAACCGCGTCCCGTTACTTAACCTCGTTACGGACCCGTTATCGTTACACCGAAACCGTTATCGTTACACCGAAACCGTTACCGTTACCGTGACCGTTACCGTTACGGCTAACCATGATCACAAACAAGGTTAGAATCAAATTGGCATACTTAAGCTTGATCTTTGGGACTGATGTTACTAATAGACAGGGTACATATTGTCTAATGGCTTAATAATATGATGTGTTTCACGAGTCCACCAAATCCCATACATGTGTGTGCGTGTGTATATATATATATATATATATTAAATCAACGATAATTAGTAATTTCTCATCACCAACTACTTTGAGGACCATTGAACAGAACTAAACTACTGCGATTCAACCTGGAAAGCTCTCAATAAATTCTAGTGAAATTTCCTTCTTGCTAGACTTATGACTTTTTCAAAGCAAGAGTCTGTGGGAAAATATGATTAAGACCATATTTGGTATAACTTCTGCTTTTGGCTTTCCACAGAAAAAAAAAAAAAACAAAACAAAAGTTGTTTTGAGAAATTAGTACCTCTAACTTCTTACTTCTTTAAAACGCTCTTCCAAGGTTCAGTAGTTCTTCTGAAAATTTTGTCAAACACCGTTCAAAATAACTTTTCGTTCCAAAAAACCAAAAACAACGTTGAAAAATCCAATCCAAACATGACCTAAAATATGTATGTGCATATCTATATGTAATCAAATTTGTTTACATATGGCTTTACACTATATATCCCATGAATTGCGGAAAGTGGAATACTGCTTTGGAATATTGGGGTGAAACCATGAGAAAAGGAATGGCTTTTAACAATCCAACTTCTAAAAAGCAATTAACCCAAAAAAAAACTTCTAAAAAGCACAACTGGTAAGTTTCATGTAAATGAATTCGACATGTTTTTTATCTACCTATGACTATTTTTCTCGAGGGTATTCTAGACATTTTACCCCAAAAAAAGTGATAATGTAAGCATGGATTAAGTTTACGCAAGCCGGAAGTTCAACTGAGGTAGCTATTTATTACAACTTACAAACTTGAGAGAGTCTAACTATAATTATCCAAATAACAAGAGTACATGTGTAATATATCATATCTCGAGGGGGTGTAACTATAATCTACCCTATAAACAATTATTTTGAATCTAGATTTACACCAATCACACCTTAACGGGTAAGGGAAGGTGAAGTAATATATATGTCTATTCAACGCCCTTCTATGACACAAAGCGTTCCAAACTAGTGATGGTTTGTGAACCTGACACATGCTATATATGTCAATTCAACACCCTTCTATGACACAATGCGTTCCAAACCAGTGATTGTTGTGAACCTTTCACACCGCGTTCCAAATCAGTGATGGTTGTGAACATGCTCGAACTCCAGAGTTAAATGTGTTTAATCTGGAATATTACTAGGATAGGTGACCACCGGAAAGTCACACGTCCGGGAGAGTAAAAAATGGGCATACCCTCTTCACTGTAGATTGTCTTCTCAAGACTAAAATCAGAAAAACATACAAAAATAATCTGTTAGTTTAGTTTCATACAACTCTTTTGTTGTTCTCTCTGAAAAATAGAGACTTTGCTACGAGTAAGTTTTCTCATTTCTGAGAAAACTGATGCAATCTCTGAAAAAGAGAGATTTCTATCAATGAGTTATCTGAAAAAACTGAAGACACAACCTAAAAAAGACTCAAGCTGGATCAGATGGTCACCTAAGAGAGGCTCAGCCTGGGCCAGATGGTCAAGTCCAATAACAAAGTGCCACATCAAGGACCAAAGGACAACCCAACAGAAAAATTTGTAATACCCAACAAACTGAGTGGAACATGAACGAACCCAGCACAGGATAATCTTCATATCTAATACATATGAAGAAAATACCCGGGAAAATAATACATTTTTTCCATGTCCCACTTCAATCTAAAATACCCAAGTTGCAAACAAACCTGCAAAATCAGTTGAAACAATGAAGCATTGCACACATCAAGTTAACTGAATTTTTTTTCACCTTATTCATGTAAGGTGAAGAATTTCAGATAGCAGCACAAGCTCTTCTATCAAACAATGAAAATGAGGGTATTAAAATGAAATTGGCAAAGCACGAGGGAAAAACAACACACAACATATTTCACTTATATCATTTTCACTTGTGTTTTTTAATTCTAGAATAGTATAAATTTATTGCTTAGTATCATCAGGAATATTTAATTGACTAATTTTGTTTTTCACATGACAATTTCTGGCATAATGACATTTTTTGTTACATTCGTAACAAGTAACTTTAGAAATATCCGGTTTATTATTTTTGTTGAAGGGTTTTGTTTGTTTATTGTATTTTCCTTTCCTTTTATTCTTGTTATAGAATTCATTATGTTGAAATTTATGAGTATAATTTTTATGATGGCTAGTATGACGTTTTGAGAAGGGATTTGAATGTTTTTAATTTTTTGTTTGTTGGGAAGGTGCGATATGTGGTAAGCCATATTGCTCACAAAATGATCCCATTTCATATTTGGTTTTCTTTTTATCTTTATTGAGTTGGTTATTTATCTTCATATTAACGCACATTTTTAGCCCAACTTTTTGGATAAGACTAATGATATTTTCGTAAGTTAAGCTATCATATTCAATGACTCCAGTAATGTTACTTTACTCTGTTCTTATTTTATGTGAAAAGAGGTTAGGTAATCCGTTTATGAATTTTTCTTTCCAAAATGATTTGTTATTATCTTCTCTTAGCATAACTCTGGACAATAAGGTATCTTTATATTATCTAAAATCACTAAGAGTAGAACATCTAAGGCTACTAAGTTGATCATGGACTCTAGAGGTAATATCACTTGGTCTACCAACGAAATGATCAATAATGGTATAGATTAATGTGTTAACCCCATCAGGGATTCCTAGACCAATATCTTCATTAAAAATTGGGGTTCCTTCCTCAGTTTTTTGGACGGCATGGATAATATTGTCTATTGCCTCCTGGGTGAGATGTTTATCCCACCAATTTCTTAACATTCCAGAAAATCTAGAGGTGATTAATTCAACAATATCTGGTTGACTCAGACTGTGGTTTGTGAGGTAGTTATTAGCTGTCATGGAAAGGTGATTTAATTTATTTAAAATTTCTTGTTCTGACAAGCCATCAATATTCCATTCGTATAATTTTTTAGATGATACAGAAATTGGTTTTGGAAAATTCTTTCTTCATATTGTATATCAACGGGAGTAGGTCGGGGATACCAATTTTTTGTAAGGCTCGTTGGGTTAACAGGGTTATGTGTTATTCAGTTTATTTCAAAGGCAAATTCTAATGTACGAATATCCTCGTATGTATTTTCCGAGGATGAATTGTTAGTATCAGTGTTATGATTGGATTCGAAGTTAAGAACTGAGAGAGATTTTTCATCTTTAATGATTTGGGTTTGCAAAGCTTTAAATAGTTTATCTATCTGGGCAGAGGAGTCGTTTGTGCTAGGTTTGTTAGATAGACCTTGGCATTTTGTAGGAAGCTTGATCAGAGGTGTATCCATTGTTTTTGTAATAGGGGTAGAGGAATCAAGTTTGGACTCTATTTTGTCTAATTGAGAACCTAGGGTACTTAAATACTGGTTGGTGAAATTGTTTTGTTCAATAATTTTTTTAGTATTAGGATTTATTACAGTGGTGACAACTTTAAAAGGAGAGGCTGGAATTTCTGTTCCAAAGTGATTAACAATTAGGCTTTCTAAAGGAGGATGACTGGAAGAAACAATTGTTTTATCATGTTTTGTCCATTTATGTTTTGTAACAACATTAATTTTTTTGTAGTAATTCTCAAGATAATCAAAGAAATTGACTTCCAACTGGTTTTTTGTCATGAATTTTTCCCATTTTTTCGTAATTTTAGTTCTTTCATCATGTGTGTGATTATTTATATACAATTGTCTTTTTAATTTGTTTTCTTTGGATTTTTCCTCAGCTTCCAATTTTAGAAGGTCATAAAAAAAAGATTTACTTAAAACACATAGTTGTGGATTAACAGTGTCAGTCTCAAAATTAGTTTGTGTAGTGGAGTGATTAGAGATTGAATCCTCAGTTTCTATATTCGGGATATAACATGGATTAGATACTTGTTCATCCTTTTGAATTCCTTTTAATCTATGATCACGTCTAAATCGGTGAATTAGAGATTCTACAAATTATGTATCATGGTTAGTAGTAGTTTCTTTAACTGTTTGGGGAGTGAACATCCTAGATTTTGAACTAACAGAAGAGCAACTATGTCTAGACCAATCAAAAGTTAACTTAACAGTTCCGTCAAGGAATTGTTGGACATGTTCAAGGTTTCGAACATCATTCTCGATTTTTGTTGGGTGATTTTCATTTTCAAGTAATCATTCATTTGGGAGAGAGACATCTTTCCAAACAATTATTTTTGGTATTCGAATATTGGCATTAGAAGTACTACTTTGGATTAATAGAGTTTGATCCTTAGGACTTTTGACTAAAGCATGAACATTTAAATTGGTTCATAGTCTTGTAGTAAATTCGGTAAATTAGGCTTAAAGGCTGGGCACCTGCAAACATTCCATAACCTGAAGTTTTGATGTTTAAAGTTAAAGCTTTTACTATGTGAGGATCACTTAAACTTAATTTGAAATTAAGAAAGCAATCAAAGTAAACCGGATCATTACATAGGCTGGTTTCAATGACACTAATTAGGCTTTGGTTATACTAGAGGAACCTAACATCTCTTAAGCATAGAAGAATTGATGCATTTTGTCCTAAAATAGTTAATGGATCTACTGCAACTTGTACTAAGCCAAAATGGATAAAAATTGTATCCTCTGTCACGGTGTTGTTTAATAGTTTTTGGAGAAAATAATTGACATTTTTCATGTTCTTTATTAATAACATAGACTTGTTCAACTGTTTTAACTATGTATTCTGTAAAAAATGTAAATGTTGACTTAATAAGGAAACTGGTTTTATAAATTTGATAAGTGGGTACCCTAGGGATATTCCAATCATTGTGACCTTCAAGGTCTGTGTAGGTATATTCTTCTTCATTAATTATGTCATTAATATATGGAATAGAAGGTAGGTTTGTTCTGCTAGGTCGAGAAAATAAAGATCTAAATAATTGACTCATGATTAATCTAGTCGCATATTATCTAAGCATTAGATTTGTTCGTTATCATGTTTATAAAGTTTGTTGCATTTCATAATTCATACCTTAACCCAACAACATCATTGCTCATGCCCTAAAATGTCTATAAGTTCACCAATGGACTTAATGTTTGGTTTTTCCAGTTTACGGGGAGGTGGAACCAACAAACAGAGAAAGAAAAGATAAAGAACAATCAATAAGGAACAGATAAATGACTACAGATCTGAGCAGATTACTAGAATATTCAACTAAATGTTATGACTCTTAAGAACATATATATTAATATATATTATTATATTATATATGTATTACTCCCTCTGTCCCAAATTATAGGTCCATTTTGGGGAATCCAACTTTTTAAGAAGATGACTTTTGTTATAGTGTTAGTGAATGAAAAACCAACTTTACTCATGGTCCTACCATAGTGATGTGATGGTTTATAGTGTTAGTGAATGGTTGAAGGTTAAATTGGTAAATTTACCAAATAAAGTGCTTTGACTTTTCAAAAGTGGACACTTATTTTGGGACAAGGAAAAATGAAAAAATTGACCAATAATTTGGGACGGAGGGAGTATATAATAAAATATAATACATATATATATATATAAATATATATGTAGGTGAGCTTTTAACGAGCCTACTTCACAAGCACGTTCACGAGTTTTGTTCGAGAACATTTTCGAGTCAAGCTTATAGTTGTTTGATTTTGGTTCATTTATGAAACGAGCTTGAGAAATTTGTTCGAGTTTGGTTCACTTATTAAATAAACAAACGCAAGCCAAATTTTTATTGAGCCGAACTTGAGTTGCTTGGTGAGTGCTCGATTCGTTTACTGCCCTAAATGCGAGCTGATTCAAATATGGTGAGAAAAACAATTAGAGAAAGGGGTGAAAAAAAGAAGTTGGGAGAAGCTGGATTGAGGTTATAAATTAGTCAAATCCTGCTACATTGTGTTGTTTTGTAAGATTGCATTGCATTATTTTTAGGATAATGCTTGGATCCTCACCAATGATGACCAACTTGGTCATCACCCCTTACTTGGACCAATGAAATTAAAACACATGTTCAATATGAATTGAAAAAATAAAAATGGGTTGTAAAACCCGAATCTAAAATATTTGTTTTTTTCTTTTCCTTTTTTTCTCTCTAATATTTTCATCATCAACACACATTCTGAAAATTAGGGTTTACATAACAGAATTAATTGTACCCAATTCGACGAATTCGCCGTGAGGATTGTTGTTTTAGAGAAAGAGAGTTTTTGGTGAGGAGAGCCACGCTAGACACCGTGGTGGTGTGCGCGGCTAGAGGCAAAATTCCATTAACTACTATTGAAATTCACATGTATTGTTAATTTGCACTTATATATATCGACGACATCAAATATACCTATAAACAATTCTTTGAACTTCTATTTAACATCAATAAAATTCCGCGAAGAAATGGTTGCAAATATGGGAAAGCTGTCAACAAACACTAATGAACTCAAAAGCAAAAACAAACAAACAAAAAAGAATACATAAACAAATAAAAAGACAAAAGAAAGATTGGATTATTGAGAGGGGAACACAATAAAATTGAATTCAAGAGCTCATTACTGTGTATAAATATCAAGTGCTATAGGGTTTTGGCTTTGGCCTTGATTTGGGGTGAGTTGCTTCATCTCTTTTAGATAATTTTTTTCTCAATAAATATTTATCGCCTCGCATCTTGCAAAATTTTTGGAATTCAATTATTTCATAATATTCATTAATATTTCAAGTCATTAGCATATTCATCCAATCATAATTTATTATTTAATAAATTTTATCTTATTTACGTATAAAAATAATTGCCAACCACTTTGAATGCCATAAGAAGTGTCGCCAATTCAACGATTTAATGGTCCACGCTCCCAAATTTTACTCATCCTATGAAGAGACTTTTACACTGTTGCATGGAGAATTTTACAGAGTGCCCTTCGGCAATATCTCCTCTACCAAGTTATCCAAATACATATATATGTATGTGTGTATATATATATAGAGAGAGAGAGAGAGAGATAAATAGCAATAGTTCTATGAAAAAGATGAGGTGCATGTCTTTCTAGAAAGATACTAGAAATGGGGGTCATGATTCAGTATATGTTAGAGGATGCCTGACACAAATAGAATCATGTCCACCACTATCGGTTGTGGACACTAAATCAACTGGGTCACCGAGCACGTATCTTAGGGACGAATATTCCTTTTTTTATCAATCTATTAGTTTTCATCGTTATTTTATTTTATTTATTTATTAAGATTATTATTAATAACATTATTCTTTTGAGAGATTTTGGAAATTTCAGACTTCGCAAGTTGCTACCAAGTAAACTCTTTGTTCACTCTGTCAAACCATCCATTTATTCAGACATGAAATCCAACCTACCGTACTTGTTATATAGTGCTATATCAATAGGAAGAACAAGATCAATAGGAAGAACAAGTATACACGCAGGGCCGGTCCTGAGAGTGTTAAAAAATTTGGGGCCCTAGGCGAGATTGAAGGCAAAATTTTTTTGGGGGCCCTTCATTTCAACCGATGTAAATTTTTCATGCGAAATTTTTTTTGGGCCACTTCACTTCATGCGATGCAATTTTTTTTTTTAAATGTAAGTATTTTATAGATTCAAATTTCTAACGAATGGCAAAAACACTACATAATTACTTGGTGTTTCTTTTGTATATATTTCACATATTAAAGCATAGAAATATGAAGGGTATGAAATGAATGATTAGTACAAGATACTTTTGAAATAAAAATTGAATTTGAACTTATTTGTAAATGCTTGTCAAAAATATGACTAATGTGTCCTGGTAAAACAAATTTAGAGAGCAAAAATAATACTCTAAAGGAACTTTCCTTATTGTAATTGTAATATTGAGTTCAGTTCTAATTTATATTGGACTATAACTTAAAAAATTATATTTGGGTCTATACTAATACAAAAGGAAAAAAAGTTAGGCTTGTGCTCTTTTTTCAGTATTAATAAACTTACCGGAAAAAAAACTTAAAAAGTGAAAATTGTGGGAAAAATATTAAAAAAATACATTAAATATACTAATATTTAAATTTTTTGAAAATAGCCTCCATCTTGGTGTTGTGATGAAAAGTTGTTGTTGTACATATGAGTGCGACAGTCGCGAAAGCTCAATTATAGCCGCGTGAAAAATTATTATCGTTGAGCAAATGCGACAGTTGCGAGTGTAGTCGTTAAACGTTATGCGGATGGAACAATAATTTTCTAGCCCTAATTAAAATAATTGTTTGATTTAAATTAGACTTTAGTTTGAAAAAATAGAGATTTTGTTTTTGAGTATATAATAATAGTAAGTGAAATATAAAATTTTGGGGGGCCCTACCTAGTGAAATTGGTTTTGAATTTATTATAAATTGGGCTGTTAAATAAAATATAAAAAAAATATTGAGATTGAGGCTCTAAATTATGTAATTATATTAGGTTTTATTTTCAGTTGAATTGAAAAATGAATTAATTTTCTTAAGGACAATAAAAATATTAAAAAAAATTAAATTAAAAATACCATAATTTTTTTTTTGAGGCCCTCTTGGACCAGAGACCCTAGGCGACCGCCTTGGTCGCCTATAGTGAGGGTCGGCCCTGTATACACGGCATATTATTATTATTTTTTTTATATCTATACGGGCACACCCAGGGGATGGAGCTGTGTGTTAGACCAGGGGAGCCATGGCCCCTCCCAAAAATTTTAGAAATTTCATTAATAGCCTCTAAAAATTATTAGCTAATTACCAATATGCGCTTAATAAATTCTATCCGATCCCTTCAAAATAATTAAAAAATATTTATCCGAAAGTAGAGAATCTGAAAATAATTTTATGCATTGTCATCTGAAACTCATATAATAATTATAAATTTTAAGCATTTTTAATAAAAATTCAAATATTTCATATCTTAAAATACAAGTTCATTATTATTTAAAATCCTACTACATCAACATATAAAACTCTATCGACATCCACTATTTCAAATTAATATTGACTTCTCAACAGGCACACAAACCTATTTAATTACCCCAAAAATAAAAATAAAGGCATGGACCTTCTTGAGGCCACTTGGGCCGGCGGCCCCTACTGGATTACCCTTAAGTATAGAATAATAATGGTTATGTCCCTATTGAAATTCTTTAAAAAGTTGGAAATGCCGCACTGAATTTGAAATAATAATAATTTTATTCTTAGGAATGGCAATAGGGCGGGTACAAAATGGATTTGCTTATATCCGTATTCGCCCCATTAATTTTTTTTTTAAATATCATATCCTTCACGAGTTGCCTTTTTCTAACCCATATCCGCCTCATTAAAACTTTACTAAACCCTTACCCGACCCGTTGATGGAGGGGGATCCGAGTCAGACGATGTCGAGCTGTCAGATTGCTAATTGATGGCGCTGAATTACTTAGAGCGGGAGGATCAGCGCAAGGATGGCAAGAAATCGTGATCTAGCCTAATTAGAGCAGTTTCTGTACACGTGTCGGTTTTTTGGCCATAATTCTGGGTACAAGTGTCTGATTCGCGCCCGTGACCCCAATTCGGAAAGCTAATTTCGGCGCGCACGTCGTGGCCACCGAGCTACGCATGGTGCACCTCGTTTCGAGCCCTAAATCTGCTGTTTTCCTTTTCAAATATCTATTTTTAGTTATTTTTTGCTATTTATGGTAATCTTCTATTGGTCGATTAAGAAATAATTCTGAACCTGATTTGGGCCAGATTTTTGGCAATCTTTTGATTTCTTTCCGTATTTCGTTTTGGTAAGACTTTTAGGGTTTTGCTATTTTTGGTAAAATTTCAGCTATTTTAACCCGGCTTGTGGGTTGTTTTTAGGGATACCGAATATAAAGAATTTTATTGAATTCCAAAGTGTTCTCTGAATTTTGGGTCGAATTCTCTCATTTTTCCTTGCAAATTACCTATTGCACCAGCCTACAGAATAATCTCTATTCTGTTCGGCATCACCCGTCCCGCCCTATTAACGCAAATTTTTTCAGCATCTGTTTTGAAATAATAAACAAAATTATTAACTATATAACATAAACATAATTTTCTCTTGTCTAAGTAATAGAGCATACAAACTAAAATGAATTATAAAATAATATCAACCCCAAAAATTTAAATTTAGAAATTCAAATAGTGCCAAATATATGAAAATAATTTTAAATCTATTACAATAAAAGTTTACTACTGATATTATATTAAAAATTCAAAGAGTAACCTAAATATGAGGACTTAATATATACACTGGCAAACAAATAAGATAAATTTATATAAATGAGGTGAGGTGGGGCGGAAATCTATTAAAATCCGTACCCGCCTCATAACCCATGACAAGTTCAATTTTTAATACCATACGCGCCCTAACGAAATTAAAAACACTCCCAAACTCTTGAATAAAGGGGCGGGGCGGGGCGGAGCTCCAAGGGGTGGGTACAAATTGTTTTCACATAAATCTCTAGGTCCGTGCCTATTTTTTAGTAAAATTAAGCCAATGATTAAATATTTTTTAAAATAATTTATTAATATGATATTTGCAAATAAAATATTAAAACATACAAAAAAATATTATCTTCACCAACGAATTTTGGGACGATGAAAATGAATGATAATGAAGGTAGTGTAATAGGTACCATGACAACAAGAACATCTGAAACAATAATTATGCAAATATAAAAAGGTAAAACAATTATCAAAAAAATATATATTTTTTGTTTCTTATATTAATTTTTTCATCTTAGGCATTTGGGTTGAACTTTTCTAGTCTTTAGACCATATTTAATCAGGATATATGAATATATATAATTTTCCGTGTATACACATACTAACTTATTCTTTCTCAGGTATATAATTAAGCAAATATTATATATTTTTTGTTTCTTATATTAATTTTTTCATCTTAGGCATTTGGGTTGAACTTTTCTAGTCTTTAGACCATATTTAATCAGGATATATGAATATATATAATTTTCCGTGTATACACATACTAACTTATTCTTTCTCTGGTATATAATTATGCAAATATTATATCATTTTGGTCCCCCACCCCACCCCAAATTCCTCTGGGCCGCACACCAAAGAAAATTTATCAAAATTACAAGATTATTAGATGCATGCTGTGTTGACTGTGACTCAAGTCTTCTCAGGAATCCTCCAAGAAGCTGGTATAGGTCTTTCACATATCGTCAACTCTCGCTGTTTAAAATAGGTGTGATAGGTAATGGTGATGTGAGTATAACATACAAGAAGTTGTATTATTTTATAAATATACTTATAAAAAATTCAATTTTAAACCATTGTCCAGAAATAGAGAATTTAGAAATAATTCTACCATGTTCTACTTGAAAATTATATAGTAACTATACATTTTAACCAGCTATTACAAATTTTAATAATTTGTTTTTTAAAAAATTAATTTATAACTATTTAAAATCCTAAACAACAATTGTTACTTCATCGATATAAAAACATTCAACAAATCCCCATTTGAAATTAAGTTTGAATTCTTAACAATATTAGGCTAGTAATGTTCATAATTTATATTTAAGAATATTAAAATTTATTCTCAGACAATTTACTTCGTAATAAAATACTAGAATAGTATTATTACCTTCATCAACAAGTTCTAGGAACATTAAAAGGAAGGACAATACGAGCGCACAAGTATTGCAATGGTATAATCTCACCTCCAAAATGGAGAGGTGTGGGGTTCGAGTCTCCTACGAGACATTATGGATGATGTGTGACAGTGTGAGTGTTTATTTACCTAACAACAAAAAACAAGGGACAACAAAGGTAATATAATAGCTTGATGATAAAAATGTCTAGATATATATTTATAATAATGAAAAATTATATAACTGCGTATTTCATAATCCACTAATGTATTTCATTATTTTGATCATAATAATCGTTTATATTAAAATTTATGTGATTTATTTAGTATAATTTTTTATATTAAATTCTTATCAGAGTAATAATAATATATCTTTCCTAAAGTGGAATAATATTATACAAAGAAAAATTATTTTGTAGTATAATAAATTGAAATTATTTTTGAAAAAATAATTTCTTACTTATACTAATTTTTAATTTTAGATATTTAGTTTGGAATTTTCTTTGTCTTTCGACTATATTTTATTAGTTATATATATATATTAATTTTAATAACATAATACTAGTTTGCCCCCTCCCTACTGATAATTTCTGGCTCCGCCCCTCTTTGAAAGATTGTCAAAATACTAAAATACATTTGTCCAGAAATGTCATATAAAACATTACCAAAATTATGAGAACCATTTTGTATGTGTTTGACGATGGTTGATCAAATTGTTGTTCATCACCGATTCTATAAAATAATAATAATGGTACAAAAGTCCATGTATTTGTAATATCTGGTTCTCTAATTGTTTGTCCATTTATTCGGATATCTTTTTTTGGAAACGAAATTTTTTCCTCTTATATATATACTTTAACTAACACTATAAATATATACTCCTTCCCTCCTAATTTAAATGTCCACATTCACTATTCAATTCATTCCAAAATAAGTGTTACAATTGAAAAGTCAATGTATTTTTTTGGATCAATTTACCAATTTACCAATTTAACTATTCAAACATTCAAATCATAAAATTTTCAAACTACAACCATCACATCATTTTAAAATGAACTTATAAGTCAGGACAAGAGAGTATATATTACTATATATATATATATAAAAATATATATATTAGTATCCAAAGTCAGAGTCCCCCTATTCCCATTTCACTTGGTCTTCCACAGGCTCATTCAAGTCCTACTGGTTTCCTCTTCTTAAAAGTTGTCTCATTCTCGAAATAAATTGCCAACCACTTTGAATGCCATAAAAAGAGTCGCCAATTCAACGATTTAATGGTCCACGCTCCCAATTTTTACTCATCCTATGAAGAGACTTTTACACTGTTGCATGGAGAGTTTTACAGAGTGCCCTCCGGCAATATCTCCTCTACCAAGTTATCTAATACATATATATGTATGTGTGTGTACATATATATATAGATAAATAGCAATAGTTCTATGAAAAAGATTAGGTGCATGTCTTTCTAGAAAGATACTAGAAATGGGGGTCATGATCCATTATATGTTAGAGATTTAGTTTTTCCAAGTACATGAATAAATAAAGATTCATTTGGTTTGGTTAATGAATCACAAAATTCAATTTGATAAACTTTGAATATATATTTTTAAGATGATAAAAATAAATCAAGTAAATGAACCTTATTAATTATAAAAAGAGATAACTTTCACAATTTCCAAGAAGATAGTTTTAGGTTCATTCTAGAATATTATAGAAAATTAATTTAGAAAAATAATCTTGAAACATAATTCTAACAATCCCCCACTTGTTTCAAAATTAATTTTTTAATAAAATAATTGGGCATTCAAGAAAGTCTTGTGCATAAATAAAGGTGTCTTGGGGACTTGAACATTTACTTAGTGTAAACAAATCAGAGCTTGTCCGAGAACCTTAGTGGACGGAACCTTGAACTAGTGAACCCATATGGACAAACTGGACTTGTCACACACACATTCCTTTCAGAGGTTGTTGTGCATCTAACTCAGCACTTTTAGGTCTGTGCTTAATCCCATTTTCTCATTGAGAGCTCTAGAGACAGCCTGAAGTCTCATAGAAGGTGACCAACCTTCACTCTCAACTAGGTGAATCTATCAGGAGTGTCTTGTAGTCACCCCGACAATAATGTCCATAGATTCATTAAGATATCAAATTTCAACCTCCAAATTACTACAAGACTTTTAGCACTACTTACACCATAGGAAAGGGACTCTCAATAATCAATTTTGTAGTGCTCTCGTAACAACTGTTATCTTGGTTCGTTTTTCCCATTGAACCTGAGAAACTCACCAGGTTGGGTATCCCCAAGTACAGTTCAAATACAGGCTTTCAGTCCCATTCCCCTCGATGTTACTGAGATATAATCCCGTCCAAGGCCTTTAGATAAAGGATCTGCCAAATTTTCTTTGGACTTCACATACTAAATGGCCATACTACCATTAGTAATCAGATCCCTCACATGATCATGCTTCAGACGTATTTTCTGGATTTCCCATTATAATTTTCACTGTAAGCTCTGAGTAAAACAACTTGATTATCACAATAAATAGTGATAGAAGACACTGAAGTTTTCCATATTGGTACATCTACCAATATTGATCTAAGCCATTCAGTTTCTTCTCCTGCACTTGAGAGGGCAATGAACTCAGATTCCATAGAAGAATGAGTAATACACATCTGCTTCTTAGACTTCCAGGAGATAGCACCACCTCCTAGGCAAAATACCCAAGTAGAAATTGATTTGGATTCATCTGGATCTGAATTCCAGGTTGCATCACTGTAACCTTCAAGTACTGCAGGATACGTCCCATAGTGTAGCCCATAAAATATTGTGCCTCTGAGATATCTTAGTACTTTGCGTAAAGCATTCCAATGCTCTTTACTTGGGTTACTAGTGTATCTGCTTAACTTTCCAATTGCAAAAGGAATGTCAGGTTTTGGAAATTCATGGCATATATAAGACTTCCAATTATCTGGGAATACTCAACTTGAGCCACACTTTTGCCCTCATTCTTTTTTAGTTTTATGCTGGAATCATATGGAGTGGATGCTGATTTTGTTTCGAACATATTGAATTTCTTCAGAATTTTCTCAATGTAATGAGCTTGAGAAAGACAAATTCCATTCTCCTGTATGATGATTTTGATTCCTAGGATAACATCAGCTTCACCCAAATCCTTCATATCAAATTTGGTGGATAAAAATCTCTTAGTGTTCTCAACATTGTCTAGATCTGTTCCGAAAATCAACATGTCATCCACATATAGACAAATCACCACTCCATTATTAGCATTAAATTTGTTGTAGACACATATATCACCTCTGTTAATTTGATATCCATCTTCAAGGAGAGCTTTTCTGAACTTGTCATGCCACTGCTTAGGTGCCTGTTTAAGTCCATAGAGAGACTTCTGCAACTTGCACACCTTTCCTTTGCTTCGATGAATATCAAACCCTTCAGGTGGAGTCATATAAATTTCTTCTTCTAAATCTCCATTTAGAAAAGCTGTTTTCACATCCATCTGATGAATGATAAGATTCTTGATAGAAACAATGGCAATTAAAAGACAAATTGTAGTGATTCTTGCTACAGGAGCATATGTGTCAAAGTAATCAAATCCTTCCCTTTGTTTATATCCTTTTGCCACTAAGTGAGCTTTGTACTTCTCAATAGTGCCATCTGGTTTGAATTTTCATTTGAAAATCCATTTGCAGCCAATTGGTACACATCCAAGAGGAAGATTAACTAATATGTAAGTGTTGTTGGATATAATAGAATGAATCTCATCATCAATTGATTCTTTCCAAAACTGAGCATCAGGACTGCTCATTGCCTCACCATAAGTTAGAGGATCTTTATCAACCGTGTAAACAAAATCAGGCCCAAAGGATTTTAGAATTCTTGGCCGAGCACTTCTACGAAGTTCCCCAGAGTCCACGGTTTCAACTTGTTTCCTTTTTAAAGAATAATCAACCTCCACTGTTTCTTGCTTATTTAAGAATGGAAAGATATGCTCAAAAAACTCAGCATTAGTAGATTCAACAACAGAATGAGGAGATGGAGTTTCAAGATTAAGAAATCTGTATGCCTTAATAGAGAAGGAATACCCAATGAAAACACAATATGTACCTCGCGGGCCCACCTTTGGAGTAGATGGAAGTAATAACTGAACATAAGCAAAACATCCCCAAACCTTGATGTAATTCAGATTTGGTTTTCAGCCTTTCCATACTTCATAAGGAGTTTTGCTGATTGCCTTATGAGGTACACGATTCTGAATGTGACATGCTGTGAGAATAGCTTCACCCCAAAGATTGAGAGGAGCACCGGAACTGTAAAGCATTGAGTTAGATGCTTCAGTGAGTGTCCGATTTTTTATTTCTGCAATGCCATTCTGTTGTGGGGTTCTTGGGGCTGAAAATTGGGGATGAATACCAACTTTTTCACAAAATTGGGCAAGCTCTGAAAGTGAGTATTCTCCTCCTCGATCAGATCTCAAAGTCTTGATCTTACAATTATGTATATTCTGCACTTCAGCTTTGTAAGCTTTAAATTTGTCAAAGGCTTCAGATTTGTATCTGAGAAGATAAACATAAGTATATCTCAAGGCATCATCAATAAAAGTAATAAAATATTGTTTACCATCTCTAGTTTGAACATCTGTCATTTCACAAATGTCAGTGTGAATCAAATCAAGGACTTTAGTTGACCGTTCAACATTTTTAAAAGAAGTTCGAGTGATTTTGCATTTGCTACATGCAATACATTTTTCTTGATAGTCAACTTTAGAAGCAGGAATTAGTCATTGATTAGTCATGGTTTTAATAGAACCAAAGTTCACATGAGATAATCAACCATGCCAAAGATCGAAAGACTCCACAGAGTAGGCAGCAATCATATTATTTTTATTAATAATATTCAGCTTGAACATACCAGAGACAAAATAACCTTTGCCAATGAAAACACCATTTTTAGATAAAATGAACTTATCTTATTCAAAGACCATTTTGAATCCATGAGAGCTGAGAAGGCTGCCTGAGACAAGGTTCTTGCAGATGTCAAGAACATGTAGAACTTCTTGTAAGATAACAGTTTTGCCAGAAGTGAACTTAAGTTCCACTGATCTTTTTCCAATAATTTTGGCTGTAGATGCATTTCCCATGTACATATGGTGGTCGTCCCCCACTAGTTCATAAGTGGTAAATGACTCATTGTCTCCACAAATATGGCGAGTGGCACCAGTATCAATCCACCAGTCCGCTTTCTCCTCCACTATGTTTGCTTCAGATATGACTGCTACATACTTCTCATCCTTTTCTTTAGATTAATTATCAGAATGATCCTTCTTATGCCTGCAAAATCTAGCAACATGTCTAGGTTTGCCACTTACAAAGCATGTAAATTTCTTATCACCTTGGACCCATTTCTCTTGCTTTTTGGACCAAACTCCAGGCTTGGTTGCAATCCCTCTTTTGAAAGTTTTCCTTTTTCGGGAAAACTTCTTATGTGATGAGCTTTTGTTCTTTGCTTCTTCAACAACATGTGCTTTTGCAGGAGCTTCATATTTCTTGTTCCGATTACGAGACTCCTCCTCAACACGAAGGTGATGGAGCAATTGATCAAGTGATAAATCTTCCCTCTTATGCATTAACTTGTTTTTGTAGTCCTTCCATGAAGGTGGAAATTTAAAAATAATAACACATACATAAAAGTTTCCATCAATAGCCATACCTGCTGCAGTAATAGAGTCTGCAAAGCCTTGTAATTCCTTGACTTGATCAAGAATAGGTTTGTCATCAACCATCTTGTAATCAACATAGTTGCTGACTTGGAACTTTTTGGTTCCTGATTCATCTGAAAGATACACAGTCTTGATTGTTTCCCAAGCTTCTCGTGTTGTTTTTGTCTTCTTTGAAAATTGAGAAAAAAATAGAATCTGAAAGAGAATTCAGAATATGATGACGACAAGTAGCATCATCATCATCCCATTGTTTTTGCAGAATAGTTGCAGCATTGACTTTTTATTGAGAAGAAGACTCAGATGGAATAACATGATGATCTGTTGAGAGGACATGGAATAACTTTGATTGCTTCAAAAAGAACTCCATGTTGAACACCCATCGAGAATAATTCTTTCCATCAAACCGATTGAGATCAGTTGGAACAATTCCAAAGGAATTCATGAGCGCCAGATTGGAGAGAGACATATCTTCAAATTGTTAGAAATATGATAAAAACAACTTGCACTTAGAAATAAACAAAAGAAATCCTTTGGCTTAGAGGAGCGTAAAACGCTTCTTGAAGATAGTCGAAGCCTCCCATAAGGTGCAAGGGATAATGGCAGCCCTATCTCCGGGATTCAACCAAGCCCGGACTCTATCCAACCACAGTGTATTTGCACGATACACTATTGGGTGCAACACCTAACCTCTTTTCCAGAATGCTCAAGAGATATAGAAGAATATAAATGAAAGAAAGAATACTTGGATTAGTTTTCCATGTCTTCAAGTGAACACCAATGAGGTCTTTATATAGGCCTCCATGAGAAGACTTCATAAATGATTTAGTTTTTCCAAGTACATGAATAAATAAGATTCATTTGGTTTGGTTAATGAATCACAAAATTCAATTTGATAAACTTTGAATATACATTTTCAAGATGATAAAAATAAATCAAGTAAATGAACCTTATTAAATATAAAAAAAGATAAGTTTCACAATTTCCAAGAAGATAGTTTTAGGTTCATTCTAGAATATTATAGAAAATTTATTTTAAAAATTAATTTAGAAAAATAATTTTGAAACATAATTCTAACAACTATTGGGGTTCGTTGTTTAAAGTGATTTGGAAATAGTATCAACACATTCTAATATTCAACAAAAATGATATATTTATTGAATGCTAAGTGATTTACAGAAGTATAAAAAGAGAAAGGAAGAGAAAAACAATTACATAACCAAAAGATCTGGGAATCGCTCTTTCTCTCTCTTGGAATTTCTCTGAAAAAGTCTCATTTATTGAGTCCCTAACCCCTTATTTATAGGCATTGGTTTAGGCATAAGTTATTGCCACGTCAGCATGATCATCCGCGATTAGGATTTGTGGGTGACATCCATAATTTACCGATGTCGCGATATTCGAATCGCGTCATTACCAATCCGCGATCTTACCATCCCGCGATATCAGGATGTTATCAATCCGCGGATTCCTTTAATTGATGTCATAGTTTCCTGGGTCATGTCCTTTATGCATATTTTCCATTTACATGACCCTGAGCACTATTAGACGCATTCCAAGTACTTTACTTTGAGTGATTTTGATGAATGAGGTCGCGACCCACCATTCACCATCTCAAAGTATTTCCCTAGGCCAGTCAAATAGTACTCCCTATGCGATAAGCTCATAGGGTCGCGAGATTTAACTTTTAGCTATGACCCCCTTTGTCAGATCTCAACGATTGCCTCTTTGTAGAGCTTTATCGCGTATTCAATCTCATTCAAAGATACCCTGTCAGATCCCTGAATTCGCGGATTATGTCAACGCGAATCCCCCCCCCCCCCCCCTCCCCTTACATTTTTCCCTTTTACACTTTAGTACTTAGCCAAGTACTAAAGAGTAAACCAAAGACCTCAAACCTTCTTTCAAGTTTCGCGGAAACACCTTTATATATGTATTTTCACATACCTTATATTAGTCTTTTGGACCATTTTTATTATTCTCCTCATTCTTCCCTTTTGGAATATGTCCCTGGTTTACCAAAATTCATTTATGATCATGATCCGCGCCACTCTATTTTGCGGCAGCCTTGGCGTCGGTTCGGCTTCTATGGGCATTTAATGCACCTTCTAGGAATCTGTGCCTCACACATATATATTCTTGTCTTACTTCATTTCTTTCATTTTTTCTACCCTCTCCCTTGCATCCTCTTATTTCCTCTTCCCTCGTTCCCTAACTTATTTTTGCCATTTTATTTTACATATACGCAGCATCTTAGCATCCGTACCCTCTTCTTTACTTCGCGGTACCTAACTTCAAGCTTTTACTTCCCTTTGTCTATTTTTTCATGGCAAAGTCCTCTTCTTCCACTCCCAAGCTTTTAGCTCCTCCTTCTGGGAGTGTCCCATCTATCCCATTGCCAGCAGAATGGAGGAAAGCTCCATTCTTTGAGGTTTCTCATGATAGCTTCTGGTCTTCTATTGAAAACCTTCCTCCCGCAAGGGATATCGCCGAAGATCCTATGCTCATTCATTCTGACGGTGAAATTTATCTGGCCATTATTACACTTTCTTCTCTTCTGCGATTGGTCATCGAAAGAGGAGATGTTCCTTTTTCTTTTGTCGAATACGAAGGCCATGTTTCTCCCATTACTGACTGGAAGATGTGGTCCAGTCATATTCTTGAGCAAGAGAGACACCGCGAGACACTGAGAAGGGCTGACTTGTTGGAATCAAATGAACTTTTTTTCAGATTTATCAATTCGTCGTGATGCTGATGCGCTTACTCTTCTAGCCTCTCGATGGAGCTTTTCTTCTCTTACTTTTGTGGCGCCTTGGGGGGAGTTTACCCCAACTATAAATGATTTCTATGTGTTGTTCAGACTTTCAGTTTTTGACACGCGCCCATAAGATGTACATTTGTTTGATGATGAAGATCAACGGATTCACCTTCATCTTCAATGATGTGTTGCCTATGCCGCTAGACGAGGGAGTAATTTTAGGCAGGGCACCATTCTTGATGAAGCCCCTATTATCAAGAGTGCCAAACTTAAATACTCAAATTGGTGTCATCACTTCTTTGTGGAGTATGAACCAAAACTTCCTCTTCTCCGCGGTCAAGATCGCAGACAAGTTTTTGGCCTAAAATTCAATGGTAACTTCAAATTAGCCGGATTTTTAGCTTACTGGTTAGACCAATATATTTTACAGGGACGTCCTGAGGATGGTCCAAACAAGCTTGTCTTTTTGATGGCCTCAATCATCTCGCGAGGTACTCGTCTACCCTTGGCTCCCCTCTTTCTAGGCACTCTCTATTTTCAATTGGACAACTTAGCACATGATTTTTCCAGATCAGTGGGCAGATATGATATCAGTACTCATATCCCCTGCCTTTTCCTAATGTTGTTTAATTTTGAAAGATTCCCAAAATATGCCCCAAAACCCCTTACCCTTTCATTTTCTTCAACTACTTTACACCCAGAAGATGTCAATCCTCCCCTTCTTAAATCACGAGTTGCTCGTTAGTCTTGTTTATTTTCCACCGAAAGGCTTGAGGACTTCATTGATGTAAGCCGTCATTTTTTATGGAGGCCTTATTCAGTTCCTATAAAGGATGTCCACTTCCCTTTATTCTATCCAACTGAAGATACTTATACCTATAGACATGAGTCTCAGGAAGCCTTAATCTTTGTTGCTGCAACATTTGAGTGTCTTCTTCTTATTTTTGAAGACACATTCTCGTAAGTTACAGTTTACAACCCTTCGCGAGTTGTTCACCAACTAGGCTTTGATCAAGCCATCCCTATTTACATCACTCCTCCTTCAGAAAGATCGCCTGACAACTATGATAATGCGTTGATATCTTTTCGTAAGGAATATGAAAAGACACATCACCAGTTTTCCTTCGTGGTTTTTATCCCTTCTATGTCGCGGCGGGAGGACGAACTGCAACATACATGGATTTTTAGCTTGAGGTTGTTACTCATTTTCAAACCTTTATGATGGAGCCTCCTATTCTTAAAGAGCCAGTGGACATATTTCTCAATGATTCTTCTTTAAAACCTCATAAATCTCATGGTTCTTGCGGATTTCATAGTAAACTGGTGCTTCAGTCTCCATTAATTACTGAGCCTCGCGATGTTCCTGAGTCTTCAAATCCTCCCCCCTAAGAAAAAGAAATCCTCAAAGACTATAGTTCAAAAACAGATGAAACCCCCTCAACCTCCTGTCGTTAAGAGAAAATGCTCTGAACATGTTGAAATTCCTGCCGTTGTACTGGTTCAAAATGAACCCATTTCGAAGAGATTGGTAACTTATTTTATCTCCTTTACTCTTGTATATCTTTCATCATCTTATCATTTATTTATTTTCCTAGCCTAAAAAACACCCCATTTTTTTAATCAATACTCATTCCTTTGTAGCGTACATATTGTGTATGAATCTATCTTTCTTCTTAAGATTGGTACAACTTTATCTATTTTACATTGAGTGGCCTTGTTCTTTCGCAAGTAATCTCATTCTCCAATTTATAATACCCACTGCTGCTTTCACTGATGATTACATAAGGGCTTTCCTATTTTGCGTCAATTTTTTTCACTCTTTGCCCCCGCATTATTGCTGATACGGTCTTCAACACTCTATCCCCTTCCTTGAAGCATCGATACCGTACTTTCTTATTGTACCCTTTAGTTTGTCGGTCATTGTAAACCCTTTGATTCACAAATGCCTCATCCTTTTTCCCTTCTAAACTTTCAACCTGTAACATCCTTTCTTCCAACTTACTATCTGTGACCAGTGTCTTAGCCGCGACTTTTAGTTCTGATGGCAACACTGCCTCTTCTCCATAAACTAGAGCATACGGTGCCATCCCTGTTGCAGTACGGTATGATGTTCGGTGTGCCCATAATGCTATAGGAAGTTCTTCCATCCACTTCTTTTGATTACTATGCACTAAACAACTCAATATTCTGATTAAAGCTTTGTTTGAAGCTTTTGCCTGTTTATTCCCTTTAGGGTAGTATGGTGTTGACCAATGATGAATTACTAAATATCTTTCAAGCAACTCCTTAACCTTAATGTTGACAAAAGGAGTCCCATTATTTGATAGTATAACCTTTGGTGTTCCAAACCGACAAATAATGTTCTCTTTTATGAACCTGACCACATTGTCGGCCGTTGTTCGCCGTAATGGGACAGCTTCCACTGATTTTGTAAACAATTCAGTTGCGACTAACACCCATGCATTTCCCTGAGCTTGTGGCATAACTGGCCCAATTATATCCAAAGCCCAAGTGTGAAAAAGCCAAGGAGTAGATAAACTATGTAGCTCCCCTGCTGGGGCGTAAATAAGATCCCCATGTAACTGACAAGTATGACATTTTCTGACAAAATCTCCAGTATCTTTTTTTATTGTGGGCCAGTAATATCCAGACAACAAAAGTTGTTGAAATATTTTTCTTTGGCCCTGATGTCCAAACTCATGAGTTTGCTTTAGCACTTCTCCTACTTCCTCTTCATCAATGCATCTAAGTAACCTTCATTCAAAACTTTTTCTAAACAATTTCCCGTTATGAAAAACATACCGCGAAACTAGTCTTTTAAATCGCGACTTGTCCTTTTCAGGTAGAATTCCCTCATTCAGATAAAGCATATACTTATCCCGCTAGTCAATAATATCCGCGAAGTTTCTCTCATTCGCGGATGGGTAAGCATTGCAATTCTGACACTTACTTTGCAATTTTGTGGCATCACTTTTCATATTTGGCCAAAAGTATCATTCTCGCTATATACTTCAGTAAAGACTTATATCCATTTGTCCACATATTTTCTTATGAGTTTTGTGCAGTAGCTCCCGTGCTTCCTTTATTGGTATACATTTAGCTAGTATCCCCTTTGTGGCCTTATGATACAATGTTCCCTTTATAATTTGATATCCCCACCTCATAGCAGTATTGTCATTGTTAAACAAGGCTTGAACTATATCTCTTCTCCAGTATGCATAAGGTCGTGGCTCTATTTCTTGACTGATTATTGAACTAGTTCTCTGCAGTATTTGCAAAGTGGAATCCATCCCTTGAAACTGTAGTTGCGAACCCAATATTGCTAATGCATCAGAACATTTGTTGCTTTCTCGCGGCTCATGCTGAAAACTTACAGACTCAAAAGTTTTCAACATCTGTCTAATAAAAGTTCTGTACGGCACAAGATGGGGTTCCTTCACAGCATTCTCCCCTTAACTTGCTTTATGACAAGTTTTGAATCCCCTTTTACGTGGAACACCTTTACCTTCAATTGCTGGGCCATTTGTACTCTTAGTGCCAATCCTTCGTATTCTGCTACGTTGTTGGTGCAAGGAAAATCAAGTTTGTAGGCCATCACCACTTCTTCTTTTGTTTATTAGTTTCTTAACACAAAACCAGCTCCCCCTCCTTGTTCTGTGGAAGAGCCATCAAATTCAAATGTATACTCTGTGCTTCCCACCATTCCTATTTCTTCACATTTGGGCTCGGAACCTCCAGGAAATAAAGCTAAAAGATCTGACAACGCCTGACTTTTTACTGCTTTTGCCCGAGAGCATGTGATCTCGTACTTAGATAATGCTAGTAGCCAGCGTGCCGTTCTTCCACTCAAAATAGATTTCATGAGTAGATATCGAATGGGATCACTTTTAGTTACCAATTCCAAAGGATGAGCTAGCAGATGATGTCAAAATTTTTGAGCCGCAAATACTAAAGCCAAACAATGTTTCTCCAAGGATGTGTACCGCGACTCAGGCCCTCTGGGTACACGACTAATATAGTATACTGGTTTTTCCTCTCCTTCATGCTCCTGAGCTAAAAGTGCTCCTATCGACTTACTGGTAGAAGTGATATACATTATCAGCGGTTTTCCTGACTGTGGTGCCATAATTATTTTTGGAGATGTCAAAATCTGTTTGATTCTTTCGAAAGCCTCCTGGTGCTCCTTCCCCTAATTATATTCATTTTTTTTCCTTTAGCAATGGCATGAGTGGGTGAGTAACTTCTGCTAGTGCTGGAATAAATCTTCTGAGATATGAAATTTTTTCCAAAAATGTTTTCAGCAATTTGTGAGTTTTTAGAGGTGTCATTTCCAACACTACTCTAGCCTTTGTGGGGTCCATGTCTATTCCCTGTCGGTGTACAATATATTCCAAAAACTTTCCTTCCGGAACCCCAAAAGCGCACTTTAAATGATTCATCTTTAAATTGTACTCACGGCATCGTTGCAACACCTTTCTTCAATCATCAACATGATTATGTGTTACCTTGGACTTGACCACCAAATTATCCACATAGTATTCCACTGTCTTGTGCATCAAATCGTGAAAAATGGCTGTTATGGCATGCTGATACGTGGCTCTGGCATTTTTGAGTCCAAATGGCATTACTGTATAATGGAAATTTCTCATGGGGGTTCAAAATGCTATTTTCTAAGCATCCTCTGGTGTCATTTTCATCTGGTTATAGCCACTGAAACCATCCATAAGTGAGAACATCTCGTGCCCTGCAGTTGCATCCACCATAGTATCAATGTTGGGCAAAGGAAAATCATCATTTGGGCAGGCCTTGTTAAGATCATGGTAATCCACGCAAACTCGAATATGTCCACTCTTCTTATTTACAGGTACTATATTTGCGAGCCATATTGGATGCTGAGTAGGTTTAATAAAGCCTGCTTTTAACAAATTTTCTACTTCTGTTTTGATCTGTATTTTTAAATCTGGGTGAAATACCCGATGTTTTTGCTTATTTGGTTCTGAAGCAGGGTGCACATTAAGATGATGACTAACTAGTCCAGTACTGAGCCCTGACATTTAGCTTTACTCCCAGAAAAATACATCGCGATACTCTTTGAGCAGACTTACCAATGATTCTTTGGCCTCTTTGCTTAGACCATGACTTATGAAGGTTGGTCGCGGAATAATTCCATCTCCAATGTCAACTTCGCATAAGCCATGTTCTGGTCGCGAATTTGATTTTGATGTCCCGAGGCCAGTGCCAACTATACAGGCCTCTGACCCCCAACCCCGTCACAACTTGTATACCACACCCTCATCGGGCATTTTTACTCGTAACCAACTCACTTCTTTTGACTTTCTTTTATACATGCCTTCAACTTCCAATTCTTCCCATTTTGGCAAGGGTGTGGCATAGATACCCGGACCACTTTCTTCTCCATATTCAGAAAAGTAAACTACATCTGTAAAGTGAGCCTCAGAAGTGCAGAAGGGTTTCTTGGTAGCTTTAAGAGTCATTATGCCTTCTCCCCAGTTGGCTTTAATCACTTGATGATATGAATATGACATTACACCATATGCATGTAACCATGATCTTCCTAGTAACAGTTGATATGAGGGCTCACCTTTGATGACATGAAACTTAGTAGGAGCCCTGATTTTCCCAACCTTGAGATCTAATGTCGCGAAACCCATAGTTGATTGTTGGTCTCCATTGAAATCAGTAACCGAGATAGCATGGGCCGCAATCTTGCTTTCAGGAAAATTAATTATTCGTAGGGTCGTGATAGGTACTAAATTGACAGACGTTCCACCATCCAGAAAAGCTCATTTTATTTTGCGACCATTGATAGTAGCAGGTACATACAAAGGGCGGTTATGAGGAAACAAGACCTGCCTGTCGTTTTTCGAGAATGTAATTTCTCCTATAACATTTGCCTGCTGTGAGATAATAATAGTATGATTAAGAGCGGCGATCGTCTGTTCTTTCAAAAACTCTTTCACATGCTCTTGTATTGGGAGTTCATTGAAGAAAGCTTTGAACTTAGCGGACTCCTTTATTTCACGGGTTGGAGCATTTTTGAACTTGTCAACATTCATCATTTCAATATCATCATGACCACTCACTACTACAACGTGTGCTGGAAAAGGCTCATTAGTCACATTTTTAGTCATATCAAGGGCTCCTGACACTATTTTCCTGTGTACTAACCCGCGAAATGCCCAACACCCTGTTAAAGAATGTCGAATGGACCTGTGATAAGGGTAGTAATTGCTCCTCATATTTTCCTCTCTTGTTGGCATCCTTTGGGTGGTGGGTAGCGTTATAACTTTGTCAACAATCCACTGATTAAGTAAAGCGATTGTTTCTTTTTCACCAAAAGGCAAATGAGGTGGCTCAGATCTTTTGGTGCGATCCCCACGGTCTCCCCTTGTCCTCTCATTTTGTGTATCTGCCATCATTGCTACTCACCTCGTGATAATGTTGAGACGTGTCGGAGGTGCTAGGACCTCTCCCAATCTTCGCGCATTATCCACTAGTGCTGAAAAAGTTTTGACATCATGATTGACCAAATGTACTCTATATTCCCACAACATTCCTTCTATGCAAATTTTGATAAATTGAAGCCCAGAGAGAGGCTCATGGCACTGTAAAGCAGTCTCACCAAATCTCCTAACATAAGCAGCAACTTCTTCTCCAAGGCACTGTCTTTGTCTGGTGAGCGAAAGCATTGATACTTCTTCATCTGTTTAGAAGAATTTTGTCCAAAATTTTACCACCAAATCTATCCAGCTTGCTACCGAGGCAGGAACCAAGCTAATATACCACGTATATGCGGTGCATGTTAGGGATTTAGAGAATTCCCTAAGTTTCAAGTGCTCATTATTTCTATGAGGCCCCAAAACATCAACAAATCTGGAAACATGCTCTCTTGCATTCCCTTCTTTGTCGTCGAATTGCTGAAAACTTGATGCAACATAATCCTCAGGATATGGCAAGGCCATGATACTCGGATGATATGGTGGTGTTATCTCAACCTTCTCCTCATTAATTGTTTTACTTAAAATGGCTCGCAGTTGATCCCTGGTGATATAGACCTCATTCTGTAAGAACTCTGTTTGTACACGGGGCACTTCTTGTGAAGCTTTTGGTATGGAAACTCTCGCCGGAGCTTGATTTTTAGTTCGTGGTACTTCTGATCCTGGTGTTGCTGCCTGAGACACTTTCATCATGGCGAGAAAAGCCTTTTGAGTCTCCTAAATGCTGAGCAAAGCTTATAGCAAAACTGGTGATACTTCCGGTGTTTTTGGTGCTGGATTTTCCACCGGAGGAACTTCTGTCTACGCGTCTCTTGCAGTTGCACGCTAGCGCTGCCTTTGTGTTGGTGGAGCTGGTTCAATTTCCTAAACTGGCTCCTTTTCTTGTTCCTTAGTTTGTTCAGCATGCAGGGTAGGTGGACGTCCTCTCCGATGAGTTTTTCGAGGATTAGCTTATGCAGATGACATGTCCTCCCCCGCGGAGTCGTCTTAATGTTGAGGTTCGTTGTTTAAAGTGATTTGGAAATAGTATCTACACACTCTAATACTCAACAAAAATGATATATTTATTGAATGCTAAGTGATTTACAGAAGTATAGAAAGAGAAAGGAAGATAAAAGGAATTACATAACCAAAAGATCTAGGAATCATTCTTTCTCTCTCTAGGAATTTCCCTCTCTAAGTCTCTGAAAAAGTCCCATTTATTGAGTCCCTGACCCCTTATTTATAGGCACTGGTTTAGGCATAAATTATTGCCACGTCAGCATGATCATCCGTGATTAGGATCCGCGGGTGGCCTCCATAATTTACCGATGTCGCGATATTCGAATCGCACCATTACCAATCCGCAATCTTACCATCCCGTGATATCAGGATGTTATCAATCCGCGAATTCCTTTAATTGATGTCATATTTTCCATTTGCATGACCCTGAGCACTATTTGACGCATTCCAAGTACTTTACTTTGAGTGATTTTGATGAATGATGTCGCGACCCACCATTCACCATCTCAAAGTATTTCCCTAGGCCAGTCAAATAGTACTCCCTACGCGATAAGCTCATAAGGTCGCGAGATTTAACTTTTAGCTATGACCCCCTTTGTCAAATCTCAACGATTGCTTCTTTATAGAGTTTTATTGCGTATCCAATCTCATTCAGTGATACCCTGTCGGACCCCTGGATTCACGGATTATTTCAACGCGAATCCCCCCCTTTACAGATGCTGACACGAATATAATCATGTCCACCATTGTCGATTGTGGACATTAAATCAACTGGGTCATTGAGCACGCGTCTTAGGGACGAATATTCCTTTTTTATCAATCTATTAGTTTTCATCGTCATTTTATTTTATTTATTTATTAAGATTATTATTAAAAACTTTAAAAACATTATTCTTATGAGAGATTTTGGAAATTTCAGACTTTGCAAGTTGCTACCAAGTAAACTCTTTGTTCACTCTGTCAAACCATCCATTTCTTCAAACATGAAATCCAACCTACCTTACTTGTTATATAGTGTTATATCAATAGGAAGAACAAGTATACACACCTTATTATTATTATTATTTTATATCTATACGGGCACACCCAGGGGATGGAGCTGTGTGTTAGATAAGGGGAGCCATGCCCCTCCCAAAAATTTCAGAAATTTCATTAATTTCATTAACAGCCTTTAAAAATTATTAGCTTACAAACATGCGCTTAATAAATTCTATCCGATCCCTTCAAAATAATTAAAAAATATTTATCTGAAAGTAGAGAATCTGAAAATAATTTTATGCATTGTCATTTGAAACTCATATAATAATTATAAATTTTAAGCATTTTTAATAAAAATTCAAATATTTCATATCTTAAAATACAAGTTCATTATTATTTAAAATCCTACTACATCAACTTATAAAAATCTATCGACATCCACTATTTCAAATTAATATTGACTTCTCAACAAGCACACAGACCTATTTAATTACCCAAAAACAAAAACAGGCATGTGATAGGTGCTCAATATTGGTTATTTTTCGCCCCTATGTTGCGTTTGTTATGTCTTTACATTCCATTACTTGGTATTTTTATATCGTTTGTGTGTGTAAGCATATTTCAGGAGCTTAATGAAGAAATAGAGTTAATCTCGGTGAATTAACTGAGTTCGTGTTCATTTATATCTCGAGAAAGGAATCAAGAGATGCGTCATAGCAAAGAAGAGCTATCGGAGGGCGAAATTGTCATTTCACGACATCATTATCTCACTAGAAGGACAAAAATATCATTTTCAGACATTATTACTTCACCGAAAAGCATCAGGAGTCAAAGGCGACCAATTTAGCTCAAATACGAAAAGACGCATTTTTATAGCAAAAGTGCATAATACCTACGTCACCAGAGGCAAAAACAGACAAAATTGGATCATACCTACGCTTTGGTTTTGTACCCTACGCTCCTAACCTACGCTTGAGCGTAGGTCTAGTATTTCCAGCACCAAAATTTCAGTCAACTCCGGGCACTCATATATCGGTCAAAAAAGGTCCAAATGGGGTAATTCTTAAGCCTATCATCAAGATCTTGAAGTCCTCTTTCCAACGATATATTATATGCCTATATTCAATATGTGTAGATCCAGATATGATCAAACTAATGAGAGGTATCCTGCAGAAAAAGCTGGAAATTTCAGTTTCGGGCCAAAATCCTATTTTGACCCGGATTGATTTGTTTTCACCCGAATGACTTTATTTCCACCCCAACACCTCTATACATGATATATACACATATTATACATCATATATTAGGGGTTTTCTTGGTTGAGTGTGAAATTACCAAAAAGGGTAATCATATTCTCCAAGTTAGGGTTTCCCTTAACTTTGCCTATAAATACCAAGTTTTGCTACAGATTTTAGAGAGCTTCTTGGCACGTATAATTTTTAGAGCCGCCTCTAGAGATTCATCTTAGTCAAAAGGGAGGATTCATTCAAGCCCTAGAGATCCAGAGAAAAATGCCATAGAGGGCGATTCTACATCAACGATACAATCTCCTTCTACCATGATGAACTAATTCGGTATCTAGGGTTTTCTTAGCCAAGTTATTCCGATTTTGTTTTCAATTGTAGAAAGGGAAAACTGTGATTATACTATGATGATTGTGTTAGATGAGAGACCGTTTTTATTCGTGATACAAGTTTATATATTTGAATTGATTATTGTCTTAAACTTTTCGAATATATTTATCTTACACAATCACAATTATTCACTATGGACTGGAACTCGGATGCTTAATATGTGATTTTCTACACAATGGTGGTCATAAAACTCAAAACCCTAGGTTGACATAGGCCATGCCCTAACAAACTGATATAAACATGCTTTAGTTTACTTCCTTGCTTTAATTTACTTTTTTGTTAGTAGTTGGCATGCACTAATCCTTTTTGGGGTCAAACTGCTAGCGCGATGTGACTTGATTCACAGTTAATGGATCGCTCTCATGTAATTAAAATAAAATTTGGACTATATTATACGATTAGTGATGGAGTGATGAAAACCCTATATTTTTTCTCTCTTGAATCACAAACCAATTTACTTTACTTTTTAGATTAATTTAGTTAATATTAGATAATTTGATCTTTTATCACCAAAACAAACAATTTTCACAAATATAATTCAGTGTTTTTGAACTATTATAGTGAACAATCTTAGTCTCTGTGAGATCGATATCCCTTACTTAAGTCGATGTTATTCTACAATTGATCTGTGCCTTTGCAGAAGGGTAAAACCTAAAGTGTCATTAAGGTGTCGTTTATAACCACATATTTTGAACACACCTGACACCTCTTGAGGCCACTTGTGCCGGTGGCCCCTACTGGATTACCCTTAAGTATAAAATAATAATGGTTATGTCCCTACTGAAATTCTTTCAAAAGCTGGAAATGCCCCCACTGAATTTGAAATAATAACAATTCCATTCCTAGGGATGGCAATGGGGCGGGTACGAAACAGATTTGCCTATATCCGTATCCGCCCCATTAATTTTTTTTAAATACCATACCCTTCACAGGTTTGTCACGAGTTGCCTTTTTCTAACCCATATCCGCCCCATTAAAACTTTACTAAACCCTTACCCGACCCGACTCGCCCTATTAACGCAAAAATTTTCAGCATCTATTTTGAAATAATAAACAAAATTACTAACTACATAGCATAAACATAATTTCCTTTTGTCAAAGTAATAGAGCATACAAACTAAAATGAATTATAAAATAATATCAACCCCAAAAATTTAAATTTAGAAATTCAAATAGTGCCAAATATATGAAAAGAAGTTTAAATACATTACAATAAAATTTTACTACTGATATTATATTAAAAATTCAAAGAGTAACCTAAATATGAGGACTTAATATATACACTGGCAAACAAATAAGATAAATTTATATAAATGATGTGAGGCGGGATGGATATCTATTAAAATTCGTACCCGCCCCATAACCCATGACGGGTTCGATTTTTAATACCATACTCGCCCCCAACGAAATTAAAAACACTCTCAAACCCTTGAATAAAGGGGCGGGGCTCCAAGGGGCCGGTACAAATTGCTCTCACCTAAATCTCTAGATTTGTGCCTGTTTTTTAGTAAAATTAAGCCAGTAATTAAATATTTTTAAAAATAATTTTTTAATATGATATTTGCAAAAAAAATATTATCTTCACCAACGAATTTTGGGACCATGAAAATGAAGGATAATGAAGTTAGTGTAATACGTGCTATGACAACAAGAACATCTGAAACAATAATTATGCAAATATAAAAAGGTAAAACAATTATCAAAAAAATATATATATTTTGTTTCTTATATTCATTTTTTCATCTTCGGCATTTGGGTTGCACTTTTCTAGTCTTTAGACCATATTTAATCAGGATATATGAATATATATAATTTTTCGTGTAGACACAGACTAACTTATTCTTTCTCAGGTATATAATTAAGCAAATATTATATCATTTTGGTCCCCCACCCCACCCCAAATTCCTCTGGGCCGCACACCAAAGAAAATTTATCAAAATTACAAGATTATTAGATGCATGCTGTGTTGACTGTGACTCAAGTCTTCTCAGAAATCCTCTAAGAAGCTGGTATAGGTCTTTCACATATCGTGAACTCTCGCGGTTTAACATAGGTGTGATAGGTAATGGTGATGTGAGTATAACATACAAGAAGTTGTATTATTTTATAAATATACTTATAAAAAATTCTATTCCGGCTCTCCTAAATAATTTTAAACCATTGTCCAGAAATAGAGAATTTAGAAACAATTCTACCATGTTCTACTTGAAAATTATATACTAACTATACATTTTAACCAGCTATTACAAAATTTAATAATTTGTTTTTTAAAAAATAAATTTATAACTATTTAAAATCCTAAACAACAATTGTTACTTCATCGATATAAAAACATTCAACAAATCCCCATTTGAAATTAAGTTTGAATTCTTAACAATATTAGGCTAGTAATGTTCATAATTTATATTTAAGAATATTAAAATTTATTCTCAGACAATTTACTTCGTAATAAAATACTATAATAATATTATTACCTGCATCAACAAGTTTTAGGAACATGAAAAGGAAGGACAATACCACCGCACAAGTGTTGCAATGGTATAATCTAACCTCCAAAATGGAGAGGTGTGGGGTTCGAGTCTCCTAGGAGACATTGTGGATGATGTGTGATAGTGTGAGTGTGTATTTACCTAACCAAAAAAAAAAGAAAAAGAAAAAAGGACAACGAAGGTAATATAATAACATGATGATAAAAATGTCTAGATATATATTAATAATAATGAAAAATTATATAACTATTATACAAGAAAATTTAATTTGTAGTATAATAAATTGAAAGAATTTTTGAAAAAATAATTTCTTTCTTATACTAATTTTTAATTTTAGATATTTAGTTTGGAATTTTCTTTGTCTCTTGACTATATTTTATTAGTTATATATATATATATATATATATATATATATATATTAATTTTAATAACATAATACTAGTTTGCCCCCTCCCTACCGCCCCTCTTTGAAAGATTGTCAAAATACTAAAATACATTTGTCCAGAAATGTCATATAAAACATTACCAAAATTATGAGAACCATTTTGTATGTGTTTGACGATGGTTGATCAAATTGTTGTTCATCACCGATTCTATAAAATAATAATAATAATGGTACAAAAGTCCATGTATTTGTAATATCTGGTTTGCTAATTTTTTGTCCATTTATTCGGATATCTTTTTTTGAAAACAAAATTTTTTCCTCTTATATATATACTTTAACTAACACTATAAATATATACTCCCTCCGTCCTAATTTAAGTGTCCACATTCACTATTCAATTCATTCCCAAATAAGTGTTCCAATTGAAAAGTCAATGCACTTTTTTGGATCAATTTACCAATTTAACCATTCAAGCATTCAAGTCGTAAAATATCCAAACTACAAATATCATATCATTTGGTGGGAGTAAAATTAATTTTGCATTCACTATCATACCAATAAAAGTTACCACTTTAAAAAATTGAATTCCCTAAAATATAGTTAAAAGTTGGGACAGATGGAGTATATATTACTATATATATATATATATATATATATATTAGTATCCAAAGTCAGTCCCCCTATTCCCATTTCACTTTGGTCTTCCACAGGCTCATTCAAGTCCTACTGGTTTCCTCTTCTTAAAAGTTGTCTCATTCTCGAATCTTACCCTAGCTTGCCATGGACTGTTGCATCAAACCACAAGTGTCAGATATGGTCTGCACAGAATTTGAAATCTCTATCATCTCAGCCAGATACCTCAAGCCTAGAAAATTTTTCAAGTTAAAAGTTTACGCTAGGGCTTGAATCGGAGGTGGCACCAAGCAACAAACTCGGGTGGACATGAACAACGGCACCAATCCCGTCTTTCATTTCAACACCACACTCACCATAGACGACTCCGAGGTGAGACATAAGTGTACCATGCTTTTGATCAGGTTATATTTTCGACCACGGATTATCAAGGACAAGTAAATTGGTGAAGTTCATGTACAATTAAAGGAGTTCAAAGATAGGGCTAACAGTGACATTGTGGAATACAAAGCGAAGAAAGGGTCGGTTTACTCCAAGGGGACGCTGAAATTTTCGTATCGTTTTTGGGAACGAGGGCTTCTGTTGGAAAGTCTTCTTCTAGGTGGATCAAGAGAGTATTGGAGACAAGTATTGCATGTTTCAGCGTGGGTGCCACTTGTTTAGCCATGTAGTAGCTGAGTATTATATACTATATCTGTAATTAAACTGATATTTATCGAGTTGGTTATATTTTTATCGGGTCAGAAGTTTTAATCTCTATAGTATGTATATAGTGTGTGTAACCCTCTATGATTTTTTGAGACTCTATTATTAGAAAATGTGTACGTATTGCCCCTATTGTGAAATAAATTATCTGAAATACCCTTAGTAAAAGTTTTAAATAAAATAAAATTACAAAAAGAAAAACAAAAAATATAAAATATGTTTATAAAAAAATATATTTAAGAAAACCATCACCAAAAGAATTAATTATTTTTTTCAAAAATATTAAAATTATTCTGAAAAAAACAATAAGCCTATATATTTAAATTTTATTTATTATTTGATTAAAAAAATTAAGCTAGTTTCATTCAATTTATTTTTATTTTTATTTATTTATTTATTTATTTATCATTTAATTGATTAATTAATTATTAATTATTAATTTATTCATTTTATTTGTTATATTTTATTTTATTTATCAATTATTTATTTTATTTTATTTATTATTTGTTTTATTTATTCAAATAATATTTAATATATTTATTCATTTGTACTTTTATGTAATTTTTTATTTATTTATGATTTTGATTTATTATTATTTATTTTATTTTTATTATACTTTATTTATTATTAATTCAATATTTGTTATTTGTATTATGTTAGAAGGGGTACCTTAGGGATTTCATATTATTTTAAAGTTATAGGGGGTAACTTGCAACATTTTAGAATCGGAATGGATTTATACACACAATTTAAAATAATTGAGGGTTTTGTGCACATAATATTAAACAATTGAGGGTATTTCGCACATAACCCATTTTTATTGTGATTAATTGTTACTTATGATATTGATATAATTTGATTTGTATATATATATATATATATATATATGTTTGCGCCTGAGTTTCCTTATGTATAAGTCATTCTTCTATGTGCTGATCTATCAAGGACAATGCTTTAAGGAAATGATCGGGCTCTATTATTGCGTCCATCCCGGGCTCTATTATTGCGTCCATCCAAATTTCGAAACGATGGTTGAAAAAACAATTTTGTTGCCATACAAGAAGTCTACATCTCATCTCACCTATTAAATGTTAGCAAATGACCACTCTCCCAATATAACAAATGCATTTTGGAACACACAATTGAATCAAGTTTACATGGTGTAGGCCCATTTTTACATCAGGCACATCGTACAAAGTTAACACTAGATCAACATATCTGTTTTAAAGCCCAAATAGAAAACAAAGCCCAAGGATATAAGCTCATTTCAGGATAAAAGCTATTAAGGAAATGACCGTTTCAAATATACAGAATCAAAACTGACATAAGGTTTTATTATAGCAGTTTTTGATAAACATTAAACTTCAATTTAATGTAGATATTGTCTTTAATATGTATTAAAACCCATTTATGTGGGTAAGACCAGATTCATGTATAAAAGAAAAAAAAAGGAAAAGGAAAATTATCCAAAATTGCTCCAATTCTTGCTGGTTCTTGAAATATTTGTTATCTTCTTGTTATTTATCAATTTCAAAGCTTCTGTTTAAATTACAAAATTTGAGATTCGTTCGGTATCTACGAACGGGTTTACACTTTTTGGCGCCATCTGTGGGAAGTCGATTTCTAAACAGAAGTTATTAGATCAATGGCGGGAGAAACCACCACACAACTAGGAGATATAGCTGCTATCCTTCAGCGTCTGGAGGTTCTTGAGAAAGAAAATCAAAAACTAAGGCAAAGGTTAGATCAATCCGAACACCCAGAATTGCCTATAGCAGGGCGCCGTAATGGCCCCGGTGTTGAAGAGGAAGACAATCATCATAAGGTAAGTTCAGCAGATCGCACAACAGATCCTACTCGTACCCAGCCAATCGCAGATGAGGCGAATGTCAATAATCGTGCAATTCCGCTCGATATGGTAACCCGACTTCAAAAGATCGTAGACGAACAAGTAAAGGATCTCAGAACACAGTCACCAGACGATCTAACCATCGAAATGACAGCCAAAATGATTAAATCTCTGTTCAGCCCCAAAATACAACAACCGAGAAGGCCAGATAAGTTCCAGATGCCAAAATTCATTATGTTCGATGGGACGCAGGACCTAATTGAACACTTGTTTCATGTGGAGCAGGTGATGACTCTCGATATGGCTGATGATGCACTAATGTGCAAGGCTTTTTCTACAAGCCTAACAGGTCCAACTCTGTTATGGTTTAGGCAGCTGCCCGGCAGTTCGATCGATTTTTTCCAAATGCTGATGGAAAAATTCCTGGCCCAGTATTCTGGAAACCGAAAGCAGAAGAGGACCATTTCTAATACGTTCACGATGAGACAAGCGAAAGGCGAAACGTTGAAGAATTTCCTTTCCAGATTCAATTTGGAAATGGGAATGATACCCAGTTGTGATCAACCAGCAGCAGTGGAAGCTTTCAAGGTGGCTATCGAATAAGGGACCAGCTTCCATAGATCCTTGGTGAAGTCAACGCCCCTCAACATGGGTCAATTGAATTCACAGGCACAGGGATATCTGAGATTGGAAGAGGATGAACAAGAAAGAGGTCATCGTTCGGCATTAGTCAGTGTGGAAAGCAAATCAAAGGAAAGGATAATCAAGAAGGCAGATAATATGAGCAACCAATGATCGGCTCCGTACAGGCATCAGCAGAGGAGGCCAAGGTATGACATACCTGAAACTCCACTCCGAACAACCTTAGCAAAATTGTACAACGAGAATAAGGCGAAGGGTATTTTTTGCCCACCATTTCCGCTGAAAATGCCACAAGAGCTGCAGGACCGTTCGAGGCACTGTGCGTTCCACAATGACTTTGGTCATTTAACCAATGAGTGCATACAATTGAGGAGGCAAGTTGAGACCTTGATAGCCAAAGGAGATTTGAAGGAGTACGTGGACAATGGAGTCAAAAAATTTGATCGGCCAAAGCCCAATAAAATTGTGGGCGGACAACCGGTAAAAATTATTGACACAATCCATGGGAAACTCGAGGAGGATGAGGAAAGCCGTTCAGTTCAACGTTCACGAATGCGCAATACCAACAAGATCCGAAGTGTTGGGGAGGTGAATGTCATTCGGAACTACCCAATGCCTACAATATCATTTACCCAAGAGGACTTAAGACATGTACAGCTACCACATGAAGATCCACTGGTAATTTCGATCATAGTTTCAAATTGTTTAGTTAAAAGGGTGTTAGTTGATCCAGGTAGCAGCACGAACATCCTGCCTAAATCAGCTTTCGAGAAGATCGGCATCAGCACGGAGTTGATCAGACCAACCGTCAGTCCACTGGCAGGCTTTGATGGAAAGAGGATTTGCCCGATCGGGATCCTGAATTTACCAGTGACAGCCGCAAAACGAACTTTGACAGAAAATTTCATGCTAGTAGACGTACAACCTTCCTACAATATGATCATGGGAAGAGGTTGGATTCACCGAATGCAAGAAGTCCCTTCTACTCTGCATCAGGTGATGCGGTGTGTTGACCCTTCAGGTAAAGGATTTGTTGATATTCAAGGCGATCAAGTGGTGGCGAAAGAATGCTATGCCATCGTCACCAAAGGTTTGAAGGGCGAAAGTTCCGAACGAAACATATAGCAATTACCGAGCCTCCGTGATCAGACTGACGATGATGAGAAGACCGTAGAGGATACCGTCACAGTAGATCTGATCGACGGGAGCAAGGGAAAGACCACCCGAATTGGAAGAAGACTGAATTCTGATGAAAGAAACAACTTGATTTCTATGCTGAGATCACATATTGATGTTTTCGCTTAGGAGCATAGTGACATGCCTGGGGTCGACCCAGGAACCATGATGCACACATTAAATGTTTACTCCGATGCTCAACCCGTACGACAACGACCCAGAAGGATCGGAACTGAACGAGGAAAGTTTGTAGCTGAAGAGGTTAGCCGATTGCTAGATGTTGGTTTTATCAGAGAAGTTCATTATCCCGTGTGGCTATCCAATGTTATTGTTGTACAAAAGAAGAACGGGAAGTTCCGAATGTGTGTGGACTTCACCAACCTAAATAAAGCTTGTCCGAAGGACAATTTTCCTCTACCAAAGATTGATCGCATGATCGACGCGACTACAGGGTTCGAACGTCTCACCTTCCTAGATGTTTATTCAGGATACAATCAAATCCCAATGAATCCAAAAGATGAAGACAAAACGACATTCATCACCGAACGAGGGACCTATTATTACAAGGTCATGTCGTTCGGTCTCAAAAATGCAGGTGCGACTTATCAGCGACTGATTGATAAGATTTTCAAGACCCAGATTGGAGATACGGTGGAAGCATACATTGATGACATGGTTGTTAAAAGCCAACACAAGGATGATCATTTGAGGCACTTGGAGGATGTGTTCGTATCCCTGCGATCGCACAAAATGAAGCTGAACCCGGAAAAATGCACTTTTGGTGTGTCTTCCGGACAATTCTTGGGCCACATAGTTAATAAAGATGGAATCAAAGCAAGTCCAGCACAAGTTCAAGCATTGATTCAGATGAAGGCACCTGATTCCCCAAAGGAAATCCAGGTACTCACAGGAAGATTAGCAGCTCTGAGTCGGTTCATATCCAAATTGTCAGATAGATGGAAGTCATTCTTCGACATCCTGAAGTCTAAGAAAACGATTGCTTGGGGAGAGAAACAGCAAAAAGCGTTCGATCAGCTGAAACTCTATATGGCGAAACCACCAATCCTTATGGCACCCAAGGATCATGAATCCTTAATTTTATACTTAGCAGTTTCTCCGAACGCAGTCAGTTCAGCGTTGGTAAGAGACGATGGGAACAGACAGTACCCAATTTATTATGCGAGCAAGACATTGCTTGACGCCGAGAGAATATATTCGAAGACAGATAAAATCATCTTGGCATTAGTCCAGGAAAAACGAAATCTACGATATTACTTCGAGTCCCATTCGATCAGAATCCCAACTACATTTCCGATCAAAGTAATTTTGTCAAAGCCCGACATCTCAGGATGAACGACAAAGTGGTCAATAGAACTGAACATGTTCGATATTACTTATGAGCCACGAACATATTTAAAAGGTCAAGATGTGGCGGATTTCCTCCTTGAGTATGAAGCAACCGAAGATGAGGCCTGCGACATAAATCCAAGGTGGCTACTTTATGTGGATGGATCATTGAATAGTCTGGGGGCAGGTGTGGGGATCGAACTAATATCCCCAGAAGGCACCAAGTTACAGCAGTCGATCAAACTGTGCTTTGAAAGTTCAAACAATGAGGCTGAATACAAAGTCATTTTGGCAGGATTAAGGCTAGCAAAGGAGCTCCAGATCAAAGAATTAACCGTGTTCAGCGACTCTCAGTTAGTCGTAAATCAAATCACAGGAATTTATAATACAAGTGAGGAAAGGATGTTGCAGTATAAAAATATCGTTGAGGAAGAAATGTGAAACTTTCAAGTAGTCACTTTCAAACAAATTCCTAGGGCGGAAAATCGTGGGGCTGATTATGTAGCAAATTAAGCATCTTCAGCTGGAGACGATATGGTCAGAATAATTCCTGTGGATGAGTTGTTCACCACCTCGATCGGTAAAAAGAAGGAGATATGCGTGATTCCATACGAGCCAAGTTGGATCGATCCAATCCTTGAATATTTATTGATCGGTGTTTTACCTGAGGATCGACGGGAGGCAAAGAAAGTAAGAGCAACCTCTACCAAGTATTCAGTGATCGATGGCTATTTATACCGCCGATCGACGAGTGGGCCATATCTGCGATGTTTGACACCATCTGAAGCACAAGAGGTACTCAAGCAGTTGCACGATGGGACTTGTGGAAGCCATGTTGGAGGTAGATCATTATCTCATAGAGCAATAACACAAGGTTATTTCTGGCCATACATGATTCGAGACACGGAGGAATATGCGAGAAGGTGTGACAAATGTCAAAGACACTCGCATATAATCCATCAACCAGCAGAGCTTCTCACAGCAATGCCATTTCCTGTTCCGTTCACACGATGGGGAATGGATGCGGTCGGACCGTTAACAAGGGCAGCTTCAAATCAAAAGCATGTGCTTTTGGCCACAGATTATTTCACTAAATGGGTGGAAGCGAAGGCTTATGTAAGAATCACTCACACTCAAGTGATTGATTTTATTTTGAATCGTATAATCTACAGGTTTGGAGTACCAAAGTACATAATGATGGACAACGGCACAAATATGGACAATCAGTACGTTCGGGCGTTGCTGGACAAGTACGGCATCAATCAGAATTTATCATCTGTTAGCTATCTGCAAGCAAATGGACAAGCTGAGATAACGAACAGAACGATTTAAAAAGAAAATTAGAGGGGATCGAGGGAAAAGGACGATGGTTAGACGAATTACCAAGGGTCCTCTAGAGCTACCGAACGACTCCTCGCAAGCCGACCGGGATGACTCCATTCGCTATAGCATACGGAGTTGAGGCGGTAATCCCAATTGAGTTGGAGGTCCCCACAACAAGAACTCATCTATTCGATCTTGAACAGAACAAAGAAATTCTAAAAATCGAAGGTGATCTCATAGATGAAAAGAGGGAAATGGCCTTAATAAGACTGGCAGAATATCAACAAAGGTTGATGAGGAGTTATAACAAGAAAGTGAAACAAAGATCATTTCAAGTTGGCGATCAAGTACCAAGGGTGTTGGCTAGCAGATCAAACAAACTGGATCCCACATGGGATGGGCCGTACACAGTAACAGAAGTGATCGGCAAAGGAGCCTACAGATTGGCTGATCAAGATGGAAAAAAAATCGAACGAGCTTGGAATGCTATACACCTGAAAAGGTATTTTCAATAAAATTTATGTTGATTAGTTTGTATGATAAGATCCATTTCAAATCAATAAAGATATTATTCATATCTTCTCATATCTCTGTTCAAACTGTTATATATAAAAATAAAAAAAAAATCCCAAGTGAAAAAACTTAGCCAAAATACATAAGCCAATTAGGCAAAAGACCATCATGAAGATGACACCAAGTTCCTGTTTTCACAAAGACGTATATAGATACGCACCAAAAAGGTTGTGTTCAAAAGAACGCATCATCCTGTTCAAAAAATATATCAAGCACAACAGTGCCATCTGTTCAGAAAACATCTATGCACCTCAATGCCATCTGTTCAGAAAATATCTATGCACCTTAGTGCCATCCTGTTCAAAAATATTAAAGCACACCAGTGCTATTTCAAAACTTGTCCAAAAAACGCTCACCACAGGAGCATCAAAAATATATATGATTTTACAGACCTAAAAAACTGTTCAAAGTTAGAAACTTCTAATCAAGAAGGTGGAGGATTAATATCATCAGTAGGCGGCTGCTGGCTCTCTGAAGCAGGAATGGAAGGCTCAGCTGACACTTCATTGGCAGCAGGAGGGATCCCAGTAACAGGCTCTGGTCGTTCGGCCGGTATGATCCCATGCAAAATAAATTGAGCTAAATCTTTTTCATCTTGGGAAGACTCAGGCTCTTTATATGGGTGAACGACTCCGCAAGCAGCATCATGGGAGGCCAGATTATCATATGTACGTGCAGATGGATCCGATGACATTTGGTCATAACAAAATCTGAACCCCTCACAGAACTTTATGTCAAAAATGTTCACATATCTCCGGTGCATGTCCAAACCTCCCCTTCGACAAATTTCTAAACTTGTTTTCAGAACAGCATTAGAAGTTTCAAGGTTATGGATCTGCTTCTTCAATTCAGCATTCCGATCAAATTCATTTTTATGGAGTTTCTTTAAGCTCTCCACCTCGAGCTCCAAGATTTTCTTCTGTTTTTCAGCCAACATGGCACATTTATCAGCTCGCAGGTACGCATCATCAATGTTCTTTCTCTTATACTCTCCCATCTCAACAGCCTTACAGAGAGCTAGGAGATTAAACACAGACTGAAAAGAGAAGAAACTTTAGTAACAAAAAAAAAAACTTTGGTACCTGTAGAATAGAAACAGGAGCCCTAGCCAGAAGTTCCTTCTGATCAACATGTTGCTGAAATAGTTCATCCTTGGGAGGCCACATTCCACGGGCAAGAGCCATCAAGGAATCATGATCGGACATTGCCAGCGATCGGCGATTCAGAACACTACCATTACTTTTCTCGAACTTGGGGATCCATTCGCCTTCAGGATCAAATGATGGAGGAAAGCAACAGTCTGGAATAGTGTAGCCGCTCACAGATTTGGCATTCTTCACAAGTTTCTCATGCTTTTCAGAGTCATTTCTTTTTGCATGTTCAGAAGGGGGGCCCAGCAACAACTTTTTCTGAGCGTTACCGCTATCATCGGTGTTCGTCCTCTTCAAATGACCTTTCGTCTTCTTCGGATCTTCGATTAGATCGATCATTTGGCTCTTTCCTTTATCAAATGTCGAACTGACAGGGGGAGTAGATTTTTGTGCTGCAGCACGCTTGGAGGCTGTAACCGGAATCTCCATTATAGTAGCCTCTGAAGCACTGGCAGCAATTAACTTCAAATTTTGGGAAGTCAAAAGTAATTTGTTGGACGGAAGAGTTGCAAATACTTTCTTGTTCAGGTATTCAACACGTTCGACTGTATACAAAACACAGGCATACGATCAACAAACAAACAAATACGCAGTTCAAGTAAAACAGGCGAAATTTGTGAAGTACAAAAAATACACTTGCCAGGATTTTTGAATCCACACTTCAGTTTCTTACAAATACCGAAGGTCCTTGGCAGAGGATACGGGCCGGACGCATCCACTCTCCAATTTCCCCCAATTTTCACCATCTTATCTTTCCACTCCTTCTCAGAAGAATGATTGCCTTCACAAAGTTTCAAGGTTGAATGGGGGTGCAGATGGTACCGACCGAGGTTTTTTCTGATCTGATCGACTTTATAACAGAGCAAAAAATCACCCAAACCTAGGTTCAAACCTCGTTCGTGATTCAGAACGAGCATAACAGATAGGACCCTGAAGAAATTAGGGTTTACTTGCAAAGGGGTAAGCCCTAAAGAAAAAATAATATAGTGATAGAACGGATGTAAGGGAAATCTAAGTACGGCCAAGTGATGTGCAGAGAACAAGACTTCGCCCGGTTTAACTTCCTCATAAGTTTTGAAGTCTAAATCAGAAGAATACTCAGAAATCGAAACATCCTTTGGTATGTCAAACTCTATTCGACATCTATCAGCTAAAGACAATTTATGTAATTGTTTTCGGGAAAGTTTCTGGGATTTTGGTTCAATCAAATTGGGGGCAACCTCAGAGGAAGAATTAACAGGGGCGTCATCAACAACCACCTCTAGAGAAGGGGTTCGGCTGCTATCACTACTCATGATATTTTTGATTTATGAAAGAAAGATGAAGGACGAAAGAGAAAAACTCACCTCAAGAGTTTCTTGCTGGGAATCGTCTTCAAAGGGAGTGAGTCTGCTCTTCTAAATGGGGAAGAAATATTGAAGGACACGAAGGAAATAAGGGAAGTGGCAGTTACACATGGCTCTTCGAATTCCCACCCTATTTCAAAAATGAAATAGGCTTGGGAATTGGGGGCAAAGTGTAGGCCTATTTTTACATCAGGCTCATCGTACAAAGTTAACACTGGATCAACATACCTGTCTTAAAGCCCAAATAGAAAACAAAGCCCAATGATATAAGTCCATTTCAGGATAAAAGCTATTAAGGAAATGACCGTTTCAAATATACAGAATCAAAACTGACATAAGGTTTTATTATAGCAGTTTTTGATAAACATTAAACTTCAATTTAATGTAGATATTGTCTTTAATATGTATTAAAACCCATTTATGTGGGTAAGACCAGATTCATGTATAAAAGAAAGAAAAAGGAAAAGGAAAATTATCCAAAATTGCTCCAATTCTTGCTGGTTCTTGAAATATTTGTTATCTTCTTGCTATTTATCAATTTCAAAACTTCTGTTTAAATTACAAAAGTTGAGATTCGTTCGGTATCTACGAACGGGTTTACACATGGTAAAGAGATAAGGTCTTTTTTATGTTTTTTTATTTTATTTTATCAAAATATATGTTGTGAGTTGATTGGACAAAATTAACTCAACTATAAGAAATACGTATATATGTTACCTCTTCGATTTAGGATGTAATGTTGAAGTTTAATTTATGGAACTAAACTTGAGGACAGTTAAATCATCTTCAAGGCAAATTTGACAACCATCTAACTAGCTATGGTTAAGCCATTGACTTTATTAATTTGCAACTTTCAATAGTTGAGGGGATTTATTTTCTTTGAGTCAAGTGTGAATTATAGCTCAGATGAGCTTATTTTTCATCAATCCAGAAATTTTTTGAATGCATATATATGGATTGCCTTGGAAGGAGTATTAAATTCGATCATGCTCGCAAAACTGTAATGGATATATACAATTAAATATCTATATTTGTTCATTTTGACAAATATATATATATATATATTAGGTAACCGTGGTATCCGGATCAGTTTACGCTCACCTCAACTAATTCCCGGAATCTTGGAGTTAACGACAGGTTCAATTCTCTAGTGGAACCAAACTTTTTGTAGCCAGCTAAGTTACCCGTTCGGAATCATTTCGACAAATCTTGTGGAGAGCAAATCACGAACAACACTAACAAATTAAGATGTGAACAAGCAAGTAATTTTCACTAATCAGTTCTCTTTATTTGCCTTTGTACACGCGTTAACTTCTTAAGTAGATATGTAGTACTCTTTCGAGTCTGGATTAGCTTTTTGTGCATGAATTTGAAAAAGATACTGTGTGTTGGACTGGGATGATAGTGGGATGTGGGCAAAATGGAAGAGCAAAGAGAGAGATAATAAAACTAGGGTTCAAGCCAAATGAATTCACCTTCTCAGGGGTTCTCTCTGCTTGTAGACATGCTGGTTTGATTTATTTTATTTTTTTTGTAGGAAAATACTTACACATCCCATACACAACCCAACATGAGTCCCATATGACTCGAACCCAAACCTCCCACACACTCATATTTGGGGAGGAAGGTGATACCATTAGGCTACAAGGTATTTTGGTACATGATGGTTTGGTTGAAGAAGCAAAGCTCATATTTAAGCCCATGAAATCAGAATTTGGAGTAGAACCACAATTAGAGCATTACTATTGCATGGTTGATCTACTTGGTTTAGCTGGGCATTTCAAAGAGGCAATGGAATTGATTGATGAAATGCCATATGAGCCTGGGTTCTTTGATTGGGTTCATCTAATTACAATAATAAAAGATATATATATATATATGGGGGAGTTCCTCCTTATGGGCATTTTACTGGACCATGATGTCATGGGTAGGAGGCAAGTATTGTCCTATTATTTATGTATAAAAATTTTTGCTAACCACTTTGAATGCCATAAAAATAGGTCCCAAATCAACAATTTAATATGTTCCGGGCTCCAAATTTACTCATCCTGTGAGAAGAGAGTTTTACACTGTTCCATGGAGAGCTTGACACAGTGCCAATATCTCCTCTACCAAGTTATCCAAATATATATATATATATGTGTGAGTGAGTGAGAGAGAGAGATTAGGAGACAAACAAGCTAGTTTGGCATAAACCAAAGTCAGCTGGCCTGCATGTCTTTCTAGAACAATACTGAAAATGGGGGCCATGATCCCTTAATTGCCCGGCAATTACTTAAACTACCTTTTTAATTTATTTTCAGTAAAAAAAATTTTCAAAGGCAAATAAAGTAATTTCATTATATTATGAAACATCAGTACAATCATTCAAAGCTCCCTCTAGAAGGAAGGAAAGTAACTTCAATGTTTTTAATCATTTTCAGTAATTAATTGAGTACGCTAACTTATGGATGAAGTATTCTTTTTTTTTTTTATGTATCTATTAGCTTTCATTGTCATTTTTGTTGATATGAGTCAAAGTTTGGCACCGTCCATGAAAGTTTGGCAGTCGCCCAAGGAAGTTTGGCTTAGCCTAACTTTGACAGTTGAAGTTTGGCACCGAAATTGGAGAAAATTTTGGCATCCTCTGCATCTATAAATACATGTATATTCAGTACAAGAAAATCACCACAACAAGAGAGAAAAACAGAGAAGGAGTGTAGAGAGTGATTTGTAAATCTTTTCTCTAAATTAGTGAAGTTGTGTGCTCCGTGGACGTAGGTCATTTTTGGACCGAACCACGTATAATTTCTTGTATCCCTTTTGTGTGTGATTGTGTTGTGTGAGTAGTAAATTGATAAATCGATCCTAACAATTTTATTTTATTTATTAAGATTATTATTAATTATTTAATTTCAAAACAGTATTATTATTATTATTATATATGAGAGTTTACAAATTTCAGACTTGCAAGTTGAAACCGAGTAAACTTTTTGTTCACTCTGTCAACCCGGCCATTTCTTCTGAATGAAATCCACCTTATCTTACTTGTTTTTTAATGGTGTCTCAAAAGGAAGAACAAGTATACACTCCTTGTAATGAGCATTGGGAGTCCCTAACTTGGTGGGTTTGGGGCTTTGTTGAACAATGTACCACCTTGTAATGAGCATGGGTTCCCTCGTGTGTTCTGTGTTTGGCTTTGTTTAGCCTTCTTTCTATAAAATTACTTATTTTCTCAAAAAAAAAGAACAAGTATACATGCCTTAAATTTTATTTATAAAATAAACAACAAATTTATATAGTATATATATATATATATATACGGGCACACCAAAATTTCAAGATTATTAAATTTTCAGTGTTGACTATGAGTGAAGTCTTCTCATGAATGTTCGAGGAAGTTGGTATAGGTCTTTCACATACTCGTCAACTCTCGCGGTTTAACATAGGTGTGATACGTACTTGTGATGTGAGTATATTACAAACAGATGGATTCATAGATCATTATTTACGATTACATGGAGTCTCACTCATGAATTTTCGAATATAATTTTACTGAAAAAATGACTTGGGCATAAAAAAAATTACAGTATTAATATCTCAACTGTCCAGTCTCTATCTGTGCCAACAACCCGTGATAAAAAAAATAACAAGATACAAGAAGTTGGATTGGTAACCCCTAAAAATAATTATTTTATGAATATATTCGTAAAAAAAACTCTATTCCTGCTCTCCAAGTTAATTTCAATAATTAGTGCAGATATAGAGAATCTAAAAATAATTTGATAAAATAATTGCAAATAATTAGTTCAGAGATATAGAGAATCTAAAAATAATTTTACCTTGTGCTACATGAAAATCATATAGTAATTATAACTAATAACTATACATTTAACCTTCTATTATAAGTTCTAAGATTTTATTCTTTAGAATGAAAATTCGTTATTTTTCAAAATTTTAAACACAATTGTTACTTCATCGATATATAAACATGTGTCAAATTCCCATTTGAATTCTCGATCAAATTAGGCTATAAATCTTCATAATTTATAAACAAAAAATAATTAAATTTTCTTCTCGGACAATTTATTTAATAATAAAATATTAAAATAATATGGGTAAATACCACTGACACCCCCTCAAAGATACCCTAATCCCACATAGACCCCCTCGATATTCACTATTCCCAATCAGACCCCTTCAAAATTGAATTTTGTCCCACAAAGACCCCCTCCGTCTCCACGCCGTTAAATTCTGCAGTTAACCACCCTGTGAATTGTCTATTTTGCCCTCAAAATGATATAAAATGACCTACATATCCTTCTTCTTCTTCAATTTGGGTATCTCAAAACCCTAACCCTAATTTATATATATAGAGAGATTGGAAGTGGGAAATTGGGAGAGAGAATGAAGATTGGAATTATATATATTGCATACCCACATATACATATATATATATATTCTGCTATATATACCCGTATATATATATATAGTTGTTATATATATACCCGTATATATATATATAGCTGTTATATATATACCCGTATATATATATATATCCGTATATACCCGTATATACATATATATATCCGTATATATATGTGTGTGTATATATATATGTATAGATCTATATATATATGTGTGTGTATATATATATATGTGTGTGTGCGCTGTGTGCAGAGAAAGGGAGGGAGGGGTGTGTGTGTGTGTCTGTGTCTGTGTGTGTGTGTGTGTGTGTGTGAGAGAGAGAGAGAGAGAGAGAGAGAGAGAGAGAGAGAGAGAGAGAGAGAGAGAGAGAGAGAGAGAGAATTAAATAAAATTTAAATATTTTTTTAATTTTATATTTATTTTCGAATTTCAAATTTTATAATTTTTTATGTTTTTTTCGAATTTTATAATTATTTTCGAAATTTAATATATATTATTTGAATTTTATATGGTTTTTTTTTAATTTTATATATTTGTCTTGAATTATTATGTTTTTTTAAAAAAATTCAAAATTTATATATATTTTTTATTTTATATTTATTTTCGATTTTATAATTTTTTTCGAAATTTAATATATAGTTTTAAATTTTTATGTTTTTTGCGATTTTTATATTTATTTTCAAAATTTAATATGTTTTTTTGAAAAACAAAATAATTTCGAAATTTATATATATTTTTAATATTATATTTATTTTCGAATTTATAATATTTTTCAAATTTTAAAATATATTTTGAAAATTTAATACAATTTGTTTTGAATTTTAAATATTTCTTTCAAAATTTATATATTATTTTTGAACTTTATAATTTAGGTATGTTTTTTGAAATTTAAATATTTTTTTGAATCTATATATTTTTCCCCTTTTTATATATTTTTTTCTAAATTTTTATATATTTTCAGATTTTAATATAATTTTTCAAAATTTTATATATATTTTTTAATTTTATATTTTTTTTGCATTTTCAGATTTTATATAATTTTTTTGAATTTTAAATATTTCTTTCAAATTTTATATATTATTTTTGAATTTTATAATTTATATATTTTTTCAAATTTGATATATATTTTTTCTAATATATATATATTTTCGTAATATATATATATATATTTTCGTAATATATATATATTTTGGGCATATGGGTAATTTCATATTTTATATATTATCCTAATGTAATAAGTGAAACTTTAGGGGGTGCTACTGCAATTCACCCTTTTTTTAAATATATATCGAAGGGCAAATTAGTAATTTCACAATAAAAACGTCAATAACCCTAACGGCCGTCTGTCAGAGGGGATCCATGTGAGAATACTCAATATCGAGGGGGTCCGTGTGGGATTATGGTCTCTTTGAGGGGGTGTCGGTGGGAATAACCCAAATAATATTATTATTCTCATCAACGAGTTATGGGAACATGGAATAAAAAACAATGAAGGCAATATGATAGCATGATGACAAGAATGCCTAGAAGAATAACTATGTGATATATATTATTGTTTTTAACATAAGTCAAAAATTCTATACTAATTCCCCTAATTATAATTCTTGGCTCCGCCCTTGTTTGGAACATCGTCAAAACCCAAAAATACATTTGTCCAGAAACGTTATATTACTTTAACATTACCAAAATTATGAGAACCATTTTGTACATGTAAGCTGATGGTTGATCAAATTAATTTCCATCCCCGACTCTTATCAAATAATAATAGTAATTGTACAAAAGTCTATGTATTCGTAATAGTTTGTCTGTCAATTTTTGGTCCATTTATTTTTGATCACTTCAATTTTTTTATGGGTTAATTACAGATAGATCCCTTCGAGATATGTCAAATAACAGGTAAACTCCATGTCGTTTGGTAAATTACAGCTAGTTAGACCCCCTCAAGTTGATCGACGTATATTTTCGGTGTCTGATAATGTGAAATTACATCTTTACCCATGCATATATTTCATTTAAAAGATCTAAAAATTATTATTTTCTCATTTACTTATTTACAAGGTAATTTTGGTCCTTTTATAAACTTTAAATGAGAATATTTTGGTCTTTTCACATGTCCTTTGCATCTACTCGAGAGAATTTAAGATATTTCACATATGAAAAAGTGTTGACATCAGCATTCACCGAGTTTGACCACGTCAGTAGAGAGTATCTGTTACAACTTACAAATTTGAGGGAGTCTAGCTATTATTTACCAAATGATAGGGGGTCTACCTATTATTTGACATATCTAGAGGAGTAGATGTAATTAACCCTTTTCTAAAACAAAAAAATTCCAATGTCTATATACTATATATATATATAAGGTAATTTACACAAAACACCCTAAGGTTTCAGAATTTAATCACCAAATCCCCTGTCGTTCGTCAAACTCCTGACATTTCAGATTTTAATCAAATACCCCATCCAGCCAATTTTCATGTCAAAATGACTTAACTGCCCCTCACATAAATTACAGTTTCACCTCTCTTTTTTGGGCATATTATATTTCCCCCCCCCCTCTATAAATATATATATATATATATATATATATATAATTCGAAACAAATATATAAATTTTGAAATATATATATAATTCGTAAACTATATATTAAATTTTGAAAAAATATATATAATTCAAAAATATATATAAATTTTGAAATATATATATAATTCAAAACAAATATATAAAATTCAAAAATATATATATAAAATTAGAAAAACTATATAAAATTCAGAAAATATATATAAATTCAAATATATATATAATTCGAAACAAATATATAAAATTTGAAATATATATAATTCATAAATAATATATTAAATTTTGAAAAAATATATAAAATTCAAAAAAAAATATAAATTTCGAAAAACATATATAAATTTACCCCAAAAAAAAATAGAAAGGAAAGAAAAAGAAAATAATGATGCTAGTATCGAAGAAGAGACAAGCAATCAGCCCACCATCTTACCCTATCCCACTTCTTCTTGTCCAACTTTCGCACATTTATCTCTTTTTCCTTTAATTTTTTGTCCATTTAAAACAATATAATAATAAATAAATATTTAAGTACACAACATAACATGGGTTTTCATTCAACCTCACGTGTCTGGTCCAAAACATACACTTTGTCACGGGCCACTCATGTGGTAACATAAAAAAATAAAATTCATTTTCTATATATATATATTTCAAATTTTATATATTTGTTTTGAATTTTATATTTTGTTTTTGAAATTTATATATATTTTCGAAATTTAATATATATTTTTTGAATTTTATATATATTTTTGAAATTTAATATATTATTTATGAATTATATATATATATTTTTTGAATTTATATATTTTTTACGAATTTTATATAGTATTTATAATTTTATATATTTTTTTCAAATTTCATATATTTGTTTTGAATTTTATATATTTATTTCAAAATTTATATATATTTTTGAATTTTATATTTTTTTTCAAAATTTAATATATTTTTTATGAATTATATATATATATTTCAAATTTTATATATTTGTTTCAAATTAGATATATATATTTTTTTGAATTTAAATATATTTTTCAAATTTTACATATAATATTTTTTTTATAGATGGATGAAAGTGTAATATGTCCAAACAAGAGAGGTGAAACTGTTATTTATGTGATGGGCATTTAAGTCATTTTAATATAAAAATTGGCTGGAGCCTGGTATTTGATTAAAATCTAAAATGTGAGGGAGTTTGGCGAATGACAGGAAATTTAGTGATTAAATCATAAAAGTTCAGGATTTTGTGTAAATTACTCATATATATATATATGACTAACAACATATTATGTAGGGTTAATAGCAAAATACCCCCCTGAACTATACCCTCTCTCTTACTTTACCCCCCTGAACTATTTTTTGTGCAGAAAACCCCCCTTAACTATAGTTTTTCCTGCACAGTTATAACACCGTTAAGTAAAATTGCACTGGGATCCCCTGAATTTCCTGTTAATTTCGCTCGCGCCCTGAAATTTTATTTTCTTTGCAATGACACCCCCTTGAAGGGGTGAAATGACCGGAATGCCCTTGTTTTGTCTCCCCTATTTCATGAAATAAATATCTAGGTGATGAAATTACCTCCATCCCCCAAGATTAGAACTTTATAATATTTGGGGATATTTCCAAATATTTTATTCAAAATAAAAGTTAAAGAAAAGAGGTTGAAAATATTTCAAAACTTTTAAATAATAATAATAACTAATTAATATGCATTACTTGAAGTGTAACTCTAATGAATATTTCAAAAGATATAGATTAAGGAGTTATAAATATTTTCATATTTTTTAAAAAAAAATAATTGATTAATATATTAATTAAAATGTAACTCTAATGGATATTTCATAAAATATGGAGTAAAGATATAAGACAAATATATTTCGGCAAGCAAGTATATTCCGGTTAACACTTGTTGCTTACCGAAATATATTTGTCTTATATCTTTACTCCATATTTTATGAAATATCCATTAGAGTTACATTTTAATTAATATATTAATTTCATATTTTTTTAAAATATATATGAAAATATTTATAACTCCTTAATCTATATCTTTTGAAATATTCATTAGAGTTACACTTCAAGTAATGCATATTAATTAGTTATTATTATTATTTAAAAGTTTTGAAATATTTCCAACCTCTTTTCTTTAACTTTTATTTTGAAAAAAATATTTAGAAATATCCCCAAATATTATAAAGTTCTAATCTTGGGGCATGGAGGTAATTTCACCACCTAGATATTTATTTCATGAAATAGGGGAGACAAAACAAGGGCATTCCGGTCATTTCACCCCTTCAAGGGGGTGTCATTGCAAAGAAAATAAAATTTCAGGGCGCGAGCGAAATTAACAGGAACGTCAGGGGATCCCAGTGTAATTTTACTTAACGGTGTTATAACCGTGCAGGAAAAACTATAGTTCAGGGGGGTTTTCTGCACAAAAAGCATAGTTCAGGGTGGTAAATTGCATACCAGGGGGTTTAGTTAGAGAGAGGGTATAGTTGAGGGGGGGTTTTTGCTATTAAACCTATTATGTATACAAAGGCAGCTCCCCTATTAAATGCATGCTTCCCTTTTCCCACACTCTAGTATAAGCTATATATATTTGTTTCCTCAACATACAGACCATTCATTCTCTCATTCCCTGATCATCTTATTCTTACCCTAGCTAGCCATGGATTGTTGCATCAAACCACTAGTGTCTGCAGATATGGTCTGCACATAATTTGAAATCACTATCATCTCAGCCACAGACCTCAAGCCTCCAAAATATCTCAAGTTAAAAGCTTACGGTAGGGTTTCAATCGGAGGTGGCACCGAGCAACAAACTCCGGTGGACAGAGACAACGGGACCAATCCCGCCTTGCATTTCAACACCACATTCCCCATAGACGACTCCGAGGTGAGACATGAGTGTACCATGCTTGTGATCAAGCTATACTGTCGAAGACGGATTTTCAAGGACAAGTACATTGGTGAGGTTCATGTACCATTGATGGAGCTCAAAAATAGGGCTGTCAGTGGCACTGTGGATTACGGAGTGAAGAAAGGAGCGGTATATTCGCAAGGTATGCTGAAATTCTCATATAGGTTTGGGGGAACTGTTAAAAAGCCTTATTTTAGGTGGATCAAGAGCGTATTGTTTTGCCCTGTTGTAGCCAAGTCGACTATACGTGAGGTATCGATGAGTTCGTTAAAGTGATCGTGTCAAATATTTTTTATTAAACTTATATTGTTCAAGTTCGTTATATTTTTACAGTGATTGTTAACTATGATACTACATAATTCTTATATGTCCATGCGTGCGCGCACATATACAGTTTCTTTATGTGTAAGTCATTCTTCTTTGTGCTGCATGATTGATCAGTGGAAAAATATTTATATGGTGTAGTTTTGTGGTTATGTAACCTAATATATACATCAGTCGCATTAAATCTACTTTTTTATTTTTTTGAAAGTTAAAATTAATTGTACATAAAAAATAAAAAAAATTACACGCAACTATTCCCTATGCCGAGGGTAAACCAAAGCAAAGAGTAAGAAAACAAGTCTATTAGAATCCAGCAATTAAAGCCCTAATGGGCAAGCATTACCTGCCCTTGCTTTCAAATAGGAGGTCAATCTACCGCAGATTAAATTGGTGATGTTTGCCTAATACTCTTAAACATGTTGTACCTATTTGATGGAAGATATGCAATTTATGATAAGAGGGAAAATGTTTCTTACCACGACTATAATTCTACTTTTCATTGAAGTACGAACCAATGTTAATTTAATTATAATCTGATATTTGCTTATAAAATTACCACTAAAAAAAATAAAATAAATGTGTCCGAAGTCATGTGGGTGATTAAAAAATAATCTTCCAAGATAATACAATATATATAAAAATAATCTTCTAAGAAGTAGCTGAGCTGGAGAGGAGGTATGCATTTGTAAACACATTTGCCTAGACTCAATAGTCTTCCCCTTTGTGCATGTGTTTCGATGGCCGTAGCTCCAATATACAACTCAATCTATGTGCCCTAACCTACCCAAAGACTTAATCCAAGTCTTACGTATATTATATATATATATATATATATAAAATGAAGCAAGCAATGAAATCTATTTGTTCCTACTCTTAACCACACATATATATATACATATATATAATTATCTTTACTTGACGAATTTTCTTTTATCAAACCGCAGGAGGATCATATGGTGTGCACAGAGTTTGAGATCACTCTCATATCAGCTAGAAATCTCAAAGATGGAAAAGTTTTCAAGAGTAGAGTTTTTGCTAGGGTTTCAATCGGTGGCGACACCGAGCATGAAAGATTAGAAATCTCAAAGCCTTATTTTAGTTGGATCAAGAGAGTATGGAAGATTAGTTTTGCATGTTTCAGCGTGGGTTCCACTTGTTTTGCCTTGTCGTAGCCAAGTCGACTATACGCGAGGTATCGATGAGTTCGTTAAAGTGATGGTAACAAATATTTTTTATTAAACTTATATTGTTTGAGTTTGTTATATTTTTACGGTGATTGTTAACTATGATACTACATAATTCTTATATGTGCATGTGTGTTGAAGGAAGAAGTAAAAGAGAATGGAGAAGAACAAAGAAAAATTGATGAAACTTTATTATGTTTTGAGCCATAACTCTGCATCTCATGTCTGGATTGTATGTACTGTGTGATCATCAGTATTCCTTTTTCAAGGCTGTTATGCTATAGAGTTGGGTCTACAGGGTCATTAATCTCATTATATATAATACTCTCTCTGTCCCAAAATTAGTATCCACTTTCATAATTTTATCCTTAAAAAACTTTTAATGAAAGGAAAACCACTACATTGACCAAAAAACTAATTTTCATTAATCTCCTTATCTATAATACTCCCTCCGTTCCAAAATAAGTATTCAGTTTTGAATCCCAATACAATTTTATCTTATATTTTCCCAACTTATCATTCTTCATTAACTTCAAAAAATAATGGATCCCACTAAAAACTAAAATTATACTATATTTTCGGAAAATTTGAAAACACAAAATATCCCAAATTTTTTTGAAAAGTCAAATGTAGACACTTATGGTAGGATATAAGGAGTAGTCCTTTTTTTGGTAGGTACCTAACTAAATTAAGTTTTTTCAAGTAATCGAAAAAGGATGTATATATATAGCCAAAGGATTAGTTATATACTTGAGAAATTATAGGGTAAGAAATCTGTAATATGTGCCACCTCAATTCATTAAAAATAAAAGTAAAAAGTCCTCTTTTTTTTCTCCTTCAAAAACTTGATAAATATAAATTAACCATTGGAGAATATATGAACAACTATTGAACCCCAATCATAAAAGAAATGAATATCACTACCATCCACAAAATTAAATAATACAAATAACAACTAGCAATCTTCAACCAAAAAGATTTAGAAACAGGGTAAAACTTCAATCGTAATATTAAAAATTTAAGTAGCTAGAAACATTTTTTTTGTTTCTAGGATCATACAACCTACATCCTCCCTCCACAAAACACACACCTTCCTTCCCTCATCACACACATATACACACACAAACACACACACAAGACAGGGACAATCAATCATAGCATATATATATACTATGACTCTTACACATTCCTAAAGGCATATACAACTATCACCCTTAACAAAATCATAGTTAGAGAGTGCAATATAATTATCAGCCAACACTAGCTTATCAACACTCAATCTCTCCCCGAACCGATACGAAAACTTCACCGTGCCTTGAGAATTCGCAGAGCCCTTCTGCACAGGATAGTTCACTATGGCACTGCCTCCATTCATGTTGGCATAATCAAACAACTCCTTCAACGATGTGTGAACCTCACCGATGTATCGGTCCCCGAGCTTTCTCTTGCAATACAACTTGATCACAAGCATGACACCAAAGTGTAGGACAGCAGATTCGTCTATGGTGTACCTCACAGTGAAGTTCCATGCAGGATTGATCTCGCCATGCGTGTCGATCGTCGTCCGCTTCTCGGTCCTAGGGTTGTTTGCAATGGAAACCCTAGCATAGGGTTTCATCTTGCATATTTTTCTCACATCCTCTAGGTCATGTGCTGAGATTAGGGTTATCTCAAATTTTCTGCACTCCATGTTTGTGTGATGTGTGTGTGTGGTTTTATTCTAATGACCATGAAGGTCCAAAGATATAAAAGGTGTTAGGTGATATATATATATAGTAGATGAGTATCTATATAATCACCAAGAAATTAAAATGAATATTTGGAGAAGACTTCCATGCATGTAGGGTCCAAAACCTAATGCATGACATATTCCAATGAGTATCTATATAATCACCAAGAAATTAAAATAAATATTTGGAGAAGAATTCCATGCATGTAGGGTCCAAAACCTAATGCATGACATATTCCAATGACTTGTGCATGACCATATATATAATATATGGATATAATTAAATCATGTTTTAATAGTGGGAAGTAGTTTTCTTAGTAATGTGTGGAATATAAAGCTAATGATATTATAATTGTGTGTACAAGTTGATGGTTTGTACTTTACTAATTATAGATGTATCTGGGTATATATATATATATATATTTGTATAGATATTGCTAGTAGCCTAATACTACAAAAATGTTGATTGTGATTTTCGGAACAATGAATAAAATCAACACCACTTGTTCAAGAAGACACTTCCTTGCAAGTTCGTACACACACATATATATATATAGATATACATAAAGTTTGTAGTTGGCAAGTTGCCTAGTAGCAAAGGCAATTGCTTGGTAAGTTCAGAAGGTCAACTGATTGGCTATAAATTTATAACGATAATAACATTTTAGTTTGTTCACTAGTTGGATAAATTACCTCATGATTAGCACTGTACCATGGTTGAATTATGATGTAATTCAGACTTATCGATAAAATAAAATAAAAAAATTTGTTTAAATAATAAAAATAAAGGCTGATTTTGGCTACTCCCATATATACTTCTCTGAAAAATCTTACCAACATTTACATTATCTTCAAGACCCTGTTTGGCAGCCTTAGACTACAACATTGGACTTTCCTATACTTTTAGCTAGCTTGTACGGTTGTACCCAACAAATAATAAACAAATAGTAATAGCTATACGTTATCAAATAATTCAACTTAATTATTAGAGCAACATAATTAGTTAATTAACACAACTATGAAGTATATTGTTTAATTCAAAATTAAGATATAATCTAAACCCAATTCAATATATAGAACATCTGTACCTGGAGTATATTTATGAAGCTCAATTTAATCTTGGCTTGGTGGAGTTACTTAAATGGATCACAAACAAGGTTAGAATCAAAATGGCCTATCTAATTGGCATACTTAAGCTTGATCTTTGGGACTAGTTTATTGTCTAATAGCTTAATAATATGATGTGTTTCACGAGTTCACCAAATCCCATACATGTGTGTGCGTGTGTATATATATATATATATATTAAATCAGCGATAATTAGTAATTTCTCATCACCAACTACTTTGAGGACCATTGAACAGAATTAAACTACCACGATTCAACCTAAAAAGCTCTCAATAAATTCTAGTGAAACTTCCTTCTTCCTAGACTTCTGACTTTTTCAAAGCAAGAGTCTCTAGGAAAATATGATTAAAGTCATGTTTGGTATCTTTTAGCTTTTCACAGAAAAAAACAAAAAAAAAAATTTATTTTGAAAAACTAATACCCCAACTTCTTTAAAATGAGCATTGAAAAATTCAATCCAAACATGACCTAAAACATGTATGTGCATATCTATATGTAATCAAATTTGTTTACATATGGCTTTACACTATATATCCCATGAATTGGGGAAAGTGGAATACTGCTTTGCAAAATTGGGGTCAAACCATGAGAAAAGGAATGAATTTTAACAATCCAACTTCTAAAAAGCAATTAACCCACAAAAACACTTCTAAAAAGCACAACCGGTAAGTTTCATGTAAATGACTTCGACATGTTTTTTATCTACCTATTTAGACATTTTACCTATAAAAAAGTGATAACGTAAGCATGGATTGAGTTTACGCAAGTCGGAAGTTCAAGGTAAGTATTTATTACAACTTACAAATTTAAGAGAGTATAACTATAATTATCCAAACAACAAGGATACATGTGTAATATATCCAAACAACAAGGATACATGTGTAGTATACCATATCTCGAGGGGGTGTAACTATAATCTACCCTATAAACAATTATTTTGAATCTAGATTTACAGCAATCACACATTAACGGGTGGAAAGGTGAAGTGCTATATATGTCAATTCAACGCCCTTCTATGACACAAAGCGTTCCAAACCAGTGATGGTTGTGAACCTTACACACCGTGTTCCAAATCAGTGATGGTTGTGAACATGCTAGAACTCCAGAGTTAAACGTGTTTAATCTGGAATATTACTAGGATAGGTGACCACCAGAAAGTCACACGTCTGGGAGAGTAAAAAATGGGCATACCCTCTTCAATAGATTGTCTTCTCAAGACAACTACAAAAATAATCTGTTAGTTTAGTTTCATACAACTCTTTTGTTGTTCTCTCTGAAAAATAGAGACTTTGCTACGAGTAAGTTTTCTCATTTCTGAGAAAACTGATGCAGTCTCTGAAAAAGAGATATTTCTATCAATGAGTAATCTGAAAAAACTGAAGACACAACCTAAAAAAGACTCAAGCTGGATCAGATGGGCACCTAAGAGAGGCTCAGCTTGGGCCAGATGGTCAAGTCCAATAACAAAGTGCCACATCAAGGACCAAAGGACAACCCAACAGAAAAATTTGTAATACCCAACAAACTGAGTGGAACATGAATGAACCCAGCACATGATAATCTTTTATATCTAATAAATATGAAGAAAATACCCGGGAAAATAATACATTTTTTCCATGTCCCACTTCAATCTAAAATACTCAAGTTGCAACAGATGAACAAACCTGCAAAATCAGTTGAAACAATGAAGCATCGCACACATCAAGTTAACTGAATTCTTTTCCACCTTATTCATGTAAGGTGAAGAATTTCAGATAGCAGCACACAACTCTTCTACCAAACAATGAAAGTGAGGGCATTAAAATGAAATTAGCAAAGCAGGAGGGAAAAACAACACACGACAAGAAAGAACATAATTTTCCTTCTTTTTTTTTTTCCGTAAAATGGACCAAAACACCATAAGCCTTTTTCTTTGTTGAATTTGATCTCCAAAAGAAAGGGAAGAAAATGACAAGATATATCCAAAGATGAAACTTGTGCAGCAGCCCGCAGCAGCATCAACATATGCCCTAACCTACCATCTCCTAACCAACCTTGGAGAAAAAAAATTACAGTTCTAGAGAGAACTTACTCTACGGTCTTGCAACTGCAACGTCCCCCCGCCTCTCTCCCTCTCTCACACCTTTACCACCTCGACAAAAGAGATAAGAAAAAGAAACTTTCTGCCATCAAAATTTGTAGCTTTCCATAACCTATCTTTGGAAAAATCACTAGAATTACGCTTCTGACTCTGATTTGGGAGAGTTCAACTCCGAGGAACCTCTGCTCGAACTAGTTGCATAAGATTCAGACATCATTGCAAGCCTCGGCTGTATTCCTCGGCACACTTGAAAGGATGGCTTCTTTTTCAAGCACTGCACAAAAAAATAAGGAAAAGATGAGAACTGGTAAAATTGCAATATCTTTGTTGCACGAATCAAAACTACAATAACAACCAAAAGAATTAGACAACGTTAGTCCTCTTGTCCGGATCATTGAGTAAGAACGAGTGAACGAGTTTCACAAGATATTTCAATTCCACCATCCTATAACCCCCTCAATGCAAAACCCAAACAAATTCTTCACCAGTTCAATTCTCAGGGAGTTTTCAAACACTTTGTCTACAATTTTGGCACACAACAGGCACAACCATTTCTAACATACTTAATAAGCTAGCATTGATTACCTCCTGCAAGAATTCATTGATCTCTTCCTCCGTAATTTCATCCTCTCCAGCATCTTCCTCCCAGCCAAGAGATCGAAGAAACCTGACCTCCTCCTCCGATGGATATACTGATCCATTGAGGCATAAATTGTTCTCCCCAACATCAGAAATTGCTTGAACCTCATCATGAGCATCACCATTGCTAGTCACCTTGCTCCCATTCTCAGTAACACAGGAACTAACAAGATCACCAACCTCCTTGGGTACTTCACCGGATTTTGCTACAGTCGGAGATAAAGCAGAAGCTCCTGAATCTGTGAGGTTGAAAGAAGCGTTCTTTGCATTTTTCTTCCTCATAGAATTGAAAAAATCACTCCGGCTTTGGGCCTGCGAGAGAGAAGGTTTCTTCTCCAACGTGGCAATAGGATTTAGCACTGAGGCAGCTGCCTTCCTTTCAACAGAGGAAACTTTTGGGTCCTTAGGGCTCTTCACAGGAGCAGATGGAGACGAGGGAGCAACAGCAAGCTGGCTATTTGCTACTTTGCTAACATTACAAGTCAGACTAGATACATCCTTTGCAGTAGAAGAGACACCATTCTCCCAGACAGGTTTGAGAACGTGGAACTTCCCACTAACATGAGATGTCTTTGAAGCATCTTTCACATGTTCACCACGAAGATATTGAGTAGCAACCTGTGACGAGTGGGTCTGCTGCTGCGCACTCTTGGGGACCACACTTGGATCGCCGCTTCTAGCTGCTGTTTTGGGCTTTGATTTATCAGAAGAATTATGAGCCTGAAAGATCAATATATATATATATATATTAGCTATTGAGAATCCATTATATTATATGCAATGCTAATGGAAAACATTTATTCTCACGTAGATTACATGTAAAATTTATTGTTGCTTAGCATGAAAAATCCAGATGGCTCAGAAAATAAATCTAATAAAATTCACAAGAGACGGCATATGAAAGCACAACAAAAACAGAGAAAAGCATGAAAGGGCAGTATGGCATCATTAACTATTACATCTCTGGAGAACGGTTCTAAAACACTTGCTAATCGTCAAATCCACGACAAAACTCACCGCAGGATTTATACTTATATGATCCTTGAACATCCTAGAAGTGTGTTGTTTAATCATTGTTTATACCAACAACAATCTAAGGGAAACATATCAAAAAAATCAAGGGAAACATAAAATTGACCCGGTCTCATTCATTTAATTTTTATCTGAATGTTAATATAGATAGCCGCTTGATAATCTTAAAGATAGACACCTCATAATGTGAAGTGGGCACTCATCTTTGCAATATTTTATCTTCCCTTGACTCAAAGCCTTGAACCAAAATTAGCAATTACCTTGCGTTAAGAAACCCCAAAGGCTTTCCACGGAGATACTATTAGCTTCTTTTTTAAATAAAAAACCCAACAGTAAGCACGGCTTTGGTTGGACAGAAGGAAACAAAGTTCCACTATTTGGTAGAAGGGAGAGGAAAGTGGAATGATGACAGGAAGATGAAGCATCCCTCAGGGGCAACCATTTTGTTTCCACCCCAAAGTTTGAGGAAGACGAGAGGTAAAGAAGATTAGTTGTTGGATAACCTATATTAAAAAAAAAAAAAAAAAAAAAGAAAAAAAATCCTTATCACCCTCATATTAGTGTATCAATTTTACACAATTCACAGTAGAATGGTAAAATATATACAATATCATTCCTTTTAACTCGACCAATCAAAAGCATTTGTGCGCACCCTCCCTTCCCTAGAGATGCCGAACCGTCCATTATTTCATCCCTCCTTTCAAACAAACCATAAGAATACATAATCAATTGCATCAACTTTTGGAATTGCATTGGTGTAGCTCCTGCGGAAAAGTTAACCTTACAAGACTTGGTTAAATTTTTTCAAATTATAATGATAAACAAGAAGGGTGGATTACCATCTTTTTAGACGTGCAAAATATGTTTCAGCCAATTACAAATATCGATGTAGTGGTAGAATTTAGTATGTAATAATTCTGCGATCCAAAATACATTTTCTAGCGATAAGACCACATTACCCAGTTTGCTAATCTACACTACAAATAGCATGCATCTCTGGTTGGCACTTGGCACTAACAAACCCAAAATATTCTACCTATTTTCCCTTTCAAATACTTAATATAACATTACACACCTATATGTCCCACAACGCGAGAAAAAAAAGGTAAAACGCAATTCCCCTTGGAGGGGGCAGCGGACGAATACCACAAACTATTGAACTCCCCCTGTTAGGGAGAAGGGGTGAAGGAAAGATGAGATGAGTCCTACCACCTGGACTGTCAGCTATGATACAAGTTACTGACCGCAAGTTCTCTATTCAAGTTTTCATATATCATGTAAATATTACACAATGGGGTGAGCTCAAGAAGTTTAATGCTAAGTTTGGTTGGAGGGATGGATTGGGAGGGATAAGTCAAGGTGTTCGTGTTTGGTTGGAGGGAAAGGAAGAGAGGGAGGAAGTTAGGAGGGATGAACCGTTCATCCCACCTTCCTTTACATTTTTCTATCCGCCCAACTTTGGGCGGAGTAGGAAAGAGAAAAAAAACTAACTATAATTAAATTCATATTTTTCAATTTTAACCTTCCTAAATATATGCATATAAATCACATAGCTAATAACGAAGGTTATATTAGCAAACTTATCATCAAAGAATGGTTTTTCCATTCTTTCCACCAAACAAAAAAAAGTGACATCTTATCTATCATTCCTATTATCCTTTCCATTCAACCAAACAGAAAATGAGGGGGACATCTTCCCTTCCCTAAGGAGGGCATCATCCATCCGTCCCCCTCTCCTTCCATCCCCTTTTCGATCCATTCAACCAAACGGATCATAAGAGATTTCTAAGATCTATACGGAAAAAAGCAGAAAGCAGCAATAAGTTTGGGGATGCAAGTAACTTATCCGGAAAAAACAAAATAGAAACTTATCGAAAAAGTTTGGGGATGCAAGTACAACGAATAAGCACACAACTAACCCTCGCCTACCCGGAGTGGTACATTAATCTGCACTAAAGGAAAAAGGTCACGCATAAGGTCTCAAACCTTAATTAGGAACTTGGAGAAAGGAAATTTCCCATATTTAATCAAATCAAATAGGGTACCTTACTATGTCGGCAAACTGGGTTGAGGAAACGGAGTCAAATTCATCTCTTGCTAACACGTGATGCAATGATAAAGAACAAACCTATGGTAGCTACACTAATCTGTTCATCTCAGGGTATCCAACTGACGAGACACGTCATCAATACGAGTACGTGACTTAATCAGGCACAACTGTCAGTTGTGGAAAATACAAACAAAGAGACTAACTGGAGCTCTTATACCTAAAACATTCAGTTGTGAAGTATAACTGGCCTCCCAACAGATATTAATGATCACCACCACTGTTGCAGAAATTCAATATGAATGAAGATAGCGCCTACTAGAGCTCGTCAGAAGCTTCCTTCTGGAGCTCACAATTTACCATGCAAAGAAAAGGAAAGCTGGGACAATATAATGCTAAAAAAAAAAAAGCAAAAACAAGAAAAAAAATTGATGTTCTGCCCCAACTTAAACCATCTTTCCAGACTAACCTCTAGTGCCGTAATATATTTTAATCTTTATAAATCCTTCTACTTTTCAGCATTCTTTCCTAAAATTTTCTTTTCTGCAATAAATTTAATTCTAGTATCATGTAAACAAGTAACTTGTACTAAGGTGAGTTCCACATGTATACATTCTGTACCCATCTTTTTGGACTCTTGCATAGTCCTATTGATAGGTAAATGCAACACTTCGCTACATGCTTTAACTAATATTAAAGATGTAGGAATGAAACAAAAGAAAAAGGCAGATCTTAATGAACAGGACAGACATGCTAATCAATCCAGTTACCAAGAAAAACAATGTAATCACCTACATATTCCGTGAGGGAGCAGATTTCTTGATGATAAAACACCAAAAATAAAAAATAAGAATGAAAGCATAATCATTATACATATATACATACATATGATCGTGTGTGTGTGTGTGTGTGCGCGTGCAAACATCAACATATTCTGTCTAACTGGTACAGAGAGTTTGATGATCACGAAGCACATACAATCACAATAACAGAAGCAACAACATTTTTTGATTACTTGTCCTAGAGGTACGATGTTTGTGAATACGATAGATGCTACAACGGAAGTGAAGGATGCTTATTATTTGGAATATCAATTCAGCATAGAGGCAACTATCCAGGAACCACACAAAATTAAATACTCTATGTTTGCTAGATTCATTACAAATTTATACCTAATTTAATTATCACGAGTATATTAGATTGGACTAATATTGTTTCCTTTGGACTGAGGAAAGAGACAAAGTCGGCAATACAAATGCGCCCCATGTTCAATAAATTCATTTCCTAGTTAAGATACAAGAAATAATTTATGGTAGCAGTGAGCTAGAGAGTAGTCTTGAGAATATGAGATGGCATTAACATGACTAATCTGTTGCCTGGTCCAATTCCTATAACTTGGAACTTTTATGGATTTAGAACAAAGATCACCCAGTAGAGATTTATATAACAGTTTAAAATAACGGCTTCAGTCATTCTAATCATAACTAAAACTAGAAAATCAAGAGGATTTCTATAACCGATATTCATCAGTTTGAAATCATATTATTTAGAATCATTTACTGATGAAGGATATGCCTATTGTCAACGTGTATATATACG